>JAVUPR010000061.1:19217500-19817500 GCA_036785695.1 Gentiana straminea | reverse complement strand
GAATGCTGATGTAACAAATTAAGATAAGCCAAGTTAGAAACAGTTAGTCATGACATGTTGATGGACATGGAATGAACCCTAGATTGAGTCGGTATCATAAAGATAATTATTATAATAAAACATGTTAAAGAGTCTTAATTAAATTGTAGCTTCTACTTCTTACTTTGTACATTGTACTTACCTCAAATGCATGTTTATTTATGTGTTTGGGGGAGAGAAGACGAACAGGTAATCCCGGATTTCGAAGAGGACTTTGATGACGACGTTTCAAGACGCCGAAGTTGAAGACTTTAATTATTTATGTTTTATTTATTCTTTAGACTTGAGGTTTCGTTTGGGAGCTTGTTATGACTTTCTAGTTTTTCTCTTTTGGAGATTGTCGTACGTTTTAGTGGGCATCATCCTCAAAACCTAGGTTGTGAGGTAAGGGAAGTTCATTTCTTAATATGGTGGTTGCTGAGCACACAAGGCCAACAATAGGCCCAACACTTGCACAATAAAGGATGGCTCCGATACCATGTGGAAAATATAGGCCCAAACACATATAAGAGGAGGGACCTCATCATCAAAACCTAGGTTGTGAGTTGAGGGGAGTCCATTTCTTAATATGATGGGTGAAACAACCACAAGTTTCCAATGTGGGACACTTTAACATCGATCCCCGACGGTGCAAGGTGCACAGTTCCCCCGACAGTGCATCGAAACGGTGTCGTTTCGATCCGAAACGACGCCGTCTTGGCTGTGTTTTTTTTTTTAAATTTTTTTTTTTTTTTACATCGCATCGAGACGGCGTCGTTTCGGATCGAAACGACACCTTTTCGATGCACTGTCGGGGGAGCTGTGCACCTTGCACCGTAGGGGATCGAGATCCCTATATACATTGTTCGGTGCAATTGTATATCAACTAATTTGCATGTTCAGCGCTATATGTTTCCATTTTCAGCTGTTGTAAACTTGTAATGGAATGAATTAAGAGCCCATAATAATAGATGGAATATTTGTCTTTTCTTTTCTATCATGTATTATATGTAGGAGAGAAAATAAAATACTTGAATTTAGGTCTTTAGATAAAAATTTTGTACAACCGTTTGTCTGAGTTTCTGCATTTTTTTTTTTTTTTGGAGAAACGATTTTTTTTATTTCATACTTGAAAGCCGAAGCTATTACATGAAAGAAATTTGCTTCTATTGTTCTTTTACAGCTAATAAAACTTGCTTCTATTGTTCTTCTAATCCCCATCTGCATTTTGAAAAAAATACAACGTACGCTCAGGTTGTATAAAATAATACTGAAAAACAAAAGTAGTTAAAGATGCATGGTGTGAAGTGTTCAACGTTTCCTTTTTATTTCGCTCATGAGCAGTGGCGGATCTACATACAGTTAAGGGGCGGCAACTGTCTCCCTTAATCCAAAAAAATCCTACTAATATATGTAGTATGTATCATGTTTGTTCTCCTTAAATTTTTTATTTGTCTCTTTAAATTTTTTACTGCCCCATCTTACCCGAGATCCTGCATCCGTCAAAATCAGTGCCCATGAGATGTCCACATTCATTCCAGAGAATAAAAAGGAAAAAACACAAAAATACAGATGCCACTAAATTGGCTAATCCTACTTTCTTCTCTTTATATAGAAAAAAGGATTATGGAACTTCTCTCCTTTAATTCTTTTCCATTCTAAAATTAAAAGAGCCCATTGTTGCCGGCCGGACGCTGCAACTGCGAGATCCATCGTTGAATTTGCAGCTGTCTTTTTATCTCCATTTTTGTAAGTATTCAATTGTTCTTTTTCTTCCTCTTTTAGATATCAACAAATTAACATTTTAAAGATATTTCTTTTCTTCTAATTTCTTTTAACATAAAAATATTGAAATTCCTATTCAAAAGCCGATTATGGGCTGAGGGGTAGGGGAGAGCTGATTGTAATAGGGATGTTGCAGGTGATAAATAGAATTGGAATTTGATATATAGTTTTATTCCTGTTTACTAATTCTCAAGAATTTGATTATAAATTGTTTTGATTGTTGTTGAACACAATACAATGTTAAGGATATCCGGTGGCGGATCGAGAAAAAAGAAATTAATAGACAGCGTCGCCTAATCAATATGGGTTTTAACTTGAGCAATTTAGGCCCTTTTATTGATAAGAATTAATCCCGATTTTTTTTAGGGCCAATTGATGCTTTTTTTGCCAAGTCAGATTGTAAGAAAATTAGTCGGGCTAAATTTATGGTCAGGCTAAATCAATTTTTTTTTAATAGGTCATGAATTGATTGTTGGCATGTGGTTGGGCTCTGCTGAATTGATTGTTGGCATATAAAATATTTTATATGAGCCATGTTTGCATTTTAAATAAAAAATTAGTGTCTTGAAATGAGTTTAGTACTAGTAGACAAATGTCATCCATATTATGTTTTTTTTTTTTTTTTTTTTTTTTTGTTGTGGTTTACCTTTAATTTGAATATTGAAATGTATGTGTTCGAGTATTTCAATTTTAGTTAATTTTTTTTTTTTTGCCTATATTCTAGACTTGTATGAAAATTCTACGATATAAAATAATGTTACAAAATTTAATCCACCCCATCCGGAAAAAAAAAATTTGCAGGGGGTCTACCATTGGATCTTGTGATTCAAATTTCAACAATGATGAATACCTTCAAATATTCTTGGTTTTTGGTTATGGTTGTTGTTGTGGCACTAGTGAGAGCTCCAATCTTGGGTCGGTGTCAGCCCAGTGAAATGGGTAAAATATACGACATCACACATAGGCTGGAGCCAACAATGCCGGCTTTCGGTTCGATGAATGGAGCTGGTATATAGTGACCGAAAATTGGAATCAAACTTACTATGGAAATATCAAACTCAACACACATTTGGGTACCCATGTCGATTCTCCTGGCCACTATTATGAAGACATGTATCTCGCTGGTTTAGATGTTGACTCCCTCGATCTCCATACGCTCAACGGTATGTACTCCGTAACCAATCACTCTCTCGTGGCGGCGTTGTCCAATATTGTAGGTTGTAACAAAAAATGTAGTAACTTGTAGTATCTAACTTACTACCACATGAAGGTCCTGTTTTGGTTGTGGAGACTCCAAGAGACAAGAACATTACAGGTGTGTTTTTCAACCACTTTTTTACTATGTCTTAGTACATGCTTATTAATTCATGCATCGTCTTCTGAGTCGTCAATATCCAAAATACGGTAACTAAGCAACGCCATATATATATATATATATATATATATATATATATATATATATATATATTTCATTCTCGCATAAAACCTCCGTCCACAAAAGTCCCCACTTTTTATTTCCCTATATATACACATCATAAAAAATAATTAATGTGTTGTATTTTAAGTAGTAATTCATATATAATTTTTTTTTTTTGAGAGGACACATATATAATTTAACCCTATCAAATTAATAATAAAATCTCTTTTGGAATATGAAATAAATATATAAAATTAAATGTTATAATCTAGGTTGCACAGACACGGATACGGGACACGGAGATATGGAAGTTTTGAAAAAAAAATAGGACACGGGTGTGGGGTCAAAATATAAATATTAAAAATAGAGGGACTAAAATGTAAATATTAAAACTATAATGACTAAAATATTATTTACAAAAACTATAAGCACCAAATGAGGACCATTAGAATTTTTTTCTTTGAACAGGATGTGATTTGGTCCAAATTAGGACCACATCTGACTTTAAGGGATAAGAATGGATTTTTTAAGCGAGGTTATGTCGTTTTGAGTAGAAAAGTGTCCAAAATTTAGAAAAAGTGTCCGTTTCGCGGATACGCGTGTCCAATTTGTTTGAAAATTTTGATTTGGCCCGATGGCTTTAAAAATTCCAATTTGTCCCGATTGCGTGTCCGACACCGTGTCCGACGTGTCCGAGCCGAGTCCGATGAGTATCCGACACGTGACACACTGGCCGCACAGAGTGTCCATGTAACATAGGTTATAATAGGGGTATATATGTTTGAAAAAATACATTAAGTGATCTATTGTTATTTTAAATTTACACTTTTTATGACAACTGACCATTTTGAAAAAGTTGACATTTTTTAATGGGGCGGAGCTAATAGATATATAGCAGCTTCTTTGGTGTTTTTTTTTTTTTTTTCCTTCTCTTGGAGGAAGGAGAGTATGACACGTGGCAGCAACTTCTTGGATTTTATTTTATTTTTCTTTCCTAGATCACATATATATATATATATATCCTACCATATCTCCTTTATGATATGTTTGTGTGTCCGAACGACCTCCGAACGACATCCTCAACCGCCTCCGAACGACCTCCGAACAATCTCCGAAACCGCCTCCGATTTTTTTTTCTTTTTTTCTAAATCACATATATATATCCTACCCTATCTCCTCTACGGTATGTTTTTGTGTGTCCGAACGACCTCCTCAACTGCCTCCGAAACCGCCTCCGACTCGATATGAGCCCGATGAATTGGAAAAGAAAGCCAAGGATGTGCCCAAAAGAAGCCTAGCGCAATGCCCAGCTCCCCTTGAAAACATGTCCCGACAGCCTCGTCAACCACCTCTCCCCCCTATATATGCTTATTGGGCGATAACCCAAATTGCGCACTAGATATAAGATTTATGAGGAAGGTTTTTTTTTTTTTTTTTTTTTTTTTTTCCTAGATCACATATATATATATATATCCTACCCTATCTCCTCTATGATATGTTTGTGTGTCCGAACGACCTCCTCAACCGCCTCCGAACGACCTCCTCGTTCGGAGGCGGCTGAGGAGGTCGTTCGGACACACAAACATATCATAGAAGAGATAGGGTAGGATATATATATGTGATCTAGAAAAAATAAAATAAAAAAATCGTAGGCGGTTTTAGAGGTCGTTCAGAGGTTGTTCGGAGGAGGTCGTTCGGAGGCGGTTGAGGAGATCGTTCGGACACACAAACATATCGTAAAGGAGATAGGGTAGGATATATATATGTGATCTAGGAGAAAAAAAACGGAAACAGTTTCGGAGGTCGTTGTGATCTAGAAAGAAAAAAAATTATATTACTTTGTCCGATTTCTGAGGCCGTCCGGACATGTTTTCAAGGGGAGCTGGGCATTGCGCTAGGCTTTTTTTGGGCACGTCCTTAGCTTTCTTTTCCAATTCATCGGGCTCATATCGAGTCGGAGGATGTAGTTCGGATGAGGTCGTTCGGAGGCGGTTGAGGAGGTCGTTCGGACACACAAACATATCGTAGAGGAGATAGGGTATGATATAGTGATCTAGAAAAAAACAAAAAATTCGGAGGCAGTCTCGGAGGTCTTTCGGAGGAGGTCGTTCAGAGATTGTTCGGACACACAAACATATAGTGGAGGAGATAGGGTAGGATATATATATATATATACATATGTGATCTAGAAAAGAAAAAAAATTCGGAGGCAGTTTCGGAGGTCGTTGTGATCTAGGAAAAAAAATTAAAAAAATATCGGAGGCAGTTTCGGAGGTCGTTCGGATGAGGTCATTCGGAGGCAGTTCAGGAGGTCGTTCGGACACACAAACATATCGTACAGGAGATAGGGTAGGATATATATATATATATATACATCCTCGCTTAATACGCAATTATATGGGGAGATGAGGTTGACGAGCCCGCCCGGACATGTTTTGATGGGGGGCTGGGCATTGCGCTAGGCTTCATTTGGGCACGTCCTTGGCCTTCTTTCCCACTTTATCGACAACGCATTTTGAATTAGACAATCGGCAACGCAAAACAATCATTACGCACAGTTTCAACATGAAATATATATACGCAAAAAAGGGGAAAGAAACACACACAAAAACGTATCGTAGACGAGATAGGATAGGATATATATATGTGATATTGGAAAGGGCAAAATTTTCACTTGGCTTTAGAAAGTTTATCATGTGTAGTTACCAAACATATGGTATGTGTAATTACAAAATATTATTCTTGTGTAGTCTCCTTGTGTAGGATAGGGTTGTTTGTTTTCCGTTTCTCAAATATTTACAGTGATCTCTTATGTATGTACCAAATATATCTCTTATTATATCATGTTGCACTTCACACATGCCTGCAGTTGGTATACACCGTGCATTGCATGGTGTGAAAATACTAGTATATATATAGATAGATAGATAGTCTTTAGAATATCGTGCCTTTCTTCCCAAGTCATGAGGTTATATAAGTCAAATCTTCCCTTTTAGGGCAATAATGTGCATCTGTCTTCTTTCGGGGGCGGCTCCACGCTTTGTCAAAGGGTGCGGTCGACCCTTTAAAAAAAATATAATTAAGTACAAATAGTATAGAATTTTCTTATACACAAATATATATATGTGAAATTGATTCTCTTATTTTTATGCATCGACTTCCTATTTTATCTTTTGACAATAATTATATTTATTCAATTAAATATACAAATGTATATGTATGATACGAAAAAAATTGATAAATTTCTAATCCAATTTCAAAAATCCTGCGGCTGCTCATGCCTTCTTTCCCACATCCATCTTTCCTAGGGGTGGACCCAGCCCTTTAGGGGTGGGGTGCATGGACCCCGTTCAAATTTTCTGGCGAAGTTACTAATATATCCCTCTTATAATATTAAAATTATGTATTTAAATTATTTAAGACAATTTCTATTATAATTATTCATTTAATTCAACTAGTTAAAAACTTTATTATTTATCCTAGAGTCGTGGGTTGGAAACTTGGCTATTGACTCTTTTTTTTCACTTTTTCTATTTAATTTAGTTCCCACTGGAAAAAAAATTCTAGGCCCCCACTGATTTATTATTTATCCTAGTATCAAAAAAAAAAAATTCCGTCGATATATGGGTTGGAAACTTGGCGATTGACTCTTTTTTAGTCGGATTTAATTTAACGGTCGAACGTGGTAAAGACCGGGTCAACAATATCTCAATCCTTACGGACGTGGGTAAAAAAAAAGATCTCAACGGTCCTAGCACGTCCGGGAGGAGACACACGATCTTTACCATTTATGAATTTGGCTTAGTATCAAAAAAAAAGTTTCCGAAACGAAATTAACACATGTAGACTGTTGTTACCCCACACATACACATTAAATTTATGCTCATTTTGTTACTTTGTCACTTTTTTTTTTCGATAATCTTTGTCAGTTTTTCTTTCTTTATTTATTGAAATTCCTTTTACCTTCTTTTGCAGCTGAAGTTTTGAGGTCCTTAAACATTCCAACAACAGAAAAGCGAGTAATCTTCAAGACAGCAAATACATACAGGTTCAATCATATTATAACTTATGTACACATTTTCAATATTTTAATTTACGTCCTTGCATTTTGTTGCAATTGAAGAATAATTTGTTTTTCAAAATCAAATAAATACGACTGCGGTTCATTATTGGGGTTCAAATTTATGACCCCTATGCAATTTCAACAGAATATGTTAAAAATCTTGTGGGTATATTGTTGAAATCACAGTATTTTTTCTCTTTTCTGTTCTTAGTGGTCTTATGAAGATGACAGCATTTACATCCAGTTATACGGGGCTTTCAGCGGACGGTGCAGAATGGATCGCCAATACCCCAATCAAACTTGTCGGTAAGATAATACAAGAATGATTAACGCACCGAAAGTGTAAAATATGTACAATTTAGTTGCTTCCAGACATGGATTAGAATTAATCCGATGAATATATCGGGATCTAGTTTGAAATGGATCGTGATTGTGTGGTTAGATTAAGAAGATATAAAGTGTTTATTAGCCTATTAATTGAGTCTTTTTTTTTTCTAACATTTTCGTACTATTATTCGTAGGAATTGACTACTTGTCTATTGGTATGAAGGATGAGATTGCCGCTGTTCACAAAGTGCTGCTCGGGAAAAAGGTAAGAAGAGTGTGATTTTTAAGTACTACTGTTTGCTTAAATTGGATATGATGTAGTTCGAATATTACAATCGGGTAATTGGGTAATTCTAATTAGGAAAACAATATAAGAACAAAGAGATTTGTGTATAATTTTGGACTGAACTACTTGAGAGAAATTTCGCTACGTATCCAATTTAGAGAATAAACTGGAATCAAGTCCCCCTCGTAGTTCAGGGTATTCCTCTTATATCAATAGATCGTGATTCTCTTCCTTGCATGATGGGAGGTTATCACCGCTTTTTCTGTACGTTACTGGTAGTGGGGTCTACCCACATCTACAAGCAGTTGAACTGATATTGACTCGGTCTTCGTTATACCCAACCGAACATTCTGTCCAGAGGTGCTTCTGCGCAGCCACTCGTTCTGTCTAGAGACACTTCTGCGCATCGCATGATGGAGTCCTGCTCCGCTGACTATTCTGTCCAGCATATTGATCTGGTCAGCACTTGGTGGTCCAGCTTAACTGGATCATTTATCTTTATTATCTAACTTTCATACTGGGCCCGGCCCAATTACGAATAACCCACCCAAGTGGGCCTACATATCATCAGGATAAAATTACAAACTTAGTCTTGTAAGTTGGATTACACAACGTTTTAGTTATGTTTTTGCTCCGGTTATAAAATTAGTCCTCCAACTATGATTTTTTTTTTTTTTTTTTTTTTCCTTTTTGCAATTTATGTCCTCCGGCACAAAGGTGGCTAACGTGGCAAAATTCTGACCAGATTTTGTTGGCGTACCTTTGAAATTGAAAAAAAAAAAAAAAAAAAAAAAAAAACACTTTTGACGTGAAATTTATAAAATTTGTCACCGAAATTATGTCAAGTTACACGACGAAACTTGAAATTTTTTCCCATATTTTTTTGCAATTTCCCCGCCAAGTTTTTTCTTATTTTTTTAAATTCGGTCTCCTCGGCGTCGGAGGACTGAAATTGGGGGAAAAAAATTTCCACCTTACAGGGCTAATTTTAACCAGAACAAAAACATTACTAAAACGCTAAAAGTAAAGCAAGTAGGCTAGACTTGCAATTTTGCCTACTTAAACAGGAAGATTTTTGTGTATAAAGACACTATTGCATCGGACCGTTATGTGATTTTCTTTTATATATATGTCACCTACACAAACACAATGAACATGCGATTTAGTTAAGGCTGTCCATATATAATTGATTTTTGGTATTTCTTATGAGTTTTGATCATCATCATACTTATAACATACTAATGATGCATGCTAAATGCTTCAATAAATAGGACATTATTCCAGTTGAAGGCCTGAAACTGGACGAGGTCAACCCGGGATCCTACACCCTCCATTGCTTACCTTTAAGAATTCCCAAGGCTGATGGATCACCCGCGAGGTGCATCCTCGTCGAATGATCCATATATTCTTCATCATTAGTATGTGTTGTCTCTTAATCAAGGGATGTTTTTTAGAAAGCTACAACACTTTCGAATTGATTTTTGTGACGGGTCCAAAAATACTTCTTCCGAGGCACAAGTTAATTACACTACATGGCCAACAAAGTAGCCGAAAAATCCATTGAGGGCCAGCCTATTATGTCCATCCCCCCTGGTTGCAGACACAATTTTTTTTTGTTTGTAAGAAATTAGCTTGAATTGAATTATTTGAGGGGATATATATATATATATATATATATATATATATATATATATATATATATATATATATATATATATATATATATATATATATATATATATATATATATATATATATATATGATTATTTGAGAGGTGGTCATGCAACATCTATATCATGCTGGTAAGGAAGGTGGTCTGAAATAATTTATTGCAGAAATATATCTGTTTTTACACAATGGAATTTTTTTAGTTTATATATAATGATTATTGAATCACTTTGGTTGTGGTGAAATCAATTTTTTTTTCCAAGTAAATTCATTCAGCGCTATTATCGAAACAAAATTACCATACAAAGTGGACATATATAACTCACAGTGCATTTGATAGAGAAATATAAGTGAGATTGTATTGCATTGATTGATTAAACTGATAGAACATTATAATATATATAGCCTAAATAATGATAGGTAAAAGTTTATCTAAACCAAATAATGTATCCTAATATAATTCAAATTCAAACATAATTATCTAAACAACTCAATCTTGTCATTATCTCTAACACGTTCCCGCAATCCCAATGTAATGCAATGAACATGGAGACTGACTCACAATGAATGAATCTAGTCTCCTTCTCATTGTGTCTGCAACAAACTTCTCCATATCAATCGACATAAACTTCCTCACAACTTGATATTGTTTGAATCTGTAATGGATGACTCAAAAAGTTCGTTAGAGTCTTAGATGAAATTATAGAGAGGAAGAAATATTTGGAGGGAATATCATACCCTAAAAAAGAAATAGAAAAAAGAATAATTTATAGATTGAGATAGAGCAAATCAATAGAGTAAAAGGATATGTGCTGATGAAAGGAGTCAATTGAGAGACATAATGTATTTTGATGACTAAAAAGAATTAAGAAAATAAGTGTAGAGAGATTGGAAGCCGGAGAGAAGAATTCATACTAGGAAGAAAGGAGAGAAAAAAAATTAGTTTGGGAATATTACTAATTAAGTGATTGGATCGTCCACTTTTTAAATAAAAAAGAGGAAATCGCGTATTGTAGAGGTCAGGGAGATAAATAACGACAAGAGAGCTTATTTGATTAAAAAAAATTAACAAAAAAACAATAAAAAAAATGAAAAATAAAATAAGTCTGGCCGAGAGAAAGTTAAGCTGCTGAGGTGGAGTGGACTTGTGACTAAAGAAAAGATTTCCTTTTATAGTAATACAAAAGCGTTGACGAAGGGTGAAGCATCGGGGCATAGACTGTCGTGAATATTCAAAGTACCGGAAAAAAAAAACCAATTGTTGGTGGCGGGTTGGATGTGCCGTTGGGTGTTGTTCACCGAAGAAGAAAACAAAAAATCCAAGGCGTGAAGGATCCGGATCGGAGACAGAAGAGTCAAGGGCAACGGATGAGACGGCGATAGAGACATTGCTGGTGGCGGGTTGGACAGAGATTGTAGAGAATGGATATGTAGAAGAGTGAGCTGGCACTTTGAAATGTTATGATTGGTTGGAATGACATCACTGTATCCAATCATATTATTAGTCCTCTTTGTATGTAATAAGTCAAAGGGTATATAAGCTCTAGATACCAAAATATCCATTATTGTATCAAAAAGAATATTCCAGAATAATGTTTTAAAAATTCTCTGTCATGGATTCGATCTCCTTCTCTTATCTTTGATTCAGTTTTTCAGTTCTTCTTCATGGTATCAGAGCATAAATCCGTTGCTCATCTTTGATTTTTTGTTGTCTTTCTATCAATTTCTTAGTGTTCGTAGCTCGATTCTGCTCAGAAATGAATCAGAATCAAATCGGTGATATCACACCGTCTCAACCTTTGTATCTGCATCCAAATAAAAATCCGTCGATTGTGCTGGTTCAACCACCGCTTTGTGAGAAGAATTACCATGGTTGGAGCAGAGCTATGCATATGGCGCTGTTATCGAAGAACAAGCTTGGACTGGTGGACGGAACAGTTCTAATGCCTGTGAATGATGATCGATTGCTAGGCATTTGAACTCAGGTCAACAATATGGTACTCTCATGGATTCTGAACTCTGTAATTCCGCCGATTGCGCAAAGTGTGATGTGGTCAAACACAGTAGAGAAGTTTGGAATGAATTGTGTATTCGTTTTTCCACCGGAGACTCATTCGTCTTGCAGACATTCAAGAGGATATATTCGCTCTTAAATAAGGTGCTAACACTGTCACTGAATTTTACACCAAATTGAAGATCCTTTGGGAGGAATCCACTATGATTAGACATATACCTATATGTCCTTGTGGCCTTAATAATCAGGTTTTCCTTAATTACATAGAAGCTGACTATGTGATTCGTTTTATAAGAGGACTTAATGATTCTTTTGAGCCTGTTAAATCTAAGGTTTTCTTGATGCAACCACTTCCTGACATAAATGAAGCATTTGCTATTGTTGTTAAGTTTGAAGACAATTTCAGTATGGAAATGAGCACACTATTGCTCCCATGGCTATGCAACGGTCCTACGAGGGTAACTATGTTAAACAACAACCTCTTAGACGCTCTATGATCACTCAAAATGCTGCACATACTGGTTATATGCAGGATAATGGGAATAGGAAGTTCATGCAATGCACCTATTGCAACAGACAAGGCCACACAGAAGATAAATGTTACAGAAAACATGGATTTCCATCAAACTTTAGGCCAAAGAGGCAGGCTAACTTGGTTCACAATGGCTATGAGGATCCAGAGGCACTGCCTTCTGTTGCTATTCCATCCACAGATCTTTTTGAGGGAGGATCTTCGGTTTTTACTCCTGAATAGTGTAAAGAAATAATGAAATTGTTCCAGTCCTTTCAAATGCAGGGTGCGAGACCATCAAATACTCAGATACATGGGAATGGCAACTCATCACACCAGGTTTCAGCTGCTATTTTGAATGCTAACTTCTCTCAGAGGGATAAATGTATTGTCTATCAGCCATGTTTAATAGATTGGATTTTGGATTCAGGTGTCACTGATCATGTGGCCTATTCATTGTCTATTTTCACTCATTATACTGCTGTTTCAGGCAAAAGTATTCATTTGCCTAATGGTCAGGATGTCCCTGTCACCCACATAGTAAATTTTTCACCCCCATTTCACAAGAACTCATACCTAGACTTAATTAGGACACCCTTAGGCCGATTTTCATCTCTTTTCTCCCTTGGATTAGCTCTTCTTTCACTCTTTCTCTTAGATTAAACACAATTTAGCATAGTTTTCCCTCTTTCTTGTTGGTGTTTTGAGGTCTTCTTCCCCAAGTGACAATGGGTTTGGATGAAGATTGATGTAACCACAACTTATCTCGCGTTTTTGGTAATTAATTTCATTTCTTCTCTTGATTAAT
Organism: Gentiana straminea; assembly: GCA_036785695.1. NCBI lineage: Eukaryota > Viridiplantae > Streptophyta > Magnoliopsida > Gentianales > Gentianaceae > Gentiana > Gentiana straminea. The sequence continues at coordinate 19,804,602 of JAVUPR010000061.1, read as the reverse complement.
GGTTTTAATCCTTTCTTTGATTGTTATTTCTTGCTTTATGATGAGTAGCTAAACTTTTCATAGCCAAATTATGTGAAGATTGAAGAAACACCCTCTAATTGATGAAATTGGGAATGAGTAGTGTTTAATTGTTGTTATATTGACGAATTCATGTCTTAAAACTTGTTCTTAATGCTTGAATTAGCTTATACACCTAGTTCATGAACTCACACACCACTTTTATAAATGTATGTTGCGAAGGGGTGTGGGAAAAGGGGTTTTAAGATCGTTATTTACAATTGACTGAGTTGTTTAGATCAATTGGGTAACGAGGTTTGTCGGTGTAAATCGAGCGGCTCTAGTTCTTAATCTTGTTTCGGTCAGTTAAATCCTTAAAGGCGGACTGTTGAACCGGTCAAAGGGTACTAGGTTGTTGCATGGCGTCTAGTACTATCTTCGGAGTTTGCACCCATTAACGAGTCGATATAAGCAGTAGGATGGTTGGCTGGTAGTTTCCATTCCCAATGAGTCGATTAGAGGGTGAAACTAATCAATTGGATCATGGTTTGGCTATGTCTTCTTCCTTATTATTGTTAGTTTTATCACATCATTAGTGTAATTAGAACATAAACCACCTTTGATTAACCTAAACTAAGTTGAAAAACGACTTTGGTAGTTGATTGGTTCCTCGTGGGATACGATATTGCTCACATCTATAGTACTTCCGACCCGGTACTCTGCCGGTTAAGGTTGGTCGTTACTATTTTGGTCATCAGTTGTATAACAAATTACCGCAACAAATAACCCAAGATTCATTGGCAATATTAGTCTACATTGTATGGTGCAATTGTATATTGACTAATTTGCATGTTTAGCCCATTTAGATTGAATTTATCTCTTTGATTATTATTTATAATTGCTAATTTGATGATTAATTTTCACATTATAAAGGACAAAAATAATTTAAAATATTCACGTATTATATCAAATTTACTCTATTCCACATTTGAGTAAAATAATTATAATTAAATTACAGTTTCCTTCTATGCTGATTTTTTGATAATTTTGTCCTTCTAGACAAAAATCTATATTATTTATAATTGCTAATTTGATGATTAATTTTTACACCAACACATAGTAAATATGTATTATATCAATAAGAGTAAAAATAAAAAATAAAACTCTAAAATATGCCATTTAACGGTACAACCTTTAAAAAATTATTGTATCATAAAATCTCTTGAGTTTTTGTATTTTAAAACAATATAATACAACCTACGTTCAGATTTTATAAGCTAATACCAAATTAAATACAAAAATACTTTTGCATGCATGTTCTGAAGTGACGAGGCTTGCATTTGGGTTTCTGTGCCCGGGGCGGACACGCATGTAGTTAAACGAGATGTACGAACACCGTTAAAATGATAAATTAAATTATGGAGCTGAAAAAAATTTAGTCTTAACAAAATTTATGAACTCTGTTTGGAATTTAAAAAAATAAAAAAATTCATGTGTCTGCCACCATCCATTTCCCTTTTATTTCGCACATGAGAAGTCCACATTCATTCCAGCGAATAAAAAGGAAAAAACACAAAAATACGAAATTGGCTAATCAAACTTTCTTCTCTTTTTATGCAGAAAAAGATTATGGAACTTCTCCGGTCTTCTCCATTCTAAAATTAAAAAAAACGCCCATTGTTGCCGGCCAGACGCTGCAACTGCGAGATCCATCGTTGAGTTTGCAGCTGTCTTTTAATATCCATTTTTGTAAGTAGAAAATCATGGTTTCAATTATTCTTTTTCTTCATCTTTTAGATAATAACAATTAACACTCAAATGATATTTCTTTTCTTCTAATTTCTTTTAACATAAAAATATTGAATTTCCTATTCAAAAGCTGATTATGGGCTGACGGGTAGGTGATTGATGTTGCAGAAGTAGTTGCCGTACAGGCCAGCTAAGTTCTTAGCTACACGGTGATAAACATAATTGGAATTTCATTAATTAAAGGGTTGTGATACACCCACTACACAATATCTACACTACACATTCACTATACACTTTATCCAATGATAAGACATATTCTAATCAATCACCCAACATTTTCATCAATGATAAAAATATATTGTAAGTACACATATCAAAAATCATTTTCCTTAATTAAAGCAAACATAATATGATAAATATAGTTTCATCTTTTTACAACTTCCGATTAGGGCCGGCCCTATGTTAAGGCCCGCAAGACCCGGGTCTTAATTCTAACGGTGTCGGAGGGCGCAACGGTACATGTTTCGCTATAAAAAAAAATTCGTATAGATTTAATCCGGTCCAATCTAATATAATATGTTAATTTCTTTTTTGATAAATGTCTTTTTTTTTACTCTAATTGATAAAGGTCCCAATAAAAAAAATTACTTGACCCACAAAAAAAATAGACATACAAACAAGTTTTATTAATTTTTTGCATTTACGGATGTTAAAAACGCGATAAGTGTTGGAAAAAATATAGTATTTAGGATTTGACAGAGAATTAGAAACTCCAATGCATATTAATAACGTTGTCTTTTAAGAGATGTTTCGTCCCACACGATTTGTCACTAAGGGATCAAATGAAAATATGCAATGGGGGTGTTTGATTCAAAACAGAGACTTCAAACAGAGACTTGTTTGAATCAAACCCGAGAACACTCAAAGTTTTTCTGATGATATTGTCAAACTTATGAATTTTCGTCTGCATACTTATGCCTTTTATAGGTTACGAGTACTCCATAAACGAATGGAGGTACTCCTTGCACGAAAGGGTAGGGTTGTCACTATTCACCGGATAAAAGCAAGCAACTCTTACACGAAAGGGTAAGTACATATCAGTTCGAAAATGCATGTATCTGAAAATGCATATCCCTTCATGAACTGATTCATTCATTGGTTTAGGTTTCGGGGGCGTTGCCTCCGAACCCCCACGAGTTGGCGCAGCCCCCTCAACCCCTGCGAATGGACGCTGCCCCCTCGACCCACCGCGACCTGACCGGGCAGGTCGATTGCGATAACATTAATTCATACGGCAACTCGTATGCAAACGATAGCCAAAATATTTATTTATGAAAAAATATCTAACAATAAGTATGTTTAAAAAAAAAAAAAACAATTTCAACTAAAAAACCCAATTCAGAGACTTTGTCTTAAGCCCAATAAAAATGAGGGCCGGCCCAAGAACAAATCCAATAAACATTCTCTAGTTATCTTAGAATTGTTTGTCAATATTTGTCATATATAACAAAATATAATTATTATATTCGTGTCAGAGGGTGGTAATTAGATTTTGGATTGTAAATTGTTATTTGATTGTTGTTGAACAGCCAGGGCGTTCCTCGGCACTGGCCAACAAGGCCACGTGTCCATGACCTTCTTTAAAAATAATACTATTAGAATCCGTTTTTATATCTTTTTTGGTGTATTTTAGATAGTATTATTTTATTCTACTTAAATTAAAAAAAATTATTACTCAAATCAATACATGTATTTAATCAAAAAAAATGTTTAACCAATTTATTATTAGAATAAAATATGTTTTTAGAAAAGGCATATGATCGGGTTAGTTGGACTTTTTTGAGAAATATCCTAGATGTCTGATATGTGTGGAACCAAACCAGGTCTTTTTCGGTTCCAGCCTCCCCCTCGAATACAATACATAATACATATGGTAGGTAGGGCTGGGTGAGAAAGGAAAGGGTTCCCTGTTGCCAATAAACCGGCCTTCGATAACCGACTGATAAGTCGAGGTTATGAAATAGAATCGCCATTATGGCAAGGAAAGGTTTGATTCAGCGGGAGAAAAAGAGACAAAAATTGGAACATAAATATCATTTGATCCGTCATGAGTGCGGCACGCACCTTTTTGTTTGTTTCGGAGCGCGGGGCAAACCCCCTACGTACCACACCACCGGACGGCTCACCTGAATGCCGAGTCTTCTTATTAGTCAAGCGCGCTAGCCGCAATCAAACTCAAGCGCTAACTAGAAATCGAAAGGCGCCGGCTACCTTCTTATTGACAAGACACGGCTACGTGCGGCACTCAATGTAGCGGCGGCACGTCACTCGGCTCACTTCGGTTGCCTTTCGCGGCCTTAGGCGCATGTCTCAGCAACACAAAACGAGGACGACATTACCCTCAAGGCCTATTCCCTTCTCCTGTTGGATCCAAATATCTCTTTGAAAAGCCGGCACTCGAAGAAAAAGCAGTAGTTCAGTTTTGGTACTCAGAGGAGACTGTTTGCAATAGGAAATTAAGACCCATTGCTCATGCAATTTGGGATCCGCATTTTGGTCAACCGGCTATGAAAGCTTTTACTCGAGGAACCGGTGAATATCGCTTATTCAGGCGTTTACCAGTGATTCCAGACCTCAAAAAAAAAGATTTTATTCTTGAATAAAGACAAGTTTTACTGCTTTCTTTTTCTTATAATTCTAATAAATAAAAAGCCCAATTATGACATCCCCTCTCTCCCACTTCACACCTCGGAACGCACCCTTCTTATAGAGTTATAGAGAGAAACGCGCTTTCACACCTTCTTAACCCGAAATGAAATGGCTGGGGAGAGGAAATGGTCCTTATTTTTTAGGGTACTCCCGGGAACAGATCCACTAGAGACGAGGTGGGGCCCGTAGCTCGAGAGGATTAGAGCACAAAGGTAAGTCGTATTACTCACCGCCAGAAAGGACTTAACAAGGCATTCTCACGATAAGGAAAGACCAGGACATGATGGAGTTTCCTGGAAGCGCCATGAATTGGTTATTCCTAAACGAGTCATGAAGGGTATAACGAACATACCCTGTCTCCACATTGGATCAAGAACAGGATCAGAAGGATCAAAAACTGCTAATTCATAGAGAGCCATCGAACCAGCCCAACCAGCGGTTCATATCATACCTTAATTGTTGAATGGCATTCTGCTTCAATGTCGGCGAAGACGCTCTTTGCGCGAATAAGGGGTTAACTAGGGCGGGAACTTTCCTTTCTTCAAAAGGTGCGGATTAGTTTCGGTAAGCTTTGGTTCTATATCTGGATTAGATCCATCCGCCAGTCTCTTTCTTTTCCCACTGTAATACAATGAATTGTCTATATAACTATTACACTGGGATATAATCGGAAATAATTACAATAACTATGCCCTACACTATTCGGCCTTTTCTTCTTGTGCAAGACTCACAACTCCGTCAATACGCCCCCACAATCCCCTGGCAATATAATGAATATGGAGATTGGGCTTCAAATCAGCAAATCGAACATGGCCAAGCGGCTTGGTGAGAATGTCGGCCAATTGATATTTGGAGGAAATGAAAGCGACACGCAACTTATTGAGGGCAACCAACTCACGAACGTGATGGAAATCAATCTCTATATGTTTGGTACGAGCATGATAAACTGGATTGGCCGTAAGATAAGTGGCACCGATATTATCACACCACAATGCAGGAGGATGAGGTAGATTAACCGACATATCACGAAGCAAGAACGTGACCCATTGCAATTTGGCAGCAGCGTGGGAAAGAGCTTTATACTCAGCTTCGGTACTACTATTGGCCACAGTGGCCTGTTGTTTAGAGCGCCAACTAATCAAATTGGAGCCCAGAAAGATACAGTAAGCACCAATTGAACGTCGATCATCGGGGTCGGATGCCCAATCAGCATTTGTGAAGGCCTGCAAAGTAGGGGTAGGAGAACATGTCAAAAGCAGACCATAAAAAATTGAATGCTTGAGATACCGCAGAATGCGCTTCACGGTAGCCCAATGCGTGTTCCGAGAGGCATGCATAAACTTGCTAACTTTGTGCACAGCAAAGGCGATGTCAGGGCGAGTGAAACCAAGATACTGAAGGCCATCATCGATGCTACGATAAAGAGATGCATCAGAGAACGATTGACCATCAAGACGACTGAGGCGTAGATTAGAAGCCATTGGCGTGACACAGGGCTTGGCCGTCGTCTTACCAGCACGCTGTAATAATGTGTGAATATATTTGCGTTGACTCAGAAGAAGACCGTTAGGAGTTGAGAGAGCCTCAACGCCAAGAAAATAGGATAAGGAGCCAAGATCCACCGGGAAGTGCGAGGATAAATAGTCAATAACTTGTTGAACGAGATCGCCAGAGGTACCTGAAAGCAAAATATCATCGACATAAATCATGACAAAAATAGAGTGAGATCCATGACGATATATGTATAGAGAAGTGTCAGTCGTAGAAGGCCGAAAACCATACTTCCGAAGAACATCAGTGAATCTAGACAACCATGAACGAGGTGTCTGCCGAAGACCATAGAGACTACGTTTGAGCTTGCAAACATGAATAGGATAATCAGGATGTCGAAAGCCCTGGGGCTGCTGCATATACACATCCTCAGTAAGAAACCCATGTAACAATGCATTCTGAAAATCAACCTGTCGAACAGCCCAGTCATTTGAAACAGCAAGTGATAAAAGAGTACGATAGCAATTAGCAATGCTAAGGATATCCAGTGACATAAAAAAAATAAAAATAAAAATTCAGTGGGTCCGCCCCTAAGGATATCACTCAAGAACTTTTTTTAACTTAGCAATTTAGGCTCTCTTATTGATAAAGATAAATTCCCATTTTCTTTTATAAAGGGCTTATCGGTTTGGAGGATGTGTGTTTTTTTTGGCCCTTCCTTTTTTTGAAGGGAGGAGATGTTGGAGAAAAAGCCCTTTTTGAAGGGTTGAATAGTCAACTTTAGCGCGATTTACGGATAGGCTCCGATGTATATCATCGAGAGTTAATGATATCATTAAATACTTCATACGGAGTGGTTGATGATGGGCTTTTGAATCACTCGATTCGGATATCGGGTGAATGAGAAATTAATGCCTAAAGTTGGTTGAAAATGTGTTGGAGATAAGAGTTGAAGGGAGTACCTCAACTCATTCTCCCACATTGGAAAGATGGGAGACTTGTGCTCCATATATAAGAGCTAGTGTATTCTCTTATAGATGTGCCCCAAGGGGCAAGGCACTTTTGTGCAGGAGGGAGGACTTAGATTATTCCACACGCGCGCGCGCGCCGCCGCCGCACTCCGTCCGGCTCGGCTCGTGCTCGAGCTCGGTTCGGTTCGGGTGTTACTATTAATTTTTTGGACAAAATTTCTTTATGAAATTTACCATAAATTAATTTTGGAATATTATTGTGTCATTCGACCAATCAGAATTCATTGAGTCGTTCGACCAATCAGAATTCAGACGACACATCATCCGACCAATCAGAGGAGTTGATTATTTCGAAATTAACCTTATAATTTCGGCTAGATGATTTCTTTGAAGGAAAAGTCGGTTGTTACTTTTCCAAGGGGAAAAGTTTGATGATGTGTTTCGGCCAATCAGATTTGAGCATTGGCTCCTCCTCTCCACTATATAAAGAACCCCATGGATGAAAGTTTATTCATTCAGTTTTCTCTTGTCTTTTCCACCACAAAAGAGAGTGTCATATAGATCTAGTCATTCATGTAGATCTAAATATTGAGTCGAAGAGAAGTCGGAGCACTCTGTAAGTTCGCCGGAGCTCGGATTTTTGAAGTGCCTCTAAATCCGAGACGAAAACCGTTGTATCTTGGGAGACAGTTGCTACTACCGTGGGCACCATACCGGAGCAATTTGTCTTAAGGAAAGAGTTCCATACTCGCCTCGGTTTGTCTTAGTCCTTTATTTTGTGTATACTACATTTATTGTCTATTGTTTGAATCGATATCGCGATGATATTTATTTTGTTAGATCTACTAAATAATATGAATTGTACTATTCACATGATTTATTTTCTAGATTAATTTTCTGTAATTTAATCCGTAAATTACGGATCTGTTCCGTAAATCACTCCACGCACGATACACTATCCCAACAGGAGAATGTGTTAGTACACCAATTGATGTATTTTTTCTTCTTCTTTTTTTTTTTTTTTTTTTCCTTTCTTTTTTTGGGAATTTGTAGAGCCAATTGATGAAATCTTGCCATGTCAAGATAGTAAGAAAATTAGTTGGGGCTAAATCAATTATATTATTTAGACATCAACATTAGACATATAAATCGAACTCTACTGAAGTGAAATAAAGTATTTAACCATGTTGGCATTTTAAATAAAAAACTAGTGTCAGTGAAATGAGTTGAGTACTAGTAGACACACGTCGAGTAAGTTATCCACATTGGAATGAAATGTGTGTCTTCGAGTGTTTCCCTTCTAGTGATTTTTTTTTACTCAATTTAATTTTGTTGCTGTTGTTATATTCTAGACTTTTACGAAATTCTACGATATAAAATAATGTTACAAAAAATTTAATCCACCCATCCCGGGGGAAAAAAAATCTGCAGGGGGTCTAGCCTTGGATCTTGTCATTCAAATTTCAACCATGATGAATACCTTCAAATATTCTTGGTTTTTGGTTATGGTTGTTGTTATGGCACTGGTGAGAACTCCAATCTTGGGTCGGTGTCAACCCACTGAAATGGGTAAAATATACGACATCACACATAGGCTGGAGCCAACAATGCCGGCTTTCGATTCAATGAATGGAGCTGGTGTAATAGTGAATGAAAAAGGTTGACGCACACTTACTATGGAGATATCAAACTCAACACACATTTGGGTACCCATGTCGACTCTCCTGGCTACATTTTCGAAGACATGTATCTTGCCGGCTTAGATGTCGACTCCCTCGATCTCCATACGCTCAACGGTATGTACTACTCCATCCGTATTCATCACTCACCCATGGTCATGGCGTTGTCCAGTAGTACTCCCTCCGTTCCAAATTAACTGATGCAGTTGCCAAAACACGCTTATTAAGAACGTGATTTAATGCAATGACTTTTCGGATACAATGACTAAAAAACCCCTTTGATATAATTAATGCGGTATTCTTTTTAACTTCCTCCCTACTATTAAATAAAGGTAAAGTAGGAAAATTGCAATAAATGCTGTTTTGAAAATGTCTGCTTCAGTTATTTTGGACAAAATTTTTGGCAATTGCCTCAGTTATTATGGAACGGAGGGAGTAAGTAGTAACTTGTATCTAACTACCACCAGCAGGTCCTGTTTTGGTTGTGGAGACTCCAAGAGACAAGAACATTACAGGTATATTTTTCAACAAATTTTTTACTTTCTCGTAGTACTCCCTCCGTCCCAAATATATATATATATATATATATATATATATATATATATATATATATATATATATCATTCTGAATTTTATTTTATATTAATTTTATGCAGTCATGTTTTGTTACTTTGTTAGTTTCTATATATTTATTTATTGAAATTCCTTTTGCCTTCTTTGCAGCTGAGGTTTTGCTGTCCTTAAACATTCCAGCAAACGAAAAGCGAGTAATCTTCAAGACGGAAAATACTTACAGGTTCAATCATAATATAACTGATATACTCCACATTTTCAATATTTTGCATCCTTGCATTTTATTTGTTGCAACTGAAAAATAAATTATTTTTTAAAATTAAATAAATACGACTGCGGTTCATTAATGTGGTTCAAATTTATGACACCTCTGCAATTTCAACTGAATATTTTAAAAATCTTTTGGATATCTTGTTTAAATCTCCCAGTATTTTTTTTCTTTCCTGTTCTTAGTGGTCTTATGCAGATCACAGCATTTACATCCAATTATACGGGTTTTACAACGGACGGTGCAGAATGGCTCGTCAAAAATACCAGCATCAAACTTGTCGGTAAGATAATACGAAAATGATTAATGCACATAAATTATCCACAACATATGCGCACCGAAAGTGTAAAAAATATACGATACTACACTTTAGTTGCTTCCTGGCATAGATTAGAATTATTCCGATGAATATATCGGGATCTAGTTTGAAATGGATCGCGATTGTGGTTAGATTGAGAAGATTTAGTGGGGAGCTGGTATGGCCAGGGCAATTTAATTATTGTCATGGCAACAACTCAGCAATTATATTATTTAGACAGGAATACCCTTTTGGCATTTTCAACATCAATTTCTACCCTTTTTCATATCTCTTGTTCAATCTCTTCTCTCCGGCCCATTCAAATGGAAAAGATTCATTTCTGCCCCTATAAAGTTCTTCCATTTTTTCCCCTTCATGCTAAGTCTACTTAAGCTTTATGTTTATTTACAAAAACATATTCGACAGTTAAGGTGAGGTGACTGGAGATTTGAAGCCGTCCATTTATATTCTGGTTGAGGATTGATGGGTGCGGTAACTGGTAAGGGATGTGAACAACCAGGAAACATATTTGTAACGCCCCACGTCAGGATACCGAGTCATTATCCTGAAGAGAACGTTCGGCGCGTATAACATCAAATAAATCTAATATTATACGCCAGCCTTCTACGTCGTCGTATCAAAATAAAGCAACGGAAACTCAAAAGATTCGGATAAAACATAAATGCCTCTACGAATATAATACAAGCCGACTATAGCTGAATTGTTTAACTTACAACAACGAAAGGTCCAAAGGTTGCAGCGTACGATGTTCCCAAAAAAAAAAAGATACAACTAACTTGTCTTACAAACTTGAAAATAAAAGTACAACAAGTCTAGTACAACATTTAATAGAAAAGTAAAGAAAAAAAGCATAATCATGGCATCATCGTCATCAAACATCATCAAACTCCTCATCGAGCTCAAGATCAATCTGTCCATCTTCTCACCCTACAATACATACAAAACAAACATGCAAAGGAGGTAAGTATAAAATACTTAGCAAGAGTGAGAAGTTAATGTATAATTAAGTCTTACAACGATAAGGTCCGTTTTATTAACTGGGTTATCTTTATGTGACCTACACAACTCTAGGGTTCACTTCATGCTTATCAACATGTTGTGACTATTGGTTTCTAGCTTAGCTTATCTTTGTAACATCCGCATTCAATGACACTACGCATGGTGCTACTCACCACGAAGTATCTTGGTGAAACATATTGGTGGATCACGTCAATAACCACAAAAGTCTATTCTGGTAGACTCCAATAGTCCACAAGTTCGGTGAAGTTCCTCCACTGCCATTTAGCAGTTTAGGCCAACAGTGTTGTTCACCTTTAGAACGCCACACACAGTGGCGGATCTGTGTGTACTTAGGGGGGTCACGTGACCCCACTGAGATCCGGGGAATTTTTTTAGTATTAAAACGATGTAGTTTTGTTGTTAAAAAAATGTCATTTTATTGATAAAAAATATTGTTTTAAGCTCCTGTGACCCCACTGAAACAATTTTTTGGATAAAAAATATGGTTTTACAGTCCAGTGACTCCACTGGAAAAAAAATCTGGATCCACCACTGGGCACACATCGCGATATGACATTGTGCCTTACAAAGAATGACATGATGTTTAATCTTTTAACTACACAAGTATGTTCGTTATTAATTATTAACTAGTCACCTAAGTGTTTTCAAGTAAGCTCCCTCACATCTACTACTCTCTTTCCTAGCTAGACCACTAGACACAGACAATGCCTACCAATTACACAAACATTGATAAATACTAATCCATCAAAGAACAAGTCAATCATACTCTTCCGACGGTCCTGAATTTCAACTCTTAGGAAGAATACATTCGGTGCCGGAACTAATTAAACGCATTAGAAACTCAATCCTGGCTTTTTCATGTTCATTTAATGTTATTAGATCAAGAAATAAAAATTAAAACTGGACTCGGGGCTCAAAACACATCATTTCACAAAAACAGGGCTGAATGTGCACACATTGAGCATTCAGGTTGATTCTGCCAGGGCACTGCAATGCGTGCGCATTGCCCTCTAATGCGCACACATTGAGCATCCTGAAACTTTCTGCCAGTGCAATGCGTGCGCATTGCATCAGGAATGCGCACACATTCCACCTGGAACACACTAAACATGCCTTTCTGCACTTTATCGATTCCCAACATTTTCCCAACATGATCAAAATCAAATAACACAAACAAAAAAAAAACAACAGTAAATCAGGCTTTAAACATATAACACCTCGTATTACAACAACTAGCATGATTTCTAACCACAAATCATATCCAAAACACAACCTTAACATCATAAAACCTTAATTAAACTTTAGGACGAGCCTCTTACTTGTTTAAGGCAAAAAACCAAAGCAAAACCTTAATCAGATGAATATATCGGGATCGTAATTGTAGTTAGATTAAGAAGATATTTATTTTGGCCTATTAATTGAGTAATTATGATTTATTTTTTCTAACATTTTCTTACAATTATTCGTAGGAATTGACTACTTGTCTATTGCTATAAAGAATGAGACTCTTCCTGTTCACCAAGTGCTGCTCGGGAAAAAGGTATATGAGTATGATTTTTAAGTACTACTGCTTGCTTAAATTGATTTAAATTGCAAATTTAGTCATGTAACTTGGTTTACACAATGTTTCGGTCATGTTTTTGCCCCGGTTATAAAATTAGTCCTCCAACTATGATTTCTGTTTCTTTTTGCAATTTATGTCTTCCGGCACAGAGGTGGCTAACGTGGCAAAATTCGGACGTATCTTTGAAATTGAGAAGAAAAAAAATCAGTTTTGCCGTGAAATTTATAAAATTTGTCACCGAAATTATGTCAAGTTACACGATGAGACTTGCAATTTTTTCCATACTTTTTTTGCAATTTCCCCGCCAAGTTTTTTCTTATTTTCTTAAAATTCGGTCTCCTCGGCGTCGGAGGACTGAAATTGGAAAATAAAAATAAAAATCCACCTTACAGGGATAATTTTAACAAGAACAAAAACATTATTAAAACGCTAAAGCAAGTTACAAGACTAGATTAGCAATTTTGCCTACTTAAACAGTAAGATTTTTGTGTATAAAGACACTATTGCATCGGACCGTTATATGATTTTCTTTTATATATATGTCACCTACACAATGAACATGCGATTTAGTTAAGGCTGTCCATATATAATTGATTTTTGGTATTTCTTATGAGCTTTGATCATACTTATAACATACTAATGATGCGTGCTAAATGCTTCAATAAATAGGACATTATTCCAGTTGAAGGCCTGAAACTGGACGAGGTCAACCCGGGATCCTACACCCTCCATTGCTTACCTTTAAGAATTCCCAAGGCTGATGGATCACCCGCGAGGTGCATCCTCGTCGAATGATCCATATATTCTTCATCATTAGTAAGTGTTGTCCCTTAATCAAGAGATGTTTTTAGAGAGCTACAACACTTTTGAATTGATTTTTGTGACGGGTCCAAAAATACTTCTTCCGAGACACAAGTTAATTACAATGCATCGCCAACAAAGTAGCCGAAAAATCCATTGAGGGCCGGTGCATGAGAGGTCCGTCCGCCCCTGGTTGCAGACACAAATATATATATATATATATATATATATATATATATATATATATATATATATATATATATATATATATATATATATATATATATATTATTTTTTTTTTTTTTTTTTTTTTTTTTTTTTTTTTTTTTTTTTTGGGTAGAAATTAGCTTGAATTGAATTATTTGGGGGGATATATATATTTGATTATTTCCAGAGGTGGTCATGCAATATCTATATCGTGCTGGTAAGGAAGGTGGTCTTAAATAATTTTATTGCAAAAATATACACTCCATGGAATTTTCTTAGTTTATATATAATGATTATGGAAAATTCTAATTATACCCTTTTTAATTTATCGAAAATTAAATCGAATTCTACATCCCGAAAATTAAAAAACCCATTTTTTGGTGTAGAACTCGATTTAATTGTCACGCTATGAAGCGAATGGTCTCGTAGTTGGCGGAGAGAAACTCTTTGGCGAGGTTGATTTGGCAAGTAGTGGTCGTAACAGTTGGACGCGGGATTTGAGGGGTTGCCTCGGTTCCGTAACTGACGTAACCATTGATGTGAAAGGTCGCATGTTCTGATTGACTGAGGCATTTCGATAACCACTTAGTGTGTGTACACTGCATTACGCTCCGTCCACACGATTTCAATCGTGCTCCGCGCGTACGTAAATACAAAAACTTCACCATTTGGATAACCACTCCTGCAATCACGACATTTCAAATTTCAAAATTTGAGTATTGGACTGCAACAGCATGACGTGCAAAAAGTCATTGAGAGTGATGTACCACCCCAAAAAAAAAAAAAAAAAAAAAAAAAACCCAACCTTAATCAACAAATTTGAGAAAAAAATAAGCATATATTAAATCACATTCATTATATAATATATATTATACAAAAAAATAATAATAAAAAATTAAAAACCTCTCATATTACTTAAAATAAAATTCAATAAATATATCACCATATGTAACAAATATTATTTATACTTTACAAAAAAGATAAAATTGTATGCATCATTAGATTCTTTATAATAATTTAATACTGAATGTGTCTTTAAGTAATATGTCGTGTCTTAAATAACAGATGTGGTTGTAGTTCGGATGGCCAAGTGTTTAGACTTTTAATCTTAGGTTGTAGGTTTGAATCACTTTAGGAGCAACAGGTAGCTCGCGTGTTTGGATTTTTTTGACCGAAAAAGTTGTCCCGTCAGCACTTTTCGGCGTTCAGGACCATTTTGTACATCACAATTCCAAGAGTTCGTATTCTTGTGAAAAATATAGAGAGCTTCTTAGAGAGAGTATTTAGAGAGAGAAAGTGTCAGTCTAGCAACTGGTTTTTTTTGTAGCAATCCAAAGAGGATTCCGGTGAGGTGCTCGTGTGGATATCGATAGATACCGGACACGTGGACGACTCGCGCACTACTACTCTCCGTAGACGGTCAAAGGGTCGATATTTAAGATCAAGCAAGGTATATTAATCGTTTACTACTTATTGTGTTTATTGCCTAAACGAAATCGATATTGGTAAAAAAAAAAATATAAATTAAATTCCGCTGCGTTCCCGCGTAGATTTCCTAACATATATGATGTGTTAATCCATTCAATGAGTTGACACATTTGATGAATGTAAAAGTTGATTCATAATACCCAAACTACCCTTACTAAATCAAATACAATATTTATCAAAATATAATCACATCCATCGTAATAACCCACCCCCCCCCCCTCAAGTGAGAGCATGAAGGTCTCGAACGCCCAACTTGCGCAATAGAAACTCGAACTGCTGCCGACCAAGCGCCTTCGTAAAAATATCTGCCAACTGATTCTTCGTGGGCACATACGAAGGACTAATCAACCCATCCGTGATGGCGTCACGCACGAAGTGACAATCCGCCTTGATATGCTTCGTGCGTTCGTGAAAGACCCGATTCTGTGCGATATATAGGGCTGACTGGCTATCACAAAAAGATGAATTCCAGGAGGGTGCCGCACCCCCAGCTCACCAAGTAACTGTTTCAACCATTTCAACTCACATGTCACCGAGGCCATAGAACGATATTCTGCTTCAGCTGAGGACCGAGAAACCGTCGTCTGTTTCTTGGACTTTCAAGAGATCGGTGAAAGTCCGAGAAATACAAACCAACCACTCAAAGAACGGCGCGTCAGAGGGCAACTCGCCCAGTCAGAATCGCACCAACCTTCAAGAATCAGGGAACTATCAGACCGAAGTAAAATCCCTTGCCCGAGATGTTTCTTCAAATAACGAACGAGGCGCAAGGCGGCCTCCCAATGATCAATCCGAGGCACCTGCATAAATTGAGACAGCAAATGAAGAGAATATGCCAGATCGGGTCTGGTAACCCCAAGATAAATAAGACTCCCAATCAATCGCCTATAAGGACCGGGATCATCCAACAAGTCGCCAGTGGCTAGGGCCAACTTGTGATTCTGCTCGATCGGAAAGTCAACTGGCCTACTCCCAAGTAACCCGGCTTCATGAATAATGTCAAGCGCATACTTCCTCTGATTCAAGAAAATGCCGTCCCGATTCCGAGCCACCTCGATGCCAAGAAAATATTTCAAAATTCCAAGATCCTTCATCTTAAAGCACTTGCTTAAGTAATCTTTAAAAATCGTCAAGGCAACCTTATCATTCCCGGCGATGATCATATCATCAACATAGACGAGAACTTTTAACTGTATACTGTCATGATGCAGACTAAATAACGAGTAATCAGAATAAGACTGCCGGAAACCATACTCACGTAAAGCCGAAGCCAGCTTCACAAACCAGCACCTCGGTGCCTGTTTCAACCCATACAAGGACTTCCTCATCTTGCAAACCAAATTCGATTTGTTCTGCTCAAACCCAGGAGGAATTTTCATGTAGATTTCCTCCTGCAAATCCCCATGTAAGAACGTGTTGTGCACATCCATCTGATGAATGTCCCACTTCTTCACAGCTGCAACACTAAGAAAAGTACGAACAGTGACCATCTGGCCACAGGAGCAAACGTCTCGGTGTAGTCAATCCCATTTTCTTGATGGTGTCCAAATGCGACTAAACGAGCTTTCAATCATTGTAGTACCCCATTTTCGTCGTATTTCTCGGTATATACCCACTTACTCCCCAATGTCTTTTTCCCGGGGGGAAGGGGTTGCAAAACCCAAGTACCTTGATCCTCGAGTGCCTGAATCTCCTCTGACATGGCTTTACGCCACCCCTCATGTTTCATAGCCTCCTTAAATGATTTAGGAGGATTACCCACTGTAATGGCTGCAAGGTACTTGCGATGCTTATCTGAAAACATGTCATAATTAATGTAATGCATAAGAGGATACGGAGTACCTAGGAGGCTGACGGAGCGGGAGAGCGTGAAAGAGGACTTTTCTGATCAATCAACGTGTGAGTCAAAAAAATCTTGAAAACGCGAATTCGGTATCCGCTGTCGTTTACCCCGACCCAATTCTTCGGTACTATCATCAGGATGTCGAGGTTGTGGTGACGGTGCTATATTACCCCCAGTATCACCTGTTTCAACTGCCGCATTGGTCCCCCCTCAACCGGAGGATCCGACAAGGATGGATCCGTGGTAGGAGAGGGATCAAGCCCCTGATCCGTAATGCCAACATCGTCAAATAACGGGTAAGGGGCGACAGAGGGTTCGCTATCGGTCGGTTGGGAAAAAGGGAACACGTGTTCAAAAAATTTAACATCCCTAGAGACAAAAATCTCCTCCGTATCTAAATCATACAAGGTCCACCCCTTTTCGCGAAAGGGTATCCAAGAAAAACACACTTACGACTTCGGGCCGGCAAACTTATTCGTGTGGCGATGATCATGGGCATAACATAAACATCCTAAAATTCGAAGCATTGAGAGATCCGGTTCTTTACCAAAAAGAGACTCATAAGGCGTTTTATAATTTAAAACACTAGACGGTGTTCGGTTAATAATATAAGCAGCAGCCATCACACACTCCCCCCAGAACTTAAGTGGCAAATGTCCATCAAAACGTAGTGCACGGGCAACATTAAGTATGTGTTCATGTTTCCGTTCTACCCTCCCGTTCTGTTGAGGTGTACTAACACAAGACGTTTCAAATATGATACCTTCTTTACGAAAATAAAGAAGCAAAGGCCTAAACTCTGTTCCATTGTCACTACGAACCCGTTTAATTTGAACGTCAAACTGACGAGAAATTAACGCAACAAAATCCAAGAAAGCATACTCAACCTCCATTTTATTCAACAAAAAGTAAATCCAAACAGAACGGGAATAGTCATCAACAATAGTAAAAAAAATATGACGCGCCACACGTTGAGGGTACACTATAAGACCCCCACAAATCACAATGTATTAATTCAAAAATACGACTAGCTTTATTGTCACTAAGGGGAAAAGGTTCACGTGGCTACTTTGCCCGAAAACAAATATCACAACCGTCTTTATTTAAAGGTTTGGGAATAGAAATATTAGGCACCTGACGAAGGACCTTTTCCGATGGGTGTCCTAATCGCCGATGCCACAAATCTCCAGCCTGTCCACCATCAACTACCATAACCCGAACCTCTGGAACTCCCAAAAATAGAAAAAGTCCATCCACACGCTCACCCAGTCCAATCAATTTCCTCGTCACTCGGTCCTGCATAATACATAAACGCGCAGTAATCTGCATAACACAACGATGATCATCCAAGAATTGAGAAACCGAAATCAAGTTACAATTTAATTTCGGTACATATAAAACATTCTTAAGCCGTAAATTTTCTGACAAGATAACCGTTCCCGTATGGGTTGCAAATGACGAACTCCCATCCGGTAAGCCAATAGGACAATGGTCTATAGGTCGGAAATCAACAAATAAATTTCGGTCGCCTGTCACGTGATGAGTGGCCCCAGTATCAATAATCCACGAGTATTGACCGGTCAATCGATCTCGCGGTTTAAAATTATTTAAAAAATCCACAATTCCTTGCCATTGGGCCTGTGTTATATTCGTGAGTCCAGATTCGTTTAAACCGAGATGCAAACCTGAACCCGCAGTGGGCCGAATCGAGTTGGATGCACCAGCCTGATTCACGTTCGGTTGAGAAGGATCTCCATCCACAGCACGTCCCGGCCACATCCTTTCCATGCTCACAGCACCGATACAAGGAGTGCAATGAGCCCATCGTCCGTCGCCATCCCCAGGCCGGTTACAATCACTCCACCGGTCTGAATCACGGTGAGCCTGAAAAAAAGAGTCCAAATCGCCCCCATCACCATCGCGGCGAGAGGATTTAGAAAAAGAGTCCGCCGGTTTTTGTCGGTTTCGTCTCTCCGGCTGCTCGTTATACGCCATCATGGCGTCGTCGTCGGGTTGCTGCAACCCATCATCAAGAAGCTGCAACCTTTTTTCCTTTATGACGGTCTGGTATGGCAGCAAAGAGTTGTCTTGCTCAGCCACACCAGACAACAAGTCTGCTTGCAAATGTAAAGTCTGCTTGCAAATTTAAAAGAGGATAAGCATCAACGTAATAAGAAAAAGCCGGGTTGGGATCACCTGTCAAATTTTGTTGTCCAAGATTGTTGTCTACAAAACATCAACGTAATAAGAAAAAGCCAAACTACGCCGTTTTGTTCTACTTTCAAGAATTTTCTTTTCAAACGGGTTTCTCAAGGAAAAACCCAACAAAAAGACGGGTCTTCTTCTCCAATTCCCACAGCCTTAGGCACCCCTCCCCTTTTTATTTCCATCCAAGGGGTTAAATTTTCTTGTAATCCTTTTTCAAAGACACAATCATTGCTGTAAAATTGGATTTGTTTTCTGTGTTTGGTATCTTCATCTCCAAAAAAAATTATGCTATAGTCCTCCAATTTTTTAAAACTCAATTCGTCATAGTGGAATAGAGATTTTTTGCTATTTAGTTCTAATAGTAGTAGTTATCCTTAAAAAAAAGTTCTAATAGTAGTTTACGGGAAAGGATCCCCGACAGTGCAAACATGTACAGCTCCTCGAGCTGTGCATCAAACGGCGTCGTATCGGGCGAAAACGACGCCGTTTTGATGTTTTTTTTTTCCTTTCATCGGAACGAAACTGCGTCGTATCAGAACAAAACGGTGTCGTTTTGATGCACAGCTCGAAGAGCTGTACATGTTGCACCGTCGGGGATCCTTTCCCAGTAGTTTACTCTCCTTTTCTTCCCATTTGACTTTAATGAGTTTGTTGATTTACTTAAACAATTTGGAATAACAAAAACTGTTTCTCTACTTTATTTGATGAACCAACAGGACTATTAATAGTCGAATTACAAAGGAAAGCAACAAATAATCCTACAATATCTCCACTATCCTGAAGACTAGGTAACCACCTAAAATGTAGGAAAAACAACTAACCATTACAGCAAAATACTCCTATTATTTCGGATGCATAACAAAACAAGTAGATAATATGAAAGAAACAGTCAACAAATCCTCCCCTGAACTGAAATTGGTAACATTTCAGTTTACGTCATTCACCATTTTCATTCCAAGTGCAGCTCTAAGTCTCTCAAACACCTCCAATCTCAAAGGCTTTGTCAGTATGTCAGCTAGCTGCTCATTAGTACCACAATGCTTGATGTTTATGACTTCCTCCTTAGTAAGATTTCTCAGAAAGTGAAACCTTACTGCTATATGCTTACTTTTGCCATGGAACACTGGATGTTTAGCCAGTTTGATTGTGGAAGAATTGTCACAAAGTATAGTGATTGAATCAGACAAAGTTCCTCCAATCTGCTTAAGAATATTTTGCATCCAAATGCTTTGACAAGCACAAGCTGCTGCAGCTATGTACTCAGCTTCAGTGGTTGACAAAGTCACTACTGACTGCTTCTTTGATGACCAAGCCACTGCTCCTTTGCTTAACATGAACACATAACCAGATGTGCTTTTAAACTCACTAGTATCTCCTGCATAATCACTATCTGTATAAGCCAGAAGATCATCATCACATCCATGTTGATACAAGATGCCAAGTCCTGTGGTCCCTCTTACATATCTAAGTATTCTTTTTGCTGCCAATAAGTGAGACTCCATAGGATTTGCCATAAACCTGCTCAATAAACATACACTGTAAGATAAATCAGGCCTGGTTGCAGTAAGATACATTAGGCTTCCAATCAACTGCTTAAAACGAGTTGAATCAACCCTTTTTCCATTCTCATCCTTTGATAGCTTATTTCCAGGAACCATTGGATTTTTGACAGGATTGCAATCCTTCATGCCAAACCTGCTGAGTATTTCTTCTGCATACTTCTTCTGGCAAATATGAATTCCATTTGATGTCTGTTGTACTTCAACTCCCAAAAAATAGCTCATCTTGCCTAGGTCAGTCATCTCAAACTCATTCTTCATTGAGGTTTTAAATGAGTTTAGCATGACAGAACTGTTGCTGGTGAACACAAGATCATCCACATATAGACTTACAATCAGTATGTCTTTTCCATTTCTTTTAACAAATAATGTGTGTTCATGGCTACTTCTTTCAAAACCTTGCCTCAGAAAATATCCCTCAATCTTACTGTACCATGCCCTAGGGGCTTGTTTCAGTCCATACAAAGCCTTCTTCAATTTATAAACCTTGTTTTCTTCCCCTTTCTTTTCATAACCTTGTGGTTGAGCCACATACACTTCTTCCTTGAGTTCTCCATACAGAAATGCACTCTTAACATCAAGTTGATAAAGAGTCCATCCATTTCTGGCAGCTAAAGCAATAATGGTTCTGATTGTGTCCCATCTTGCCACTGGAGCAAACACCTCATTGTAGTCAATTCCTTTTCTTGTGCATATCCCTTAGCCACCAGTCTTGCCTTGCATTTGTCAACCTCCCCATTTTCATTTAACTTAGTTCTGTAGATCCACTTTACTCCAATGATTTTTGCCTTTTCTGGTGCTTCAACAAGTTGCCAGGTTTGATTCTTTACAATGGATGCCAGTTCAACATCCATTGCCTCTATCCATTTCTTGTTAGTTGCTGCTTCCTCAAAACATGTAGGATCATCAGTGGATGTAAACATGATCAAATTTTGCACCTCTTCTTCATCAGAAAGTCCTTCACCTGTGATATAATCTTGTAGATAGGCTGGTGCTCTTGTTATTCTTCTCTCCAGCAATTGGTTGTGCTCACCACTTTCACTATGATTTGGTATTTCTGAGTGATCCATGTTTGGTTGATCTGCCTCATCTGCTACTTCATCTGCTTCCTCAGTATCACTATGATTGTGGTTCTCCTCAGTTTCATTGTTGTCTTCATCACTTGAATACTCAAGTTCACTTTCTTCATCTTCCCATACAAGTATGTCCATCTGTCTCTCCTGATCAGTCCTTCCCCAGTCCCAGCATTCATTTTCTTCAAAAACCACATCTTTGCTAACAATGACCTTCTTAGTGGATGGATTATATAGCTTATAACCCTTTGATTCATCACTGTATCCTAAGAAGATACATAGCTGGCTTCTGGCATCTAATTTCAATCTTCTGGCTTCTGGCACATGAACATTTGCCAGACATCCAAACACCCTAAAATAATCAATATTAGGCTTTCTACCAGTCCAGCATTCTTCAGGCACTTTTCCTTTTACAGCAGTAGTAGGAGTTCTATTGAGAACATGACATGCCCATTTTGCAGCTTCTGGCCAAAATGTTTTTGGCATTTTCTTCTCTTTAAGCATACATCTGACCATATTCAGTATGGATCTGTTCTTACGTTCTGCCACCCCATTTTGTTGGGGTGTGTAAGATCTGGTTAATTGGCGTTTTATACCATTCTCAACACAGTAAGCCAAAAACTCCTTTGACATAAATTCTCCTCCCCTGTCAGTTCTCAATCCACAAATAGGCAGGCCAGATTCTTTTTCAACAAGCATTTTAAATTGTTTAAAAACAGTAAATGCTTCATCCTTAGTGTTTAACAGATAGATCCATAATTTTCTGGAAAAGTCATCTGTAAAAGTGAGGATGTACCTTTTGTGACTGTGAGACATAGGACTGATAGGTCCACATATGTCTGAATGGATCAGTTGAAGTGGTTTTGTAGCTCTCCATTTGCTTAGCTTTGGTATGGACACTCTATGTTGTTTTCCTTTCAAGCAAGTTTGACATACTTTGTTGGCAATGCTGATTTTTGGAAGTCCCTGCACCCATTCTTGTTTCTGCATCTTTGCTAGACTTTGATAGTTCAAGTGGCCACACCTTTTGTGCCACAGATCTCCCATTTCTTCAGTTTTGGCACCGAGGCAGTTTGGAATTTGCTGCAGTTTGGCCAGCAGTACAAACATTTTGTTTGATGACATATGACTTTGGAGAATACAACCCTTGATCTGATGGTAGATTTTGCAGATGTTGTCTTTGATTAGAATGGTCAGCCCCCTCTCCTGTAATTGACCAATGCTCAGCAAATTGTTCCTCAATTCAGGCACATAATAAACATTAGTTATGATCTGATTTACTCCATCAATATTTAGTTTGATGGTGCCTTTTCCAAATACTCCCATTCTGTGATTGTTGCCAAGTTTCACAATGCCTGAAATCTTCATTGAGTTGTCCCTGATCAAACCAGGCCTTATTTCCTGTCATGTGATTAGAACATCCTGAGTCAAGGAACCAGACTTCCTCTCTTTTTGCATTGTTCTGATCCACATAAGCCATCAATAACATGTCCTCTTCCTCATTTGTTTCCTCCTCTGCATAATTTGCACCCTTTTCCCAGGTAGGGCATTCATTTTTGAAATGACCAAGCTTGTGGCATTTGTAGCATTCCACTGTTGATTTGTCAAATGTTTGTCTGCCTCCTCCTCCTCTTCCTCTTCCTCTGCCTCTGAAAATTCCCCTTCCTCTTCCTCTACCATCACTTGATACTTTTAGAACTTGCTCTTCCTCAACCACATTCTTCATTCTTAACTCATGAATGAGCAGGCTGCTTTGAAGCTCATCCACAGTTAGATTGTCCACATTGTTGGACTCCTCAATTGAGCACACAACATAATTGAACTTGGCCACCAGTGACCTCAGAATTTTTGCAGTGATGTCCCTTTCAAGTAATTTCTCACCACATGCTTTCATACTTTTTGCTATGGTCAAAGTTCTGCCAACGTAGGCATTCACTGATTCTCCCTCCTTCATTCTCAGCATCTCAAATTCTGTTTTGAGAAACTGGAGTTGAGCTCTTTTCACCCGAGTTGATCCCTTAAACTTTTGGGCCATAGAATCCCAAATCTGTTTGGAAGTATCATCATTCAGGATAGTCTCCATTATCTCTCTATCTATGGATTGATAGAGATAGTTTTTGATTTTCCTGTCCTTCAACCTTTGATCCTCCAATTCTTTCAACTGTGCATCTGTAGCTTGTGCACCTGTAGGAATGATGGTAATTCCCTCTTCAATCAGGTTCCAATACTCCTTGGAACGTAGGAAATTCTCCATGAGCTTGGCCCAGTGCTCATAATGTCCATCAAATTTTGGAATGGCTGGTTGGATGAATTTCCCATTGCCATTGCTGCCTTCTGCCATGTTTCCTCCGTTTTTGTTTTTCCACAGATCCTAGTGAGTAGGCTCTGCTACCAAATGTTGATTTACTTAAACAATTTGGAATAACAAAAAACTGTTTCTCTACTTTATTTGATGAACCAACAGGACTATTAATAGTCGAATTACAAAGGAAAGCAACAAATAATCCTACAATATCTCCACTATCCTGAAGACTAGGTAACCACCTAAAATGTAGGAAAAACAACTAACCATTACAACAAAATACTCCTATTATTTCGGATGCATAACAAAACAAGTAGATAATATGAAAGAAACAGAGTTGGTTATGTGTCATTAATTTTGATTGAAAATCTAAAATAACCTTTGAATGTTATAAATGAAAAGTAGTGAAAAGTTGGTGGGTAATAATAAATGAAGGGTGGAAGGAAAATTTAATAAATTATTTCTTGGTTATCTAAATGGACTTACATTATGGACAAAATCAAAAAAATTAAATGAACTTACATTTTAGGACGGAGGTAGTATAAGTCAAGGAAAAGAGAGCAAAACGGTGTAGTTTGCACCTGGACATCAAAATTTGACAGGTGGCCATGAGTCATCCCCGTGCGTAAGCACATGCACCCCAACCAGTTTTTTTTTATAAATCTTTTCGAATTTTTTTACAACTTTATTTTTTTTTGCATGTTGGACAAGTGTAACTTTTCAATTCGTGCGTCTGAATATAACTGCCCATCATATTCTATGGAGTTGAAAGGATCTAGACAGTTTTTTTTTAAGAGTGGTCTTTAGAGCGCATTCAAGGTGTCACGTCGATGATTACAACTTATGACGGTGATCTTCATTAATCAATCTTGCGGGATCTAGATGATCATCTAGATCCTCAAGATGATCAACTGAAAGATCATCACGGTACATACACTGACATGATGCCAAGATAGCGATTGCTTGTTTTTTTAATTATATAGTTTTAAGCTCTGTGGAACAAGTGGTATCATGTGATAAAGACGCATGTAAAACAGAATTTACGAATGCCCTTTTTTGTAAAACAATGTTCAAGCTACGGCGTCGTTTTAAGTGTGAAGGGAGAAAAAAAAGTCTTGACGACGAAATAATGAACTACGAAAGTTATTCACTCTTCATTGCATGTATTGGTTTACTTATTAAATATGCATATAGTACTACTATTTTGTCGTATTCTGATTTTTCTTTCTAACTTTTTTTTTGGGGCCTTAACAGCTAAACGACGACGTTTAATTGATTAATTGCATTCCTTACACGTACCAACTATGGGTGAATAAAAATTCTAAAAATCAAACCAACCGACTGAACCAAATCGAAACAAATCGGAAATATATAAACCGTGGTTTTTCGGTCGGATCCATATAACTTAAAACCAAACCGTTGAATACAATTTGGTTTCAATTTAAGAAAATAAAAACCGTTTAAAACCGGACTAAACCGGATGAGATATATATATATATATATATATATATATATATATATATATATATATATATATATATATATATATATATATATATATATATATATATATATACACATCACACTCACACACACGCACACACACATACGTTTAATACTTTAAAACATCTATACGCTTTTTACTATCTATCTCAATCTATTTAAACTTTTTACGTGTAATATAGTGCTGCTACATAGTTAATTTCATATCCTACATATTCAAATTTTGTTGATCATTTCACAGAATTGTCTTCAATCCTTTGAAAGAATCTTGAGTACATTTCGGTTCACAACTCATCACTGCTAACTCGTTCTTCTCTTTATACTTGCTCAACACCAATATTTGAAATATGTGGATGCTCATTTGAATGACTTACTTCTCTCAATGATATTGATGAACTTCATTATAGATATTTGTCGATGCTGATTTGTATGACTTACTTTTCTTAATGATATTGATGAACTGCATAATGTATATTTTTTTATTATCCGGATAAATGCATTTATAAACCTTAGTTTTATATACGATTGTCTTTGATTTGCTTATAATTAGGTTATGTTGACAATAACATCAGTACAAATAATCAATATCGGTGTTTTGGAGATCATAAAATCGAGAATATTTTCTTACTAAATAAAGCTTAAATCTGTATCACATGTTTATTCATTTGATATATATATATATATACTAAATAAGAGCCGGCAGGTGAGGATATAAATATTTAGACAGTTGAGCTGTTGAGGACATAAATATAGCATTTATGTGATTGTAAATGTTATTTACAAATTTGAACCCTGTATTTTATTATTTTCATTCAAAAGAACTGGCGTCCCTTTGTTTAAAATTGGCGTGGGATTCAAAACTATTTTATATCGGGAGAAATCTCTTTATATAGGATAATAACAAATAGTTTGAGAGTTTATTTTATACACACAAATTTATATTTTCTTTTAAGGAAAGTATAGATTATATATGTTAGTGCTTTATAACAATCAATGCAACTAGTATTCAATTAATTTTTTTCGTAGCAACATGCAGTATTGCAGTACCCTTGCATTGCACCGGCATTATTTTCACTTGCATTGATAAATGCTAAAAAAGAGCCGGCAGGTGAGGATATAAATATATAGACAGTTGAGCTGTTGAGGACATAAATATAGCATTTATGTGATGTAAAGGATATCTACAAAATACAGGGTTCAAAACACAGTATTTTACTTCAAAATGTTAAAAAGTACTCTCTCCGCCCCAATTTGTTTGAGTCTTATTCTTTTTATAGATGTCTTAAAATAAGTCATTTAACTAATATTTAGAGTTAAAGTTGTTTTTTAAATGTCTAAAATACCCACACATAATCATTTATTGAAAAATTTAAGAACAATATATAAGGGATGTAATTGTAAATTAATCATATTTTGAATGACTAAATAATGTAATAAATGATATTTCCTTAAATTTTATGAGTTCTAAAAAGTGTCAAACAAATTGGGACGGTGGGAGTAATTCATTTATGAGGTTTTTTAAATTGTGTGAAATTTCAAAAAAAAAAAAAAAAAAAAAACACATATAATACGATAACGGTATGAAATGGCACAAAAACGGACTTGAAAAACCACCGCGATATGAGGCCAACTTTGTCCACGAAATCCAGTTTTTATGCCGCGGGTTTTAGTAGTCGCCCTCTAGAAGAATGAAATTTGAATTGGATTTTTTATTTATGATGTCATGTTTAATTGTGAGTACTATTAGAGTTAAAAGATAATCTCTGTGGCTTTTTACTCTTACAGTGCAATATTAATTAATATGGTTGTTGTTGTAGGTTGATTTGTACATCACATACTATAAATTAGCAGGTTATGGAGTAAAATGTTTGATATAATGGCTTAAACACTCGACAACATTCCATATTGATAACTAAGCCTAAAGAGATAGTATAATAATAACTTGTGAAGTAGTAAATCATCTTTAACAAAATTCTGTTTCACTCAAGTGAACATTTTTATGGTATCTCCCCTTAAAAACATAAAATCAGTCTGATGCCCCTCTGTCCAATTGTTTCAAAACAGCAATCAACGGTGGTGATCAATCATCTTTGGTAAAATAAAAAGAACCTTTATTCGTGGTGATCATCTTGGTAATCTTCATCCCCTTCTCTTCCATAATCAATCCAAGGTAAAATCGACTCCAAGAAAACCGCGAGCGCGTTTCGATCTGACAGATCCACCGGAGCACGACCACCTCCACCAGGAGGATGGTTCATCATCACCTGTTGGCCATTGTCAAACTCTCTCGCCCTTGGATCAACCAAGAACTGTTGCAAATTTTCAGGGGGCATCGAAGGGGTAGAGTCCGAGAAATCAGATAACAGGAGATGACGATACCTGTCAAAACAAGGGTTTATTAGCCAAAATTCCAAACGTTTCAACATGATAAATATATTTCAGTATATTATATATAATGTTCTCACTCGTTTTTCTCATGCGGGAAGGCCTCGTTTCTTACACAGGCCCAATCATTCGCCTCACTTCGATTATCTTTCATGGTAAGAATGACAGACTGAGCAGAATCCTTGAGAAACTTTTGTAGATCAGGAAGCCTCCAAATAAGGTAACTTCGTTCTACGTAAATGCTAGCCAGATGATCTACTGACGGGTTTCCTGTTTGCTCTGATTTAAAATGACTATGTTCCACTATCCCAGTCCAAATCTTCTCTTTCAGAGGGACCTTTGCCACGAGTTTTTTCAAGACAGTCGGGTGCAACAACAAGGCCTGATTCATAAGATCTGCAGCAGACGCTCTTCCGGTTTCCTTTTTTGTGTCGTTTTCATGTTTCTCCTTTTCTTCAAGGTAAAACCGGCAAATGGCTAACGAAAAACAGAAGTTTGGAAATAACCATAGGGAGTTGTTCTTTCCATATTCATCAGAGAACTGTTCCAACCATGAATACTCCTCTGCCCGAAGGGCAAAGTAGTCAATACAGAACAAGGCACCCATTGGATCATCTGAATCTACCGAAAGCAATAATTTGCAAATTTCCAGGGCAGAACGATGGCAACCACGTCTATCCATATTCTTCATGTGAGCAAAAAGTGCAGTGAAAAACGGCCTGTTGATCTCGTGTTCATATTTCAGTTGACAATTATTTTGCAATGGAGTGAACATTGGATTCCATGCACATTCCAAGCCGTAAAGGGACTGCCTGATAGCATCTGTTGACCTATGATGCTCCCCTAATAATTGAAAGTATTCGGACAAGGTTATAAGAGATTCTATATGATACGGATGGTGCAACAGGACGTTTGCTATGCCATTCAGATCATGGGCAGCTTTTGCAGCTTCAAATACCTTCTGAGCTTGGCTATAAGATGATGAGTGTACATACCTATATAAATGAGATATAATAATAACACTTAGTACAGATACCAGGTAACTTATCTACGTGGAATAATGCTCACAGCTTAAAAAACAAACAATGAGCACCTTCATTAAGAAGTACACCAAATCTATCAAACATGTTGAAAAGAGGTTGGTCAAAAAAATCAACCAAAATGAGCATGCTCACCCACACATGTTCTATTACGAAAAACGTCCAATGTAAGAAACAAATCCTAGTTACATCACTGAACGCCTACATTGAAGCGCGTGTACCAATTAGAATCAAAATTTGAAATGAATGTCAAGTCTTTCTAGCCAAAACATAAAAGGCAAACGACCATCCTAAAGAGGCATTCTGGCAAGTTGGAATACTACATATGTTCAACAGATTTTCTATGTTGAGGTTTTTGTCAATCGATCACATCAACTATTAAGACATGTGTATTTGGTTTTTATAATGAGTTTTATGTATATCCGTTACTGATCCTAATCAGCAAATCTACATTGGATTGACTTTGAAGGCTGTCTCCCACTGACAACCACTGTTGCTACCCAGACAAATAAAACACTTTCTATGGCAAATACACAGATATTTTGTTCTTCCTCAACCAAGTAACACTCACAATTACATTTTGGCTAAAAGACTTGTGTATTTTCACCAAAGGTGCCATTGATGAAATACACCACTACAAAGGTGAATGTACAGGCTTAATCCCACATAATCTCAACACAACTCTGCATAGTAAGTAAAATACTCCCTCCGTCCCTTAATAAGTGTCACTTTTTTTAAAAATTATTTTCCCAAAATAAGTGTCATGTTAAGATACCAATGCATCATTTATTACTATTTTTCGAATATACCCTTAGTCATCTACCTCATTTACTACTAAAAATCCTTTCACCTTCTAAAAAGGGCATTGAAAAAAGGGCACATAGGTCCATACAATGACAAAACACAACACATTTATTATGTTTCTTAATATGTGTGAAAAGTAAAATAGTGACACTTTTTTAGGGACGGAGGAAGTACTTTGTTTTTTCAAAGCTACCCATCATATATTGTTAGACACCCAAAATTAATGAGCCCATGGTTGTCAAACGCATGTCCAGGCACCTAGAGCAAGAGGCGATAGATGAATGCCTTGAAGACCATTTCAGTCGCCTTTTAAGGAAGCCCCAATATGATGCTGTGTTTATCGTTTTATTATTTTAATTGGTAAATATCGTTTGGTTTCATCCCTAATGTCCATTAATCATGAGTACTTCTAAAAAAGTCAGATGTCATATTCATCAGTACTTCTAAAGTCGTATTTCTAGCAGTCAATTTGATAAAATACATACATGATAGATGACAGGTAAAAAAAAAAATCAAGTATACATTTGTAAAACACCGTTCTAGCTTTTGCACACTTAGAAATATATTCCTAACATAAGGGTGCTTTAACACATTGCAAATCTCCTCGTATGCCGTGAAGGGATGTAACAGAAAAGTTCATGTAAGAAACCCAATAAGAATACGTAGAACTTAATCATTGTTCATGTAAGGCATGAAAAAGAGCACACAAGCAAATATCTTTCAAAAGCAGTACATTACGGTCTTCAATCCTTGTTCGTGTATGGAGGCCTTGAAACAGATAGTGCCGTTTTTGTTTGATGGGAAAAAATGGGGGAGGGAGGGGGATTTGCAAAGGGTAGAAAAATGTGGATAATGCAAGAACACTCTCTGGAAAATGAAGTATCTCTAACTCTCCGTAGATGCATGCTTCATTAGGAACTCATCTATATTGTTCAGTACTTTAGCTATCAATTGAATTCTTACGGCAGTAATGTATTTCTGTCTTTTTAAGTCAAGCAAGTGCGGAACAAAAGTGCTGATGTAAGTGAATTACAGCATTTTTTGTCAGAATGTATGATCTATAGAAGGAATTATAATGTCCAGTTTGAATGTAATGTTCATGATTAAGTTGCTTTGAAATTCAATATCACAGGCCTATCAACATATGGTGGCATGATGTGACCATCAAGCTAACATGCTTTATGGTTTCACCTATACATGCCTCTCTGTATTACAAAACAAGGATTTTGTTTGGCTATCATTTGTGAAGATTGCACTAATTAGCAAAGAGGTGAAGATTCGGACATTTACAGGAGACAAATATACAATTCTTCCAAATATTTTAATGTTTTCAAAGGCAACCAGTTCATACATAGTCCCCCCCCCCCCCCCCCCTTCCACACACTATAAAAAGCACTAAAAAGTGGGACAGAGACAAAGATAAACAAATTTAAGTAAACTTATATACACATAAAACACAAATGGTATGTTGAAGCCCTCCATCAACAAAAGCAGCTGAAATGAGAGTTACGCAAAGGAAATGAGCAGTACCTGAAGTAATGGATTCCGCAATTGGTTTCTAGATGTTCCATGGAAATAGATCCATCCCAGCGTGGCCAGTGTTCAGACGGACTAACAAGAATAGTCCTCTTATGGCTGTGGGTGCCTCGTCTACCACCACGTGTCTGCCTAGAAGTTCCAGTTGTAAGACCTCTCTCAAATGAACTGACAACCTTAGAACCGAAAATTCTACGCAACTCATTTTCTGCACTGAGATGTTTGGGATCAATCTGCAAAACAGAGGTCCTACTCAACTGCAGCACATTATTGCTGACATTTGAATTTGCATACTTTGACTTCTTACAAGTGTCATCAACATGGTGAAGCTGAGAAGATTCGACCCCAATAGTCAAACTTTCCAACATGCTATTGCAGGACTTTTCAGCATCTTTGGTAACCGAGACTGTATCTTGTTTGTTCTTTTTCTTTTTCTTTTTCTTTTGCATTGATTTTTTATTTGTTAAGACTGATTCAACAGGAATTTCAGGGACTGATGGCTGCTTGCCTTCATGCTTTTGTTCTTCACACTGGTTAAGTGTTTCCAATTCGCTGCCCTGCACCCCAGTTCTTCATTAGATAGAAAAAGACAGACTCTCCATAGCCCTACTATCACCATTATTAACTATAAGAAGACACAGTAGTGGTGGCAACACGTAACTTAAGACAGGTCGACATATTAATACTCAGACTTCTCAATGAAATATTTAAGAAACTGAAACAACAAAGGCAAAGGCATCAAATGGTTGAAGACAAAAGGGGGTCTATGTAGAGGATATCAGCTAGATTTGTGATTACTGCATTGAATGTGCCAATGATAGTATGAAAGTCAATTATCTAAGATAAACGTAGAAAGTTTGCCACTCATATTAGCTATTGCAGGCTACTTGCTTTGTACTATTTGGACTGAGTTTTGCCTCAATCTTTGAATTAAGACGAAGTATTACTTAAGCTTATTCTTAGGCTAAATTATACATGGTATCGGAGTCGATCAATCCTAATTTGGTGTTAAACACACACTGATTTCAACCATCAGCCCTTCATCCTCAACTGAAGTGCTCTCAAATAAAATAGGTGAACTACCTGTCTCACATATTTAGAATGCTCACATAGCCAAAACTAGGTGAACTAACATTCAACTTTGGGAAGCATAATCGGTACAAGTGTGGATAGGAAATGATAATCTAGAGAATCAGAACGATTGATTGCAAATTTACATACATGGTTGGTACAACATATATGAATACACTAAATCACTCAAAAATATAAGCTTGTTCAATGTTAGAAAATAAAAAGGGACATCACATGCTCTTCCATGTTCATCACTGCCTCCATTATTTATTGCTCTTCCTCCACCATTGAACCTGCCTCCACTGCCTTACAACGGGAGCTTCCAACCATGGGGAAGCACCTCCATTTTCCTTGATGGAAAGAGGAACAACAAAAAGGCCACATCATGTTGCATATTCCTTATTTCACATCTCTCTGCCACCACCCCAACACCCTTCCATGTGTCAAATATACAAAAATAAACATTGTCCACATCTCATCCAACCATCAAAACCACCTGGATCAAATTCTGGTATTTGTAAATTGTAAGAAGCATTTAGTGGGCTACCCCACCATGGGTTTAGGATGCGCAAATCTAGAACAACCACCAGGATACTTTAATGAAGTGGGCGGTTACCGAAATAGTGCTACAAAAGTGTAGGGGGTATTGAATACAAAAAATTGAAGGGAGGAAATTGGAGGGGGGAAAGCTCATTAGTACAATCTTTTCCATGGGGGTTAGATATTGCTGGCTCCGCCTCCACCACCTTTCTGGGCCACCACTGCCAACCCCATCCAATCCTAGTGAGCTCCCACCACCTCTTTTAGAGTTGCCTAAACGGCTCTCACCGTCACTGCTGGAGACTCTCAGTCACTGCCGGACATATCATGGGATGATGATCCAAGGAAAAAAAAATTAAACGTGAGATGAAAACCCTCCAACCATGGGAGTTCGAGATTGCCTACTTCTAAGGAACCCTGCCGATTTGTTGATTCCCTAAATTTTGTACCCCAACAGTGTTTGTAGGTTTCATTCATGTCTGGAAATCACTTCCTCCCACATACCTCCAAACAAACATCCCTATAGGTCTTCATTAAATCTTCTAAGTACCCATCACTAGTCCTCCATCCCAACACCTCTTCCAAATGTAACGTCCATCGCCCACTATCAACATAATTAACACCCAACAGAAAAGTAATATGTAGATACAACAGACAGACAAGTAACATGTTCAACGGCTTCCAGAAGCTGCATCTTGGGAATTCCACTACCTCGTTCAACCCACAAGGTAAAAATGTCCACAAAAAAAAAACAGAAATCCAGGTCACCAAAAACAAAACAATGCATACATGGAAAAGGCTTGAGAAATAACTTAAATGAAAGGCTATTTCCAGCTCTTTTGCCCAACAAATACGACAAGAAACCAACTAAGACAAAATTTGTACCTGTTCTACAGCTCTGTCGTCCTCGCTATCCTCATGATCATCAAGAAGATCAAAAGGATTCTTGGCCGAGGCAGACAGTTCAGGGGATTCGGACTCATCGCTACTGTTGAACGAATTGTTTTCCTGCTCTGCTGATTCTTGTTCTTTCAAAACTTTCTTCAATAGACGAGCCGACATGAGATTGGCCTCCTTGATACCCAAATCAAGAACTATATTACGCTTCTTCGCGTTGATCAATCCGACAAACAGCTATTTACTCCTAGTTGTGGCCCCTTCTAAATGGAGCTTCGATTGCTGATGGAGTGAAGATTTTTCAATTATAGTTGCCCTAAATCCAATTGAATGCGATTGTGAAGTTCTTTATCGTTTGCGCCCCAGAACTTTTATGATCGACACCAATTCATACATAAAAGTCTTATAGATTATTAAGGAAAGTATCATTTAAGGAATTTTCCCTTATTTAAAAAAAACATAAATAAAGAAATACATATATACACACAAAACAAGATAATAAAAAAACAAGAAAAAAAATCTCAATCGATAAGATCACTTGTCCAATTAATGTTTAATTTCAGTGTTTAATTAAAACTACGTCGTTTACGGATTACATGGTTTTATTTTTGTTCTCTTTTCTAAATAAATAGCTAAAAAAATATCGAGTCCACACTTAAACAGCCCTCTACACCCTGGAGTTTTACGGATGATGTAAATCAAGAGATATGTCTCACTAATCCATTTTGTAAAGAGTTAATACACCTCTTGTTGCTAAAAGATATCGATCAGTTACAGAACCGAACACTCACACCCCTCCTTAATAGCAATGATGCCACTATTGTACCCTCATTTCTTATCACTAAACTATGTCCTTGGGAGACTTGTTCTCTTTTATATTCTAGATTTGTATATAGTGAAAGAGTGTATAACGAAAATATATGAAATAAACAGAGTTGAAGAGCTCAAAGCTTTCACTGAAATAACAATGAACATGACTATTTGCATTTCTCTACACGAGTTGGCTAATAAAGGGCTCAATTGTACAACTTAAAAACAAACAAAATGAATAATTGAAAGACTACAACCTCCTACATCAGGTCCATTTCCCTTGTAGCAAAAAACATGTCCTCAAGTTGCAAGGTTTCCCTTTAAAAAAAATGTTGCACAGTTTGTGTTGAGGCTGCACCCGGCGGATGATAGAGGGATATGCATGTTATATTGAATGTAGAGGAGATTCTGAAGGAATCTGGTAAATCAATGATGTAAGCATTATCATTGACACGCCCAAGTACATGAAAAGGACCCTTGCGCGCATAAATGAACCATCTATCTGAGGGTATGGTACGTTAACCACGTACCTCAATCTATCCATCTATCTGAGGGTGATAGGCAGGCATTACATAAGCTGTAACTCTTTAAAAATCTTCTACACAGTTCCTTCTAAAAATGAGATATGAACTTGATATCGCTGTCAGATGTAATGGTCTTTGGTAACACATGCAATCTCACCGCCTCTTTGAAGAACAAGCAACTTACAATCATCGTGACAGTGCAATAAATCTCATGCCAATTAATAATACACGTAGCAGTTATTGGTTATGCATTTCTCTTTGTGCTACATACACCAATTGCCTCTATGTGTAACACTTTGACTTTCTAACATTTGTCTTAGCAAGTTATCAGAACCTCCGGCAAATACACCGGCATTCAAGTACAATTAACCCAGATCTTCTCAGATTCAACCTCCATTAATGGTGAAATCTTTTAAGGATTACATCAACAACAATGTGTTAATTTAATTACACTGAAATCTTCAATAAAATTGTGAAGGCTTCAACAATAATTTTCCTTCCGGTCATACCAAGGCCTTCTGTGATTGAGTTTTTATTGGTCTCTACGCGAAATAATCAAAACGGGACCTTCAGAGGAAATGAACGGTTTTCAAAATATATGTCATATATTTAGGCTAATAAACTTATTGGACCAACAGAAAAATCAAACTTTTAAATTTTGATCATTTTTCAGAGGACTTTAGGCCGTGGCTTTGCTGGCCTATACCCAGGGACGTGTCTGAATCATACATGCCTCTCGTCATTGGTTTGTCCATCAAATAGACGTAACCTACACCCAATCTATCAACTAGACAAAATCAATACCAAGAATGATAGTTTTCAGGGGGAGAGTTATTGGGTACACCCGCCATACGCGAGTGCACGCATGTGGCGAGATGGGTACCTTTCATTTCTAAACAGAATTCAAACTGTGTGGTCCATATTTATTTAGCTGTCAGTTCGATGCAAATGGAGATACTACACAATAACTTTCCGTTTTCAAGAGTCATTTTACATGGCAGGTTTTGTTTACTCTTCCAATTCCAATTGTGTGACACCAGACGTATGCAAGATATGTAGAGAGGCGGGAGGGGGGGGGGGGGTTGTTTTCAAAACAAGCTGATAGAGATATAAATCCTAACTACGAAGTTGGGATTATATATCAATAAATTTTATATGCCTCACTCCTTAGAATAAAAGAACAATATGACTTACTTCATGTACTTGTCTACGTTAATGATTTTATGAATTACATGTACTTGTCTACGTCTATTTAGAAGTTGATCTCATTGCCTAACACCAGATTTCGGGTCACTTAGTACTCTTAAGCATAATAAGAGTTTAAAAAAAAAATTTGATTGAAGTGGTGATAAATTGAGATTATTATTATTTTTTTTTTTTTGGAGCAAATAAATTGAGATTAATTGAATATTGTATTTCCTAAAGAGTTGCGATAAAGAAGGGTGCAACGGTTGTAGCAACAACATTAATCAAAATAATCCAATGCATTTGTGAATTCAAACTAAAAAAAGCTGTTTGAAGGTATAAAGATAATTATAAATCGATACTTTCACTTCATATTTTATAATCTATGAGTTGCCAATGAGGCATGGATCTAGTGGTTTCATTGGGTCATATCCTGGATCGAGATCAGGATTCGAGTCCTACTTGAAGCAAGTGTGTGTAAATCCTTCATATCCCAAAAAAAAAAATCATCCTTGAGTAAAATGTTTCGAATTATTATGGCATTTCCTTTATAATAAAAAATAGTGGCACGTATCAACACAACTAGTCTCATATAAAATAAACAATTCATTCAAAATCATCATCAAACCACTCGAACCAAACTCGAGCCACAAATCTGATATGCATATGTACATTAAAAAAAGATAAAAATCAAATGACTGAAATACAACTGCAAATATTACAGAAAGAATCTCATTAATTTCAAGGTACTAAAGAATACCACACCAATTATTACAAATACACTAACAAAAACCCAAAAAATTAAAAAAAATTCGAAAATCGATGGAGTTACATAGTAAAATTTTATATCGCTATCATATGAGAATTAACTCCCTAGCTAATCGACAATAGATCTTATAAGATGATTATTGATATAAAGATATATATTATATCACTTTTTACGACTACTTTATTGTTGCAGTTTCAAAAGAATCATGTGGTGCATGCAATATTATTAACCTGCAGCTTTGAGGTGTAGACTTCAAAAGAACAATTCAACTTAATGGCTTTCTTCTTCTTAAACATCTGAACCAACTTCACCTTCCCATTAAGATTCGACTGTGAAGTAATCGGTAAAACCCCGTTACGCAAATCACTGGTAATTAACGTAGAATTCGCAGGTAAACTAAAAGAATTAACGTTAACAACAACGTTGATTTTCTTGGTGCTTCTCCATAAAGCAGTTGATTTTGGAACAGAGACTTGGCCAACTGGACTACCTCTGTAGAATAAATACATTTCAGTATTAATTATCAAATTTGAAGGTTCCGAAATTCGTGTTCTTGACACCTAATTGAACATTCATCGTGAAATTGAAAGAAGGGTTTGTTTCTTGTGTCCCGAAGAATGTATCGAATGAAGCGGATCGAACGATGAACTTGGGAGTTCTGATTTTCATAATAGTGAAAGTCATGAGTACAATGACCCCTGTTTGGAATATACAGAAGGCAATGAAATACAACAAATATTTGATGCGTTTCTTGTTACGAAGCTCCTTGGAGTTTTCGTTGACTGAAGATTCCATTTCCATATCGCTTTTTGCATAGCCATTTGCAGGTGCTAATGGGTACTCTGAAGTTCTTTCCATGGCTAGCTGTTGGATGAAAAATGAAGACAGAGTGAAAAAAAAGGTAGATCTTTTTTTGTTGCTATGTGAAAATGGAGGTGGGATATTTGTTGGGGGTGATTTAGGAGTGTGTATATATAGGGGTTGTTAATTGATTGAAACTGCATCTAGAAGGAAATCAGATTTGATTGGTTTTGTAATTGCCCGTGGACTTAGTTTGCTTTGCTTCAGAATGCAACGTCTTTCTTTTTGACTTTGACTATTCCGCTCATTTGAATTATAGGCAGATTAGACGCGTAATATGTATTCCATTCCGGGGAGTGATAGAGCTACTCCCTTAAGTCTACACCATTTTTACACCATCATCATCTCACCACATGTTTTTCACTTGTAAAAGAAATTTAAAAAAATTGAAAAAATCACAACCACAAGATTATGTTGGGAGTAAAAATGGTGTAGACTTAAGGGAGTAGATCTATCATTACCCATTCTAAAATTAGATTTTTTTTCACACACATTAAAAGAAATTAGTTAAATTTGTTAAGTCTCATTAATTTTGATGAAAAATGAAGTTCATTATTATTAATGAAAAGTTGATGATTATATAATAAATAAATGAACTAAATGAATTTACATCATATGGGACAAAACCAAAATACTAAATAGATTTACATTTTGGGATGGATGTAGTAATCAATAGTAAAGTTAAAGAAAAATAAAAAGGTTAAGCCCGATTAAAATGGTCTCGGTGTCTATGTGATAGAGTGATTTGAGGGTTATGTTTAATTAAGTGGTCTAGTATGAAGGAAGATGTCTAGTTATATATCTTTTATCTTTTACAACGTATCGGACTACCGCACATCAGCTCAAGACTGACATTACTACACCTTGCTCCATGGCCATTGAGTTATTTCCATGAGGGCTGTAATCAATAGTGATATATGTAAAAACTCATTCCAGAAACGGACACCCAATATATGACATTTAAGTCTGCAGTTGATGATTATTATAATTTTGTGCATGGTTCATCCTCTCAATCATGGTTCATTTAGTACTTTCACCAACACTTTTGAATGCAATTGGTGAATGTTCATCACTTTCGGACTTTATGAAGGGTTTATTATTATTATTATTATTATTATTATTGAGAAACTTGACTTATGATCGATGCTAATGTTGGGTATGTGGCGAAATCTTCATGTTTATAGCGAATTGCATTGTATATATGTCGATATTTTATCTTCTTAGATTTATGCGTGATATTTGACTGTATTTCAGGTCCAAAGGTTTCACCGAACTCTAAAATGAGAGAATTAATGATGATAAGTCAAGATAATGAATTTAGTGGACTTAGTTAGACAATAAGTTGGGATTTGTCAAAGAGAAAATGGAAATACTAATGTCAAAAGTTTTGGAAAAGCATGGGTGAGCTGAGATTGATTAGTGGACTTAGTTAGACGATAAGTTGGGATTTGTCAAAGAGAAAATGGAAATACTAATGTCAAAAGGCGATCGGTATGAACATACGTTTTTTTGGTATGAACGCCCTGTTCATACCAAAAAACGCCATGTTCATACCGATCGCCTTGTCAAATAAATTGACACAATATATTTTTATATTATTATTGACACAATATTGTTTTTTGATTAATATTGTTGATTTTTATATTATTTGTGACAAATTTATTTTGACACTAACATTTCCATAAAAAAAACAATTCATAAATACTATATAGTGCCAAAATAAATTGATGCAACACACTTGTACAATATGGTGTATGACCCATTAATAGCAACAACCACTACAACTGAACGAATTTCACAGTATTAATAAAATAATGAGACCTCTCATAATGTGACATCTATCGAAAGATGGGCATCTCCTGGATATGGCTAGTGGTGAGGAGCGGGGTGTTATAATGACAGCCGAACCTTAAGCTGGAGGTCAGCGGTTCGATTCCCGTGAAAGGGGTTGATTTCCGATTGATAACACCCTTCAGTGATAGGGAACCAACAAGCCCCTGACTCTAAGC
The DNA here is from genome assembly GCA_036785695.1 of Gentiana straminea. Taxonomy (NCBI): domain Eukaryota; kingdom Viridiplantae; phylum Streptophyta; class Magnoliopsida; order Gentianales; family Gentianaceae; genus Gentiana; species Gentiana straminea. The sequence continues at coordinate 19,764,847 of JAVUPR010000061.1, read as the reverse complement.
TCTAGGTTACCTGATTAACCTCTCATCATATTCTTGTGGGATCAGGGGTGGGAGGCCCTCACGATTAGGGTTTAATCGTCTATTGAAATATGGGTCCTACCGTCACGTGATGAGTGGTCCTATTGACACACATCAAGCCATGACGTTGTTGTGTATGAGTGGATGTGGCAGTAGTATCAATCATTTACATATTTAATCATTGTGAAACTTATCTCAATTAATAGCTAATACACAATGATTATTACAGTAAAGTAAAAGTGTGATGTTGTAATCCTAAAACTAATAAAAAATATGCTATTATCAAAAAGAGGGGTAGGTGGGTTTGTGTGAGAAATACTTGTGTGCAGATGGATTTTGAGGTGAAGTGACAGGTGAAAAGATCTGAACCACACAGTTTAAAAACAGAATAAAACTGTGTAGTGTGTGTCTCACACCGTATTGAGACACCACACAAGAACCACCCAAGAACCACCCGGTTTGTGTACACAACTACACAACTAACACAAGTCATTAATGCTGCTAATAAATGTTGACACATACTCCCTCCGTTCTTTATTATATGTCGAATTGGAAAAAAATACTCCATCCGTTTTTTTTAATCAGTCACATTTCACAATTTGCTCTTTTTTTTATTTATTGTCATTTTATATTTTCAATGCATCATTTATTATTTTTTCCTCCTTTACCAATAAATTATTTATATCTCCAATAAAAAAAATACATTTTCAATACTAAAAACTCTTTTACCAACAAAGTATTTTCATCTCCAATAAATAAAATATATTTTCAATACTATATTTTAGACATATTAATTAATTTCTTAATATGTGTGATTTTTCTCTCTACGACATATATATAAAAACGGAAGGAGTAACAAATTAATGATGTGATTTATTGTGTTGACTCTAGCATGGTAAAGACTAAAACGACATTCTCTACAAGTGAAGCACTATTTATTGCATTAAATAATTAGTTTTGCCTATACAACTCCAAAGAGTTGTAGTTTAGGAATTAGAGTAGTAGTAAATGGATCGCCAAAATTAAGTTGCAACCAATCAAATCCATGGAAAAAAAAAGGAGAGCAGGAACCAATCAAATCTTTGCCCATGCATTCACCAATTAAATATTTTTTTTATGGAAAGAACTCAAAGAAGGAGCAGTGAGTTGTTGACAAACAACGAGAATTAATATGACAGCAATACAGCATTATAATCGTACACCCTTTAAAACGAGGATTAGGGTAAAATGGGGAGAAAACATCAGATTGTGTGTTGGAATATGTAATGCGACGGTTAAAAAGGAAAAAATAAAATTGGCAAGTACGACGGTTAAAAAGGAACTGATGGAGTACTATGAACACCACATTAACAAATGATCAAAACAGAAAAATGATTGAACTAAAACGACAAAACGAATTAAGTAAATACGAAAACTTATGGATCGAGGCGAGTGTAGGACTTTGTCCTTAAGACGATATTGCGCCGATTATGTGTCCACGGTTATCGCTTCCAAGATACAACAATTCTTTCATTGACACTTAACGGAATCAGAAGCGGCGAACCGAGCCTGGTTTATAATCTCTTCCTTATGACTTTGAAAATGCATAAATATAAAACAAATGTATGAATGAATTTTCTCAGAGCTTTAGTACTTTGAAAGTATGTATATTTTCAGAAATTCAATCTTGAAAAAGTTTTATGTCTTTTCATTACGTGAGGTCTTGTTTATGTAGAGGAGAAGTACACCTCGAGTTTGAGTTTATTGTATCCATAACTTGAATCGATGCGAGTGACGGACGCAGGAATTTTTTTCAGTGGGGGCCAAATTCAAAAAAAAATGTTAAAAAACATGCAACAGCTGGGTTTTGAACAAATGACCTCATATATAGTTATAATACTTCTAACTAGTTGAACTAAATAAGCAATTACATTAGAATTTGACTGAAATAATATACATACAGGATCTTTAATATTATTAATGGGGTATACTAGTAACTTGACACGAAAAGTTGAGTGGGGGCCGTGCACCCCCCTCAATACACTGGGTCCGTCCCTGATTGATGCAACCCCACAACCAGTGGCAGATCCATAAATTTTGTTCAGGGGATTCATTAAAAAATTTACTAAGTAAATATTTTTTTCACGGGGTCCGAAATAATTTTTTATAGGTAAAATGTAGAGTATTTTTGTTTTTAACGGGATCCGACCCTATTTAGTATAGGGTGTGCCCGCCTCTGCCCACAACTAAACTGATGCATCTCGTTTGATATTGCAACTTAGAAATAAAAAATTGTAATTATTATCATATGATACAACTTTTGTATTACTCCCTTCATCCTCATTTGTTTGAGACTTTTTAAAACTCCAAAAAAATTAAGGAAACTTCATTTATTTGCTTGTATAGTTATTAAAAACGTGACTATTTTATAACTACGTCCTTCTTATATAGTCCTTAAACTTGTTAATAAATGTTGTTAAGTGGGCTTTTTAGAAATTCAAAAAGAATATTTTAGTCTAAATATTAGGTATGAGATTTATTTTTGATACATCCGTAAGTGAAATAAGTCCTAAAGAATTTGGGAGTATAAATTTCTCAAACCACCGTGACGATGTCGGATATCGTCTACAGATCTGATTGTCCTCTAAAACGAATTGTCAAGAGAGAAAACGAATGGAGATGGTGGTTTGGGTATGATGTAGACTGAGTCTGAGAGTCTCTCTCAAGTTGTCTACGTATCCTGTTATGTTTCAGAAATCAAGTCTTCGTAGTTCCTTAGGGGTTGTTTATATAGGGGACGATTTATCCTTTTCCTTGTCCTGCAAAGAATTATATTATTATTATTATTATTTTCCTAAAGATTAATACATGTAAATCCCTATAATTTATGGATAATTATGAATATATTTAAATGACAAGATCAATGCATTATATCATCGGATTCTTTCCATGTTTATCTGGTATTATTAAGCATGTGTGCCAAATACGAATAAGGAAGGCTCTGACCGACCTGCGTCGAGCCCGCCCCCCGGGCCATCCCGAGCCGTACCGCATTACCCGACCTCCACTCGTACCGAGCCGACATGCGGTGGTAAGTTAAGAAGGGCCGAGCTGACCTCCCACATGGGGTTCATGTCCGCTTTCTCAGTTAAACTCTAAGGCTCTTGGCTTTTATTAGCTATTAATTCTCTATGTTCAATTAATGGTTAGCCAATATAAAGATGACACGTTGCGAGGGCTAGTCCAACCCTCGTCATAAGCCCCCGAGATCTGACTGAACTACTTGTTGTGAGGTCGGATCTGTTAGAGGTGTTGTTCAGTCACTGTCTTCTAGACTTGTAGAATTTTACAATGACATACTCTGCCATGTGGCAGAACTACTGTTATGATGTTGTCATTCGTGCCCACGTCTTATAAAGTGGAACGGTTTTTGAGAACGTTGTTGCAGCTCCTTATTTAGTGCCTTCTGCGGCTGCTGCTTCTGCTTCAACGGCTCCTGCCGAGCTGCCCCGGGTCAATGCTTTCATGGAGAATCTTTCTCCTGCTACAGAGTCTGGGCTGAACTCAGCCCTTAATGCTTATTAGGTTTTTGAACTTGCATTTCGTTTATGCTTCGTTGTATTTTCCATCTTTGTTTTTATAGAATAGTCGTACTGATCTTTTTGCTTCGCTGCTGGCAGTGTCAACTTTTGTTGAGTTGCTTGCTGATGTGAACGAGGAGGAGGTCTCCAAAGAGGACCATACTGAGACTAATCATGGGCTCGAAGAGGACCGAGAGCGTTTATCTACAGGCGACCCGATATGTGGGTACCGTCTTGAATTCCTCTTCAGCTCGGCATTTATCCGAGCTTCCTGACGATGTACCTGGGTCACCCTGCGTGTGCGAATGGGTTTATTTTTAGAAGTGGATGCGGATGCAGAGAAGAGAGATGAGGAAGTGGAGGATGTCGGCCTTCAGAGGAAGAGGCAGGGGTTATAACTGTTGCTACTCCACAAAGAGGTAGATCCAAAAAGAGGAGGTATGAGGCTCGTCCGGCCGACGATATCGAAGACCTGAACGACTATAGACCTTCCTCGGGACAGGGGCGTCTGTCTGATCACGACCTGGCAGCAGTGATATATATTCTTCCTTTTGCTTGACTTTGCTCTCTTGTATTGCTGTGTTTTCCTCCTGACGTGCGTGCTTTTAAGTCAAACGATGAAGAAATCAGAGCTCAAAAGGAACGGCTCGGAACTCGGGAGGCTGAGCTCGAGCAGACCAAGGTTCGGCGTACCGTTGAGCTTCAAGCCGCATTTGACAAGTATACGGTAGAGAACTCTGAACTAAGGCAGGCCTTGGGCAAGGTTCGTGCGGAGAGGGATGCCCTGGAAGCTTTACCCCTGCTCGGAATGACCACGCCATTCACGAGTACAAGTCTTCTGACCACTTTGCCAAGGCCTTGAAGGTTCTGTTAAACCCCGTTATGCAGCATGGATACACTACCGGAGTTGATGAGGCTAAAGAGCAACGTGCCGGGATGGTTCTTCCCGACCTTCCTCACTATCGAACCATGTACAAGGTAGGTGTGGGCCAGGTCTACGATGACCGATTGGGAGAGTTTAAGGAAAGAGAGGACATTGGGGCTAAGCATATTAAACGCAGCCCTGTTTCTCAGAGCACTGAGCCGACTCCTTCCTCAACGGAGCAAAATTCTGGTGCCTAGAATTGATTGCCCTTTCTCCTAATGCCAAGACATACTTGTTTTATGAAATTTCTAAAAAAACTTGTATGTTTTCTGGATGTTTGTGGTGCTTTGCCCACTGTACTTTTATTTTGATATTTATTTTGAGGTTTGAGTACTTACCTTTGAAATTTATTTTGAGGTTTGCAACTTACCTTGCCCTTTCCGGTTGTTTTCCTTGCAAAATTTCCGGCTATCTATTCATCTGATATGCTCTTCCAGCCCTCCAGTATGCCACACAATAACTTAATAGTTTTTGGATGGCATACTAAATTTAAAGTTTGCCATTTGAAAACTTTCTAAGTCCCCTTTGCAAACTTTCTAAGCCTGACCTGCAGACTCGGGAAGTTTTGTCCTTTGCAAACTTTATGAATCTGACCTGCAGTACTCAGTTAAAAATTTAGCCTGACCTGCAGACTCGGGAAGTTTGTCCTTTGCAAACTTTATGAGTCTGACCTGCAGTACTCAGTTAAAAATTTAGCCTGACCTGCAGACTCGGGAAGTTTGTGGTATTCAAACTTTCTGAGTCTGACCTGCAGGACTCAGTTAAAAATGTGTCCTGACCTGAGGACTCGAGAAGCTTGTGGTATTCAAGCTTTCTGAGTATGACCTGCAGTACTCAGTTAAAAATTTAGCCTGACCTGCAGACTCGGGAAGTTTGTGGTATTCAAACTTTCTGAGTCTGACCTGCAGGAATCAGTTAAAAATATGTCCTGACCTGAGCACTCGAGAAGCTTGTGGTATTCAAGCTTTCTGAGTATGACCGCGCACTCGCTTAAAATTATGTCCTGACCTGAGGACTCGAGAAGCTTGTAGTATTCAAGCTTTCTGAGTATGTCATGCGGTACTCAGTTAAAAATGTGTCATGACCTGAGGACTCGAGAAGCTTGTGGTATTCAAGCTTTCTGAGTATGACATGCAGTACTCAGCTAAAATTATGTCCCGACCGAGGACTCGATAAGCTTTGGTATTCAAACTTTCTGAGTATGACCTGCAGTACTCAGTTAAAATTATGTCCTGACCTGAGGAATCTAGAAGCTTGTAGTATTCAAGCTTTCTGAGTATGTCATGCAGTACTCAGTTAAAAAAGTGTCCTAACCAGAGGACTCGAGAAGCTTGTGGTATTCAAGCTTTCTGAGTATGGCCTGCAGTACCGAGTTAAAATTATGTCCTGACTTGAGGACTCGATAAGCTTTGGTATTCAAACTTTCTGAGTATGACATGCAGTACTCAGTTAAAATTATGTCGTAACCTGAAGACTCGAGAAGCTTGTGGTATTCAAGCTTTATGAGTATGTCATGCAGTACTCAGTTAAAAATGTGTCCTGACCCGAGGACTCGAGAAGCTTGTGGTATTCAAGCTTTCTGAGTATGACCTACAGTACTCAGTTAAAATTATGTCCTGACTTGAGGACTCGAGAAGCTTGTGGTATTCAAGCTTTCTGAGTATGACATGCAATACTCAGTTAAAATTATGTCCTGACCTGAGGACTCGAGAAGCTTGTGGTATTCAAGTTTTCTAAGGATTTTTAGACTGAGCTTAAGAGTCTCTCTCAAGTTGCCTACGTATCCTGTTATGTTTCAGGAATCAAGTCTCCGTAGTTCCTTAGGGGTTGTTTATATAGTGGACGATTTATCCCTTTCCTTGTCCTGCAAAAAAATTATATTATTATTATTATTTCCCTAAGGATTAATACATGTAAATCCCTATAATTTAGGGATAATTATGGATATATTTAAATGACAAGATTAATATCATTATATCATCGGATTCTTTTCGTGTTTATCTGGTATTATTAAGCATGTGTGCCAATACGAATAAGGAAGGCTCTGACCGACCTGCGTCGAGCCCGCCCCCCGGGCCATCCCGAGCCGTACCGCATTACCCGACCTCCACTCTTACCGAGCCGACATGCGGTGGTAAGTTAAGAATGGCCGAAGCCGACCTCCCCACCCGGGGTTCACGTCCGTTTTCTCGCTAAACTCTGCGGGCTCTTGGCCTTTATTAGCTATTAATTCTCTGTGTTCAATTAATGGTTAGTCAATATAAATATGACACGTGGCGAGAGTTAGTCCGACCCTCGTCACACCGATCTATATTTTTAGTAACATTTTTTATTTGGGACGTATATTTCCAAGTTTCCTTGTGAATACGTGGCAATAAACAAGTCAACTGTCCATGTCAAGCGGTCTAGAACATTTCCGTTATTAAAAATTTGAAAACAAAAAAAATAAAAATTCCCCGGTCTAGAAACACTCGAAGTATCTCGAACGCAGTGGAAGGTAACCGCGGGAAGCCTATAAAATCCCCAAAGAAATGTAAATGAAAACTCAACGGAAAAGTTTAGTTAGAAGCGATCAAAACGATTTGAAAGCCTCCTGTTTCTTTTCATTTTTGTTTTTCAGGTTAGTGGATTGTCCTGTGCCGGAGCATTTTCCATTTGGGGATTGCAGAACCGATTGGAGGGTGTTGTCTTTTGTTTTCGTCTTTTGATCGTAAGTGTTTTACATTGTTTTCTTCAGGAATTCTCTTCGTTCCTATTTGTGATGTTTTTTCATCAGTTACTGGCCTTATCAATTCGGATTTGGTATAGTTCACATCCATTGTCTTGTGTTGATGGCTCGCATTAAAATTTCTGTTAGTTTTTCCTCTGTTCTGTGCGCATTTCAACCTTTTTTTTTTTTCTTCTTATTTTAATCATCTGATTGCGTTTGCATTCCAATTGAATTTGGTGAATTCCAATTATTTCTGCTGTTCGTCCATTTGTTAAGTTTGTTTATTTCTTAGGCTAATCTATGATCTATCCTTTCTTGTTATAGGTAATAACTTCAGCATTACATCAAACACTTTAGTCATTTGAATTATAGACTGTTTTCCTGGGATAAGGATGAATCCATACATGGAATTCATGAATCCATTTCCCCATCAAGGAAATCAGATGCAAAATCAGCAGTCATATCCCCATCCAAGCTATGAAGCTATCGCACCACAATTCAGAGGATGTCCAGAGGGATATCATCCTTTCTATCATCCTCCGTGTGCTTCTAGCGGTATGAATGGATTCGCGTACCCATCGCAATACTATGGATGTTGCAATCACAACTTCTTCCCTTTATATTGTCCACCACCAGCACCAAGTATGCCTTATGGTCATCATCATCATCCAACAACTCATTGTTGTGGAGGTTATTCAGGGGCACATCCTTGTCACTTTCCTCCCTTTCTTCCCACAATGGGACCGACACAATTCGAATACCAAAAGGATCATAATCCCAAATATCAGCATAGTTTTGATTGTCCTAATAACATGTGCAGAGGGGGGAATTATTTGAAGATTGAAGAGCCGCAGACGGAGCCAAAAGGAGATACCTCTGTGGTACCTTCCGACTTCAAGAACTCTCCTTATCCAATTCTATTGGTTCCACCAAACTACATTAAAGATAACAGCAGTAGAAAAGCAATCGAACCTACATGCGATAGGCAGGAAGGTTCTCTCAATAGTGATGAAAAGTTAAAACCTGCTGAGCATCAGCCCCGTTTCTTGAACGGATGGTTGCCGGTTGACATTGACAAATGGAAATCAGTAGAGCAAGTGGAAGATGATTCAGGGAGGAAGATGACACATAAGGATAATGAGAAGCCATATTTTCCATTACCATTTTTCTATGTGCCTTATAAAGCTAATGACATGGGAACCATGGAACAAAAGAATGTTGGTCAACAATGTCCTCAGGGAGTATCTGTTGAGCAGATGGATGACCGCCCCTTCTCTCCTATCCATGGGGATTCCTCAAAAAACAAATCGAATGATGGGATTATCATTTGTGAAGATCCAAGAATGATGGACACAAAGAAGGTGGGTGATTTTCCTTCAGAGAAGAAGGGAGAAGGGAAAACTGCACAAACAACTGAGGTAACAAGTGGCACTTCTTCCAAGCATGTGGACAATGAAGCAAGGAAAACTTCAGGAGATGGTAAGAGAAAGATGTCTTCACCAACGAAATCATCAAAGTTACCTCCTGTGTGTTTAAGAGTTGATCCTTTGCCCAAGAAGAAAAAGGGTTGTAGCCCTTCAAAGCCCTCAAGTCCACGTGATGAGAAAGACAAATCTGGTGGTGATTCATTCAAAGAGGATACTAAGTCCAAGGCTAAAGCCTCACCAGATGGAGCCAAAATTTCTCCGGGTGACATATTGGCTAGAAATAAACCAGAAGAACAGACTACATCCATTGAGCAGCCTAAACGCAAAGTAAAAACAATCAAAGTTTATGATGCGTTAAGTCAGCCTGGAGAAGGTGAGGATTTAAAAAACCTACTATAATAATCATAATTTCTTTAATTGTTTTTTTGCAAAGGAAACTAATTTTTGTACTGTTGATGCTTGCACAGATGTACTTGTCTCAAACATCAATTGCAGAAATACAAATGAAGACAGATCAGCTCACACTTTTACAGTGACGGATCAGCCAAATCATACTCAGTCTGAAAAGAATGAAGATAAGGACGCTTCAAAGGAAACGCTGGCTGCTGGAAAACTTAACGACGACTCCATAAGGTGTGAGTTGTCTGAAGATGAAGCAGCTAAAATAATCCAGTCGGCTTATCGTGGCTATGAAGAAAGGAAATGGGAACCTTTGAAAAAATTGAAGAATATTAAAGCAATACAGGACGAGTTTACCCGGTTGAAGAAACAAATTGAAGCTTTGGAATGCACACAGGATAACACCCTACTTGACAAGTCAAGAACCGTCATTGGAGAAACTATAATGAATCTTTTATTGAGGCTCGACTCTATTCAGGTACTACTTGCCTGCCAAGTTGTATAAAAGTTATGTATATATCATTTTCATGTCTTAGTGTGTGACCCTGATAATGATTTTGTTTTTACATCAGGGCCTTCCCCCTAATGTAAGACAGGTCAGAAAATCTTTGGCAAGGGATCTTATGAGTTTGCAGGAACAGCTTGATGCACTTGGGCAGAAGCAAGCTGAAAAATCAATTCCATCAGCTTTGTTGGTGAAATCTGAGGAAGCAGTGCAGACTGCAGACTGTGCTTGCATCCAGGACGGCCAAGAAAAGAACCACTTAGTTCTTGAAAGTGGGAATGAAATGAAGAGAAAGATAAGAACAAAAACCATGAAGAATCACCATTAATAGAACTATCGATGGATGAAGAAAAGGAAGAACATGAAGAAGATGTTCCTGATGTAGTTGATCGTCACACTATTCAGCTAAATGATATTTTGCAAATTGGAAGTGAAACCCTCAAAGATGAATCCCCGCAAGATGTATCAAGCAATACAGGTAATCTGGAATCAGAATCGATGTCACAACGTGTCCACGATGCTCAGGGCTCCAGTGTTAACCAACCTGGGAAAGAAGACTATGAAGCAGTGAGACTCGTTGAAGATAAACTTAACCGTGTTCCAAACATGGGTCCAGCGGAGCTGCAGGAGCAGGTGCCTCTAGAGCCAGAGGAAAACGAAAATGGTGATGACAATGGGCTGCCAGAACAAACACCTAGCAATAGCATCTCGAAAATGACCGATATAATAGAGGTGGATGATGAAAACAGACCAGAGACAGTTGATGAGGCTCCTGCAGACGATACTTGTGATTTGAACAAAGCATCCCTCAATGCTGAACCAGTATCAGTAGATCATGTTACGGAGCCTGTGCAAGTATGTGAAGATGTGCAAGACTTATCATTGAAGAACAACGAGAAAGCTGATGATCCTGTGCCAGAGTCTGTAGCTGAGTCTACTACTACTCAAGTACGCAAAGAATGCAAAGGGGTGCAAGATGATGTAATGGAAAACAGTGAAAAAGGGCAAGACCAAAATGAAAGTATTGAACTTGATGATACTCCTTGTGTTCAATGTGAAGAACTAGCCGTAGTTGTGGATGAAGATTACGATGCTCCTGCAGATTTAACTACATTTCCACATGAACAAAAACAAGCCGAGGGCTCACTTGAGATGTTTGGACACCCGGCAATAGAATCTGAAGAAGTGAATCCTGAAAAAGAAAAGGATGAAGGGAAACTCATGCCGGTTTCATCTGGCCAATCAGGCTTTACAGACATGGACAGGAGTTTGATCGAAGAGAATGAAAGATTGAAAGAACAGTTGCAAAAATTCATTGAAGCTGGGCAAGAGCAATTATCAGCTATTTCGAGCCTTTCAAGGAAAGTGAGGGACTTGGAGAGGAAACTGCATCGGAAAAAGAAAGTTAAAATGTGCCGCAGCCGTGCTGCTGGGTCTAGATCATCCTGTTTGAACTTTGAAGATGTCCATGGATGATGAGTTACCTTTTGCATTAGCAAATTAAGCTGCAAATCTTTAGGAGATACTTCTTCATTTTGTTAAAACTGGATTTTGATGTAAATGTGCTGTTTAATGTAAAATAATAAATCTTGTGGCTTTTCCGTTCAAGCTTTTTGTTGTCCAACATTGTCTGTAATGCTGCGACAGAATTTAGATTTGTGTAATCTCGAGTATAGCTTTAATGAGTGGCATATTCTTCTTTCCTTGTTCTGCAAATTCTAGTTACACTTACACCCTTCTAAAAGCTTCTTTGGATCATCATTCGAATGTCTAGTTACATTGAGCCGTCCTCTTGTCTTTTGATTCCAAATTTAGGATGAAACAGGGATATGCAATTAACTTTTTTTCACTTGAAAGCCAAAAAATTCCCTTTGATATTTGATAGATGGAATAAATGCATCAAATACAAGTTGTCATGATAGGTCACACACTCTTCAGATTTTTCTTTTTCATCACAAAGTATCAGTCGCAACCACAGAGAAAACATTCAAGGAAACGAACAACACCGGGACTCAGCTATTATTTTCAACAAACACCTTTGGGTCATCATTCTCTTGCACTGAGGGTGACATTTAATCAAAGCATTTATTAAAAAAAGAAGGATCGAAACCTGTCAGACAGCCACGAGACCATCTTGCACAGCAGAGCTAAGCAAGAACGATCCTCTGCTACAGCTGAATCCAAGAACACAGCTGCTGCTAATCACGCTCTGGTCAGGTGGCTATTGATCATCAACCAGGTTTGATTTTCTGTCTCCTTAAAACTCAAGGGTACAGAGGTACGAACCTATAGAACAGATCCTGTTCAAGTAAGGTCGTGCCATGAGCTGCTCAACTCCCTCTTTAAATCTTGCGCTGTTTGCTTCCTACAGAGCAGTGTGGTACTCCTTCACGCTGCTTCATGCTGTTAACATGGGCCAGGTAAAGCAATAGATGGACGCGATCCATATTTGACCCGCTGATTAATAAGGGTAATTTTTATAATATATTGATTCATCTCGATCTCGTAATGAATTATATGTTAATAATCTTTTTATTTTTATTTTAAGGAAACCAATTTATTTTATTAATTCAAGTCAGTCAAAGAAGTGGAAATTACATCATACGGGGAAAAGCGCCCCAAAAAATAGCACCACAGCCGCAACCCCATACCTTGCAAGGAGGTGTTTCGGGATGTTGTCAGAACGTCAAAACAAAATGACCAGAAGCAATATATGTTAATAATCTTGAAATTTAAAAATCTCTTCGTTTTATCACAAAAATAAAATAAATATCTCTTCATTTACATATTCAGAAGTCCTGAAGCTACCACAATCGCTTTAAAAAAAGGCTGCCTTCTTGGTAATTTTTTTTCCCGTTTCGTTTTTTTGTTTTTCCTTCGATTTCTATGGAAATGAATGCTAGTGAGAGTGAAGATGAAAACATGGAATTTGCCTTTGGAGTAGGTTTTATTAATCCAACGTAAATGCGTAAACGATCCGATTCGAATCAAGCATTTACTTATCGAGTCGAGCAATTCCCTTAAAAGTTGAAACAATGATTTTCGAACTCGGCTCGAGATTGGTTTGATATATTAATCATGTTCGAGTTCGTCTCGATTAGCTCGAAAAATCAAGCACTTTCAAACTCGAGCTCGAGCATCTCGAAAAAACGATACAAATACTAAGATATGCATATAAAATGATAAGTCCAGCAGCATAATAATAAGAAATATTATATATTTTAATATAATGTAAAAATATTCGATAAGGCTCGTATATCGAGTCAAGCAATAAATTGCTCGAGTTTGGCTCGAATAAATATACGAGCTTCAACGAGCCGGACGACGATTAAACGTAATCCATAAAGACTTGAATCCAAGTCTAGTTTATGAAACTACCAAAATGGATTAGGTCAAATTGCTCTGCAACGTAGAGCAAAATCCTCTCAATTATTTAAAGGATGTTTCCTTTAAAGTATAATTGTTTTTAGATATTACCAACAAAACGACGTAATTTTGAAAAAAAAAAATCTACTATTAGATTATTTTCACGTTTTAGGTGTGTAGTTAGATCACTTGTACTTTGACATAACACTTCCTTAATACTACTACTACCTCCGTCCAAAAATGTAAGTCTATTTGGGCATTTTCACACCGATTAAGAAAATTGGTTAAATTGATTATTTGTCATTAAGTTTGATGAATTAGACTAAAATGACATTCGACTATCGTTAATGTAAAATAATGAAAAGTGTGTGGATAAAATAATAAATGAGGGATTAAAAGAGAAAAATGTAATAAATACTTTATTGGTTTTTTAAATGAACTAATATTATGTGACAAAACCAAAAAATTATTTGGACTTACATTTTGGGACGGAGGTATTATTTAGGAAGATCCTCGCTCTGCAACATAACCTACAACAACGGCGGGTGGTAATGGGTACTCAGAAGTTCTTTCCATGGCGGTGAATGAAATGAAGATAAAGTGAAAATGGTAGTTTGTTTTTTTTTTTTTTTCTTTTTGGTTGCAATGTGAAAATAGAGGTGGGATATTTGTTGGGGGGTGATTAGTAGTGTATAAGTCTCTGATACCATGTAAGAACTTAAAGAACGAGGAAAATATTCTTACCATTTTGAATAGAAAGCTCATTACAAACTAAGAGTCATCACACTTCTACTTATAGAGTGGATGCTCAACGGATATTAAGGAAAAAGCAGGAAACACTGCTCCAACGGCTAGTTAGACAGTGTTTCATCTGCTAAAAGACAAAAAAAAAACATGAAAGGTTAGCCACTAATTTATATAGTTATTATGACTAATTTAAGGATAATGGAAGGCTAATAAAACATATAATAAAATGCTAATATATAAAAGTCTAACTAAGAAACCTGTTTTAACATATACCATAAACCCTGCAATAACTAATGGGTTTTCTGAATTTGTTGGGTGAATTGAGGTATTATGAATATGGTGATCTTGTTCGAGCGGTCCGGGCTCGTGATTCCCTCATCACCATTGAGGAACTTCACGAGAAATTACTCAATTACGACGCTTCCCGTCGTCACGCCGTGCCTTCCCTTGCTCCGGTCGTTGCCCGTGCCGCGTACCGCCCTCCGGCTCGACTCGTCCTCCCGCAAATACGGCTCGGCCTCATCCCAACTACCCTCCCCGCCAAGCCATACATGGGTAAGTGTCGGATGTGCCGCATACACGGGCACGGTGCCGAGCGGTGCCCCAATTTTCGCTTACTCCCGTCTCCGGCTCGGCGGCACCGCGTCCTTCTCGGCCATGGCGTCCGGCCGGACCACGGGCTCATCTTGCAACACGAGAATTTTGCGAGCCGGCTCGGCCCACTCAAACTCGGCCCACTCCGATGCGGCCCCAAACGGTACAATCCTCCCCGTGGCTTCTTGACGGTGCATCGCACCACGTTACAAATGACCTTGCCAACCTCGCCCTCCACTCTCCTTATCCCGGCTCCGACGACCTTATGATTGGTGATGGTAGTTCTCTAACTGTCTCTCATATTGGCTCCACTCCCCTTCCCCCCTCGCACTTAAATTTTAGTCTTCGTAACGTTTTATGCGTACCAAATATTTCTCTCAATTTTGTCGGACTAACAATGTTTCTGTTGAATTTTTTCCGGATCTTTTTCGCGTAAAGGAGATCCCTACCGGAACCTGCCTTCTGACGGGACCTGCTAAAGATGGTCTCTACACTTGGCCCACCAAACCACTGCTTGCCTTTGCTGTTTCTGCTGCCTCTCGAGATACCTGGCATTCTCGTTTAGGCCATCCATCTCTTCCTATTTTACATTCTATTAGCACTATTGCTCGTTTACCTTTTTCGAATAATGTTAATTCTGCATATTGTCATGCTTGTTGTTCTAATAAGAGTCATAAATTGCCTTTTGGCACGTCTACTTTACGTTCGTCTCGCCCACTTGAAATTTTGTTTTCCGACGTATGGACCTCCCCTATTTATGGCCTCACTGGTTCTAAGTATTACATAATTTTCGTCGATCACTTCACTAAATACATATGGTTTTATCCCCTAAATCGCAAATCGGACGTCGCCACTATTTTTCCACATTTTAAAAAGCTCGTTGAAAAATATTTTTCTTGCTCCATTAAAGTGTTATATTCGGATAACGGAACTGAATTTATTGGCCTTCGTCCCTTTCTCTCTTCACACGGAATCTCTCACTTCACCTCACCACCCCACACACCTGAACATAATGACTACTCCGAACGCCGTCACCTGCACATTGTTGAAACCGGTCTCACCCTCCTCACTCATGCGTCTATGCCTTTATCCTATTGGCCCTATGCTTTCGCTGCTGCCGTTTACCTCATCAATCGTTTACCTACCCCCACCCTCAATATGCACTCTCCCTTCCAAAAAATCTTCGGGCACCACCCTAACTATGAGAAGCTTCGCACCTTCGGTTGCCTCTGTTACCCGTGGCAACGTCCCTACACCACTCATAAACTTGAACCTCGCTCCCGAGCTTGCGTTTTTATTGGATACTCCCTCACCCAATCTGCCTATCTATGTCTTGACACAATTGACAATTCCATTTACACTTCTCGCCATGTTAAGTTTGTTGAGGATGTCTTTCCCTTCCGCTCCGCCACGCCTCCTCATTATCTTAACCCCTCCACTGCATCTCTAAGCAATTGGATACCTTATCCCACTCCAACTGCCCCAACCACCTCATCCACATCCTCTCCGCCATCCCCCCCACACCCGCCCCCTTCTTCCCCCACACCACAACCATCCCCTTCCTCTTCTACCCCGCCAACTCCTCCACGAGCTAATGCCCACCCCATGGTCACTCGTGCCAAGAACCAAATCTCCAAACCAATCCAAAAATTATCTCTCCTCATGACTCTCTCTCCCCCTCACGCCGAGCCTACCTCCCTCTCCCAAGCCCTAGCCTCCCCTCCCTGGAAACAAGCCATGCAACTTGAGCTCGATGCCCTTGTCAGGAATCATACGTGGGATCTTGTACCTGCTGACCCCTCCTTTAATATTGTGGGCTGTCGATGGATTTTCCGCACAAAATATCATGCAGATGGTACTCTGGATCGTTACAAAGCTCGGCTTGTCGCTAAAGGTTTTCACCAACGTCCGGGCATTGACTACTATGAAACCTTCAGCCCGGTGGTCAAACCCACCACTATTCGTGTTATTCTCACGCTTGCTACTTGTCATGGCTGGCCCTCCGCCAACTTGATGTTAATAATGCTTTTTTGCGGGGTTCCCTCTCTCGAAATTGTTTACATGCAACAACCCCCGGGTTTCTCGATGCTCGTCACCCGGATTATGTTTGTCGGCTTAATAAAGCCTTATACGGCCTCAAACAAGCTCCTCGTGTTTGGTACTCTGAGCTTCAGTCCTATCTTTTATATGCCGGTTTTCAGAACGCTCAGGCTGATGCTTCTCTATTTGTTCTCCGCGATGGCTCTCATTTTTTATATATATTGGTTTATGTGGACGACATCATTGTAACTGGCTCAAACCCGACTGCGGTTCAATTATTTATTGACCATCTTGGGAAACGGTTTTCTATCAAAGATCTTGGTCCGCTTAGTTATTTCCTTGGTATTGAGGTCATTCCTACGACGGATGGTATTCTTCTCTCCCAACAAATATATCACCGAGCTTCTTATCAAAACACGTATGGATAAAGCAAACTCGGCTACCACCCCTTTACCTACGGACATCTCTTCTTTCACTCCGATCTCTGGCGCTCCCCTTTCCGATGCTACTATGTTTCGGAGTGTCGTTGGCAGCCTTCAATACCTATTGTTCACTCGCCCCGATATCGCCTTCGCTGTCAACAAATTAGCTCAGTTCATGCATGCCCCAACTGAGGTACACTGGTCTTTTGTCAAACGCCTCCTGCGATACCTTGTTGGGACTATTGACACCGGGTTACATATCTCTCGCCGCTCCCCACTCGTGTTACATGCCTTCTCCGATGCTGATTGGGGTGGCAACATACCCGACTACTCGTCCACCGGTGCCTATGTTGTTTATCTGGGTCGCAATGCCATATCCTGGAATTCTAAGAATCAACGTACCATCGCCCGCTCTTCCACCGAAGCTGAGTACCGCTCCGTTGCTGATACCGTTGCTGAAATTAAATGGCTCATTTTTCTTCTCACTGATATTGGTTTTCCTCCATCCCAAACACCTGTTGTATACTGTGACAACCTCGGTGCTACTCAACTCTGCTTAAATCCGGTGTTTCACTCCCGCATGAAACACGTTGCTATCGACTACAATTTCATTCGTGACCAAGTCTCCCAAGGTGTCCTACGCGTCTCCCACGTCACAGCTGGCGATCAAATTGCTGATATTCTCACGAAATCCTTGCCACGTATTGACTTCACTTCTTGGCGTGACAAGTTGTGCCTCCGTTCCCGCGACCCAACTTGAGGGGGCGTAATAGCAAATATTGTAGTTATGGTGTAGATACTAGAAGATATTGTAGTTATTGTGTAGATTTATTTCTGATTCATTCACACTATGTATTTGACTTAGCTACGACAATCTTAAGTGTATATAATGTAACCTTCATATAGTAATACAATTACTCTTTTCCAAAATCTCTCAGGTATTGAAAATAGTTATTTTATCTTAGTATTATCAATCATATACAACAGCAACTTTGCATTAAATTATGTCATCTGATAGATTTCTTCCCC
The DNA here is from genome assembly GCA_036785695.1 of Gentiana straminea. Classification (NCBI taxonomy): domain Eukaryota; kingdom Viridiplantae; phylum Streptophyta; class Magnoliopsida; order Gentianales; family Gentianaceae; genus Gentiana; species Gentiana straminea. Next base: position 19,747,105 of record JAVUPR010000061.1, on the reverse strand, counting down.
ACATAATGTAGTAAATTATAAGACATTGCAATGTTAATGAGTGGACAGGTGGGTAAAATAGCTGATCTAGTTATTTGGAAGCCAGCATTCTTTGGGGCTAAACCAGAAATGATAATAAAAGCTGGGGACTATCGCGTGGTCTAACATGGGCGATCCAAATGCAAGCATTCCTACTCCTGAACCGGTTAGTATTGATGCTATAAAAGTGAGAAACATTACAAATACATAAATGTTTGTAATTTTTGAGTTAACTATTCAAAGGGACCTAAGTATTTATTCGATCCATTATGGCCCAAATAACGTTGTTAGGCCCAAAGATAATTGGTATATCAACTCTTTGTGAATGTGGGTACAATTTTAACTCTTGTCCCTCTAAAATCGTGATTAAGTGAACGAAGTTACACTCAAGAGTGTATTTGTTTAGTAGTTATACATCAACCATTATGTTAATCAAATTGTTTTGCATTGCTTACAAAGTCTACATTGTTGCTGGTTTCTTTGATTAGTTTTGGAAAGAAAATGCAGGCTTTATTGCTTAATATACTATAATTAGAAGTGGTTGTTACAACACCACCCACCCACTGTTATCCTATCACCTACATGTTTTATCGATTTTCATTTTATTCCATCGCATTCCATTCATTTTTAGAAGGAATGAAAATAGACATTTTTCATTCAATTGGATAAAAATTTCATTTTATTTCATTCCATCGTAATCATACACAATCATTCCATTACATCCCATCCTAACAAATGTACCGTTACGTTTCAAAGAAGAGAAACCTTTAGAACAGCCAAAACTCAATTGGGATGAAAATTTGAGCCATCACCCACTTTTACTTGAGGGAATTTATTCGCACCACATAATATCTACCGTTACATCCCATTAAAATGAAAAAGATTACATTTAATTGTTGTACCACACCTAGTATTTTAAAATTTCTAAATATACCTTTGCACCACATTTTTATTTCAAAGTTTTAAAAAAAATCTCTATTGCCAACCATTTTTTACTACCACCAGATTTTTATATTATCACATATACCCCAAGCTTTTAAAAATTACAACCCCCACTCATAATGAATCATCATCCCCTGCAAACAATACAACTTCTTCTTCCAATTTTAATCGTGTTCATGTACAAGAAGAAAAAGAATATTGAGCATCAAGAATAATAATTGATAACGTACAAAATAGTAAATTCTATGTAGATCTTGCTAGATTCTCATTAACTCAGTCAATTTCCGGTCAGTTTTCCGGCCACACAGCACCACTAGAAAACCTTTCAATTTCACCGGTAATGATGTATCTCCGCGGTCCGGTGGCTCTGCCGGATCTGACCACCTCAGCGTCATATTCTTACCTTTTGTGGCCAAATCCACCTCCTGTGCACAGCCATTTCCGTTGTGAAACAAGACCCAATATAGAGTCGGTCACTTCCCATGAAAAATGAATCTGAAACCACCACGCCACGGTGGTGCAACTTCCAAACAGCCCAGCCGGTGTGGTGGTGTTGATAAAGTGGCGTTAAGGTTTTGAGGATAAAGATTATGGCGGCTAGTTTTTATGGGAGGGAAAAAAGAAGTAGGCTTTCAGGGGGTGGTGGGAAGAAGATAATGGCATCCGATCTATTTACAGGGAGGTGGAAGAAAGAATTAGGAGGTTGTGGAGAAGATGATGATGGCGTTGCTGGTTTGGGGCTGGGAATTTTTTATGATAATAAAAGGTATGTTAATAAAGGGACTAATTTGTAATAAAAAATTGGTGTGGAAATAGTACAAATGTGTGGTATAAAAATAGAAAATAGGGTGTAAATAAAGATTGAAATTTAAGGTGGTGTAAAGGTAGATTTTGATTTGTGGTGTGGTTTAAAAGTGGTGTAGTAGTAGATCTGATATGGTGCGGATAAAGACACCCTTACTTAAAGAGAAAACAATGCGTCAGAAAAAATAAAAAAAAACCTTTACACATGCTCTATTATATTTTTTTATATCTATTTTTACACCATTTTACTCTCTCCGTCCCGTATTATAAGTCGCTTTTGAACTTTTCACGTATTAAGAAAATCATAAATGAAGATTCTTTTTAATATTTCTAAATATCAGTATTGTTTTTTGGGACACCATAATTGTTTAAAAGATGAAAACAACGTTAATCTTCTTATACCAAACGCACTATTTTTGGACAAAAAAAAAAAAGTTTTATTAAATATGCCTCTATATTTCAAAATTTCATTTTACAATATTTTCATTTCAAAATTAAAAAAAAAAATCACTATTGCCAACCATTTTTTATTACAACCAGATTTTATATTATCACATCTCCCCCCAAACTTTTAAATTTTACAACCCCATTCATAACGAATCATCCCCTGCAAACAATACTACTTCTAATTTCAATCGTATACATGTATAAAGAATATTGAGCATAAAAAATAGTAAAATATAATGTACCAAAAGAAAATAACTCGTGTAAATCTTGCTAGGTTTTCAGATTCATTAACTCGGTCGATTTTCCCGTCAGTTTTCCGGCCAGGCGGCCACATTACCACCAGAATACTTTCAATTTCATCATTTCTCTTAAATACAACAACGATGGGAGAACGGAAAACCGCTATGAAAATGGCAGTTGTGGTGCAGCGGTATCAAATAAGCTTTTAGGGGTGGTGGGAAGAATAACATAGAATTAAGAGGTGGTGGAGAAGATGATGACGGCGGCACTGGTTTGGGGTGAAGGAATTAGGTTTTTTTATTTTATTTTTTTTATTCAATCCATAGCGGTCGTATATCTATTTGAAGAGATACCAAACTTGTCCCAAAATGTTAAGAAATTGCTAAAGACTGATAATCAACAATCTGGGTTTTACCCATAAGAAGGAATTAGGTTTTTGTTTATGATAATAAAATTTGTGTTAATAAAAGGACTAATTTATAATAAAAAATTGATGTGGAAAAAGTATAAATATATGGTGTAAAAGTAGAAAATTGGGTGTAAATACATATTGAAAAATGTTTGAAATAAAATGTGGTGAAAAAATAGATATTAATCGGGTGTAAATACATATTGAAAAATATTTGAAATAAAGTGTTGTAGCGGTAGATTTGATGTGTTGCGAATAAATGCCTCCATTTTTTTGAGTGGACGATATGTTATATTATAGTGGTATTTTTGTCCTTAACAATTAAATCTCTTTTGATTTAAAAAAAGGAAATAAATTTGAACTTTTTTGAAAAAAGCCCTCCGCCTGATTATCCCGCGCGAACACAAAGCCCTCCATCTTCATTTCGATATACACACCTTCAAATCCATCCTCAGACACACACAATCGGATCTTGGTGTACTGTCTCCCTCCGATTCCAAAGATGGCTGCAAAACTCCCTTTGCAGTCAAGCAACAATGCCAACATCCCGCTGCCGGCAGCAGCCGCCACTACCGGCGGCAAAACAATCGAACAAACCTACCAGAAAAAGACCCAACTCGAGCACATCCTCCTTCGACCCGACACCTACATTGGTTCCATAGAGAAACACACCCAGTCCTTCTGGGTTTTCGAAGATAACTCTATGGTTTATCGTCCCATTTCTTACGTACCGGGCCTTTACAAGATATTTGACGAAATCTTAGTCAATGCCGCCGATAATAAACAGAGGGATCCCAAGATGGATTCCTTGAAAGTGGTCATTAACCCTGAGGATAATTTGATTAGTGTTTATAACAATGGAGATGGGGTTCCGGTGGAGATTCATCAAGAGGAAGGAGTTTATGTACCGGAACTGATTTTTGGGCATTTGTTGACTAGTAGTAACTACGACGATACGATGAAGAAGACGACCGGCGGGAGGAACGGGTATGGAGCGAAGCTTACCAATATTTTCTCTACGGAGTTTGTGATTGAAACTGCTGACGGAAGGCGGCAGAAGAAGTATAAGCAGGTTGCTATCTTTGTTATGTTAGAATTTTCTGCTGGGTTTGTTCATATTTCTTTCATTTGAATTTGCCATTTGCAGAGTCGCTCCCCTGAGATATAGATCTTGAATTTCGACCCCTTGTTCATTGTTTTAGGGTTTCTCCTTGATGTTTAGCTGAATTAGAATACCTTTCTGTTAATTATGCTTGATTTCATTTGTTAGATGTTGGGGAGTTTTACTCTCTTAATGTGATTCACATAGTTCCTCAACTCCGCAAGTAGATATTCTCGATCCCATTCAGCTGTTTTTATTTTTTATTTTTATTGTTTTTAATTTTTTTGGTTTCTTTGATCCTGAATCCTGGAATACCATTGGAGTTGTTTCCATATTTATGTCCATAGATGTTTAAGGCAATGTCTAATGCCGAATCGTATGGAAATTCAATTCATTAATCCATGGTAATTGTTCCGTTGGGTGTTAACTTTCCATTGCATACTTTTCTATGTAGGTTTCCTCTAATAACATGGGAAAGAAATCTCAACCAGTTATAAGTAAATGTAAGGAAACTGAGAATTGGACTAAAGTTAGCTTTAAGCCTGACTTGGCAAAGTTCAACATGACCCATCTTGAAGATGATGTTGTTGCTCTGATGAAAAAGCGAGTGGTTGACTTAGCAGGATGCCTGGGGAAGACAGTAAAGGTTGAGTTGAATGGGCAGAGAGTTCCTGTCAAATCATTTGCTGATTACTGTGACCTGTATCTGCAATCTGCATCAAATAATAGACCCATCCCCTCCCAAGGTTCCTTATTATTCTCATAATTATTTTTTTCTTCTATTTCTCCTACTTGAATGTTTCTATCAATATTAGGTCCAAACTTATGGAGTGTGCATCTTATGCAGGATTACAGAGAAGGTTAATGAGAGGTGGGAGGTTTGTGTAAGTCTGAGTGAGGGGCATTTTCAACAGGTATTGTATTTTGATGGTTTGTCATGTTGTATTAGATGTTCTCTGTTTTCATTACTGCTACTCATGCTCTATGTTTTCAATGCTCCAAATAATCGATAATTGCCCCTGGCATTTATCTTTATATGAGTACGGTAGCGTTTAATATTTTTTTTCCCTTCCAGGTCAGCTTCGTTAATTCAATTGCCACTATCAAGGGTGGGACTCATGTTGATTATGTTACCAACCAGATAACAAGTCATATAGTTACTATTGTAAACAAGAAGAACAAGACTGCTAATATGAAAGCTCACACAGTCAAGAATCATCTTTGGGTGTTTGTCAATGCACTTATTGACAACCCTGCCTTTGATTCACAAACGAAGGAAACTTTGACATTGAGACAAAGCAGTTTTGGCTCTAAATGTGAACTCTCACAAGAATTCCTCAAAAAAGGTTTGTTTTGGTTTCCTGGTGATTCTCAAATTGACAAAATTAAGGTCGTTGATATGCTTGGAAGTGTATTTGTCGTTCTGATAATAGCTTATGGCATACCTTGCAGTTGCCAAGTCTGGAGTGGTGGAAAATCTTTTGTCTTGGGCAGATTTTAAGCAAAGTAAAGACCTTAAGAAAACTGATGGAGCGAAAAGACAGAGGATCACTGGCATCACTAAGCTGGAAGATGCTAATGATGCTGGAGGCAAGAATTCTGAAAAATGCACCTTGATTCTTACTGAAGGAGATTCTGCCAAGGCCCTTGCTGTGAGTGCCCTTATTTTCTTATGATTTTGATAACTTATATTTCAAAGGAATGTTGAAAGTTATTGTCCTGCGGTAGATGGCTGGAATTTCCGTCGTGGGCCGAAACTGCTATGGTGTCTTTCCTTTAAGGGGTAAACTGCTGAATGTAAGGGAAGCAAGCCACAAGCAGATTATGGAAAATGCTGAAATCCAGAATATCAAACAGATTCTTGGGCTACAGCATGGAAAAGTATACGACAGTGTCAAATCTTTGAGATATGGACACTTGATGATTATGACTGATCAGGTCTGTCATTTCGTCTTTTGATGATAGTTTTAGTTCTTGTTGCTGGTTCTTTTTGACCAACTTCAATTTTTTCATAAATCAGGATCACGATGGTTCACACATCAAGGGGTTGTTGATTAACTTCATCCATTCGTTCTGGCCATCATTGCTGAAGATACCCTCTTTCTTGGTGGAGTTTATCACACCAATTGTCAAGGCATGATATTTGCTTAATGGATTTTCATTTCTCTTTTATGTTGTAATCATTTGTTTTTCAGCTAGGCACCACTTGTCCGATATAGAGAACCATTTTTGGAAGTTAACAAGCTAAATTTCTTTTGATGCAGGCTACTAACAAAAATGGTAGAACGCTCGCATTCTATACCATGCCTGAATACGAGTCATGGAAAGAAAGTTTGGGGGGAAATGCTAGTGGTTGGACTATTAAGTACTATAAGGTTTGTCTGATAAAACAGGGCGACAACTTGCTCTTTAGGATTTAAGCTCAATTTCTGTTATTGTAATTGCTCAAGTTTATTCTTATAGGGGTTGGGTACAAGCACGTCAAAGGAAGGGAAGGAGTATTTCCAAGCACTTTATAAGCACAAGAAAGATTTCATATGGGCGGATGAGCAAGATGGTGAGGCAATAGAGCTTGCCTTCAGTAAGAAGAAGATTGATGCAAGGAAGAATTGGCTCCGGCAATTTGAGGTTGGATTTTCCAGTATTTTCTCTTTCTATCTATAGTTGAAAGGCTTATATTGCAATCTGACAAGATATTTCTGAATTGTGTTTGCTTTTGCAGCCTGGTACATATTTGGATCAGTCTGAAAAGCTAATCAAGTACAGTGACTTTGTCAACAAAGAGCTGATTCTATTCTCAATGGCGGATCTTCAGAGGTCCATCCCATCTATGTTGGATGGTCTAAAACCAGGTCAAAGAAAGATTCTGTTTTGTTCTTTCAAGAGGAACTTTGTGAAGGAAGCCAAGGTAGCTCAGTTCTCTGGTTATGTCTCTGAGCATTCAGCTTACCATCATGGCGAGCAGAGTCTTGCTGGTACAATTATTGGTATGGCTCAGGATTATGTGGGGAGCAACAACATTAATCTTCTTCAGCCAAATGGGCAGTTTGGTACTAGAAACCAGGTAAGAAATAGTAGTCTGGTGATTGTGTTCTGATGACAAATATTTTGATATATCATATTTTTGCAGTTGTTATGTTGGTGGAATCTTTCTTTTGTGAATATTTTTATATTTTCCCTATTCATGTGGCTACTTTCTATACACAGGGAGGTAAAGATCATGCAAGTTCTAGGTACATATACACAAAACTTTCTCCTATCACACGACACTTGTTCCCAAAGGATGATGATGGCCTCCTTGATTACTTGAATGAAGACGGACAATCCATTGAGCCTACTTGGTAAACATTCTAGTCCAGTAGCAATAGCATGACAACATGTATATTCATGGAACAACAACAAAAAAACCTTCATTCCAATACTGACTACATGCTGATTTGTTTTTTTACAGGTACGTGCCAGTTATTCCTATGGTTTTGGTTAATGGGAGTGAAGGGATTGGTACAGGTTGGAGTTCATATATTCCAAATTACAACCCAAGGGATATTATTGCCAACATCAAACGTTTACTGAACAATGAGGAAATGGAGCCTATGGACCCATGGTACAAAGGATTCAGAGGAACCATTGAGAAAACAGCAACAAAGGAAGGTGGAGTGACCTATACTGTGAGTGGGATTATAGAGGAAGTGGACGAAGCTACACTTCTCATTACAGAACTTCCTGTTCGGAGGTGGACTCAGGATTATAAGGAATTTCTTGAATCAATCATGACTGGCAATGAAAAAGTCAAGGATCCATTCATTAAGGTATTTGTTTTTCCTTTCTTCTGTTTCTATCTTGTTGATGAAATTAGTAGTAGTTTGATCTGTATAAGTCCTGATGAGTTTTCTACTTCAGGAATTTAGGGACCACACAGATGACACCACTGTGCATTTGGAGATCAGTTTGTCTGAAGAAAGCTTGATGGCGGCCAAACAGGAGGGTTTGCATAAGAAATTTAAGCTAACAACCTCGATCAGTACAAGTAACATGCACCTCTTTGACCCAAAGGGTATTATCAAGAAATATGACACCCCAGAACAGAGTATGCACTAGAATATTAAAAAAAAACCTGTTTTTTTTTTCTGCTGGTCCCTAGTGCTCACTGTTTGATATTCTTTTTGCAGTTTTAGAAGAATTCTTCCACGTAAGGCTGCAGTTTTATGAAAAAAGAAAGGTAAACTTGTTAAATGATAGCGGGGAATTTGCAAGAGCTTAGATTAATTATCTTGAACCTTTAATCAAAATATTGTTTCAAATGCTGCAGAAAGTTCTACTAGATAATCTTCAAAAGGAACTGCTGAAGCTGGATAACAGGGTAAGGTTCATCCTTGGTGTTGTGGAAGGAACAATAATTGTGAGCAACAGGAAGAGAGCGGAATTGTTTATCGAATTGAAAGAAAAAGGTTTCACTCCCTTCCCCAAAAATAAAAGCGTGGAAGCTGCTGTGGCTGGGTCAACTGAAGATGCTGAAGATAGTGAAGAGAGTCCTGAAGTGAACTCCCTTAAAGGGGTACGAGCGAGTGATTATGACTACTTGCTGTCGATGGCAATTGGAACCTTGACTCGGGAGAAAGTTCAGGAGTTATGTGCTGAGAAGGATAAGCTTGAAGGGGCAGTTGAAGAATTAAGGAAGTCAACTCCGAGGTCACTATGGGGGAAAGATCTTGAAGCTCTTGAAATCCAACTTAATGTATGATCCCAGCATTTTTCACTTCTTATACTTCTTAAGACGCGGTTGTGTTCTCTTATCTTAACTCTTGTGCATATAAATCAGGAGCAAGATATAAGTGATGAACAGTCAGAAGAAGCCAGAAAGAAGATACATGGAAAGGCAATAAGGAATAACGGTCAGAAGCCATCCACCCAACCCAGCAAAAATCCAAGGAAGAATGCTAAGAAGGCTAGCACTGTGGAGCCTAATCCTAACCTGGCACCTATGGAAATATCAACAGAATCAGTTTCTGAATCTAGTAAGTTATTGTTTGTGTTATTTTGGGTATTTATGCCCTTCTGAAGCGATGATCTGAAAAATGTGTTTTTTGACTTGCAGATGAGACTCTTGAGGTTGCAAAACCAAAAGGAAAACAAGGACCAAAGAAAGCTCCAGCCAGAAAGGTATAACATTTAGATGTGCGTCTAACACATTAATGCTTCTTGGGAACGTCATGATTTTTAATGAAATTTTATAGCAGGGAAAATCTGTCCCCACAATACCAACCGAGGAAGATGACGATGAGGAAGTCCTTGCACTCAAGGATAGACTTGCAGCCTACAATCTGGATTCGTCCCCAGATCGCTCGGAAGGTAGGCAATTGCTCGATCCCTGTGATGTGTGTGTGTGTGTGAACCGGTATTAGCATGATGGAGCTTCAAACTGTGTCCCAAGTGTGCAATTATTTATTTAAGTGACATACATAGTTTGATTGTTTATGGATAGTGTATACATACTTGCTTACCAACCTGAGAATTTTTCGTGTATGTATTCCACAGCCATGGATAGTGAAGTAGCTCCGGCCAATGTTGAGAAGAAAGCACCCAACAAAAGGGCTGCAGCTGCTCAAAAGAAGAAGCCCTTGTCAACTGTCACGGACATTTCAGATGATGACATATCAGATGATGATGAGGTGGAAGTAGAGCCAGCTGCTGCAAAAGGAAAAGGAAAAGGTAGGGGAAGGAAAACAGCAGCAGCAGCAGCAGCTGCCAAGCCTCCTGCCGCTTCAACAAAGAAAAGGGGTCAAGCCGCCTCTAAAGCTTCTCAGGTTGCTGCTGGCCAGAAGTTGATAACAGATGTTTTGAAGACGGTAGAGGAGACTGCTGCAGGGAATTCTCCTGAGAAGAAAGTCAGACGAATGAGACCATCGCCTTTTAACAAGAAAAGCAGCTCTGTTCTTGGAAACCTCAAGGCAAAAGAGAAAGAGGACGGTTTGAGTGAGAATGAGAAAGACGAAGAAGAAATCACTCAAGTGGTGGTTGCTCCTAGAGCCAGACCTCAAAGGGCTAGTCGTGGGAGGACCACGTATGTCATTAGTGAATCCGAGGAAGAAGAGGACGATGATGAAGTAGCCACTGATGACTCTGAGTTCGAAGAGGACGAGGACTAGCTAGGCCAGTACAACAATGCCTACTACCATTCTGATGTTTGATTGGTGAAGAAGCTGATATAACTTAACAGAGTTGCTCTCTAATCAACTCTCATGCTACTGCATGTTATTATTTTCATGCTGCGTGACTCACTTGTTTGTATGTTGACAATGTATTACTTCAATGTCGGTGTGCATGTGTGTATGTATTTATACCCACATGCATTGCATTGCTTTGCTTGTGGGGTTTAAGAAATAAAATTCTTTCTCTACAAGGAAAATCTATGTATTTGAATCTGAGTGTCCAATGAATGCATTTATCCTTTCTTGTGTTAACTTGGTGCTAAAGCTTCTTAGGTACTGATTACTTTCTGCAGCTGCCCAGGAACAAATTTTGGCTTCTTTATCGGCATTTAGTGTTATTAGAAAGTAGAAATTCCATTATTTCGGGGAAAAAAAACATTACCAGGCGTTGGAATAAACGGGAAAACTGACCCAGATAGTACTGTGATCATGCTGAAGTACATGTTTGGAAGAGTTGACGGATTGTTATATACAATTATAAACTAATACACCTATTGTTACATATGTGATACATATATTATACTAATTATAAAGTATAATATTATGTCTTTATTAGTCGGTTTTTACCTCTTTTAAACCGCTGTTTTACTACTCCAACCATCAGCTATCTACCACCGGTTATCTACTCTTATTAGCCACCTTTCTAGACAAGGATACTACTACATTAAATGCATTGTCTCCTAGCTGTTAGTATTCTATTCTTTGCAATCTATTTATACCCTATTCTTTCATTCAATCAAATAAGATAATTCTTTTATTCTATCTTAGAAAACTACATGGTATCGGAGCCGATCTTGAAACATACTTTCAAGTGACTCTTTGTCTTCCCTTCTTTTAAATTCAAATGGCTGAGGTTACAGATGAATCTAGAGCTACCTCAAAGCCAAAATCAGCATCACTTCTACTAATGGAAGTGATAATCCTAATATCCAGATCACTACCATTAAGCTGAATGATTCCAACCACATTCAGTGGGCTGAATCAGTTAAGATGTACGTGACAAGGAAAAGGAAACTTGGTTATTTTATTGGTTCAATCAAAGAACTTGATGCTGCTAATGAAGAAGCAAATGAGACCTGGGAAGTTGAAAATGCCATGATTATGTCATGGTTAATCAACTCTATGGAACAAGACATCAGTCAAGTTAATCTATTTTTTGACACTGCAAAGGAAATCTGGGATAATGTAGCCAACTCTTATTCAAATAGAGGAAATTATGCCCAGGCCTTTGGTGTTAAGAACATGCTAAAGGATATGAAGCAAGGATCACTCAATGTCACTAAGTACTTCAATTCACTGAAACTACTATGGCAGGAGTATGATCTCTTGATTGCAAATATCTGGGAATGCACCACTAATGCAAGAAGCTTCCAGAAAATCAATGAAACAGAGAGGGTTTTTGAGTTCCTAGGTGGGTTAAATCCACATATGAAGCTGCAAAAGAGATTTTCTAGCCCATGAACCCCTACCTACTGTTTTGGAAGCATTTTCCTCCATTAGAAAAGAAGAGAGCATGAGGTAAACCATGGGTGGATCTACCAACTCTACAAACCAACATGAGCAATCTGCCCTATCTACTCAAAGTGCCTATGCTGGGAACAATCAGAGGGACTACCAGAAGAAGAATGAGCAAAAGAACCATCTGTTTTGTGATCATTGTAAGATAAAAGGTCACCTTAAGGAAAGCTGCTGGATTCTTCATGGAAAACTTGGTGGTAACAATTCCAAAGGACAAAATCAAAAGAAACCAACTCAGTGGGGTGAACAGAAGCAAACCAACTCTGCTAACATTGTGGAAAGCACAATGCCCTTTACCAAAGAACAATTGGATATGCTAAAACAATTCTTCTCATCTGATAAAGGTACCCCTGCCCTCAATACTGCATCTGTTACACAAGAAGGTAACCTCTCATAGATTGTTGACTCTGGGGCCTCAAGTCATATGACATGTAATTTTAAACTCTTCTCTACCTATTACCCTTCCAATGGACAACATAAGGTATGTATAGCAGATGGATCTTTATCACTGTAGTTGGTAAAGGTACCATCTTTATCTCAAAAGATTTAAAACTGGATTTTGTTCTTCATGTTCCTAATCTATCTTGCAACCTTTTCTCTATTATTCAGTTTACTTATGAAAACAAGTGTGTGGCTAAGTTCTTTCCTTCTCATTGTATCTTTCAGGCTCTGGATTCAGAGATGAGGATTGGCAATGCTAAAAAGGAAAGGGGCTTGAACTACCTTCAAGAGCATGTGGAGGAAGCACTAAGTATATCTAGAGTAGATGAAAATGATGAAGAAATTCGTATTTAGCATTGTAGACTAGGACATCCTAGTTTCTTTTATCTACAAAAACTATACCTAAGTTATTTATGTATAAGAAACATGCTTTATTTCAATGTCAAGTTTGTGTACTTGCTAAGCAAACTAGAAGTGTTTTTAAAGCTAAACTTTACAGAGCTTCCTCTCCTTTTACACTTATACACAGTGATGTGTGGGGTCCATCCAGGGTTCCAAATCTCACCAGCAACAGGTGGTTTGTAACATTCATAGATGACCATACTAGATTGTGTTGGGTGTATGTATTAAAGTCTAAATCCGATGTTAGTACTGTGTTTAAAAAATTTCACCATAGGATTAAAACTCAGTTCCAGACCTCCATCAAAATCATTAGGACTGATAATGTTACTAAATACTTTACTACAACTTTAGGACCCTACTTCACTAAAGAAGGAATTGTCCACCAATCTTTCAGTCCTAATACCTCTCAGCAGAATGGCATAACTGAGAGGAAAAACATACACCTTCTAGAGGTAGCAAGGGCCCTTCTGTTTACCAGATCTCTACCTAATTACTACTGGGGTGAAGCTGGTATGACAACTGCTTTTCTATTAATAGAATGCCCTCTAGGGTTTTGTAGTATCAATCTCCTATAAATGTGTTTACTAAGAGCTATCCTACTAGTAGATTGGTAACTGAAATACCTTTAAAAGTCTTTGGTTGCACATCTTTTGTCTATATTCATGATCATTTGAGACATAAACTTGAACCTAAAGCTGTGAAAACTGTCTTTCTTGGGCATTCTTCTACACAACAGGGATATAAATGCTTTGACCCTATAAAGAAAATAATGTAGGTATCTTATGATGTAACATTCTTTGAAAAAGTTCCTTACTACTCTAAATCTTCTATCTCAGGTACTGAACTTGTTGATTTTGGAACATAAGCACCTCTCCCAAAGATTCTTGAAACCACTGATAAACCAACTAAAGGTCTAGATTCTAATAAGGAACATGAGGTTACAAATGGGGAAAAAGCGATCATTATATACACCAGGAACAAAGGAAATAAGACACCTAGGGCAAAAGAAGTCTCTTCCCCTATTCAGGTTGCAGAGAATAACCAATCTTCACCAAATTCAGTGGATCAAAGTTCTGGTGAGAACAGTCCTACTGATGAAACTTTTGGTAATGAAATAGATTCCCCTGATCTTGAACTGATAATCCTACTGAGCCAACCCCTAAAAAAGGTATTATCAGTCATGACACAAGGTCTATAGCTCAAAGAAAAGGTAGTAGACTCTGTACTCAACATCCTATACAAAGGTTTGTAATCCTATGGATCAGTCTCTAATCAATATAAAGCATTTGTTACTAATCTTGATAATGTCAAGATTCCTAAAAACATCAATGAGGCTATGGAAGGTTCTAACTGGAAAGCTGCTGCTATGACTGAGATTAATGCCTTGCAATCCAATAAAACCTGGATTCCTGTCATTAAACCACAAAACAGCAGGTCAGTAGGTTGTAAATGGGTGTTTAATGTCAAACAAAACCCTGATGGTACTGTTGAAAGGTACAAGGCATGTTTAGTGGCTAAGGGATTTTCTCAGACTTATGGAATCAACTATCATGAGACCTTTGCCCCTGTGGCAAAACTGAATACAGTCAGAATCCTTATTTCTCTTGCTGTTATTAAGGACTGGCCCTTGCATCAATTGGATGTCAAGAATGCCTTTCTTAATAGTGACCTCAATGAGGATGTCTACATGTATCCACCTCTTGGATTTGAAAACATGATTGGCAAAGGGAAAATTTGCAAACTTCAAAAATCACTATATGGCCTCAAACAGTAGAAGCCCCGTTTGGTTTCAGACTGGACTGGATCCATTTGGATCCAACTTAATATTTTATTCACCCACTATCTTATTTATTATTATTTTATTAATTTTATTATCTTATTAATATTTCTCTCACCAATCATTTCACCAATAATATTAATCAATTCATTTTATTCACCACCTACACTATTCAACCATTACTTTATCAATATAATATTTCATTAAAATTTCTCTCACCAATCATTTCTTCATCAACACAAATTTTAATACAACATTTCAACCTTATAATCATTACTTTATTTTATTTTATTTTATTTTATTTTCTCTCTCATGACTCAATCCAACCTCAATCCAACCCGAAACCAAATAGGTCTAGGGCTTGGTTTGAGAAATTTTCTAAAGTCATACATAAAGGTGGCTATAAACAGGCTAATTCTGACCATAGTTTATTTATCAAACATACCACTGTAGGGGGAGTTACGGCCCTTGTAGTGTATGTTGATTACATGATCATTACTGGAAATGATGATGATGAAATTAAAAGGTTGAAGGCCTTCATAAAGTCTGAATTTGAGATTATAGACTTGGGAAACTTGAGATACTTCATTGGCATGGAAGTAGTTAGAACTACTACTGGGATACTTGTTACACAAAGAAAATACACCCTTGATCTCCTCAAGGATTATAGCCTTCTTGGCTGTAAACCTATTGGAACCCCGAGTTGATTACAACCAGAAACTTGATAATGACCATGAAAGTGAATTTGTCAACTAAGAGGTCTATCAAAGGCTTGTTGGTAGATTAATCTACTTAACATATACTAGACCTGATATTGCTTTTGTTGTTGGACAGGTCAGCCAGTTTATGCACATGCCTAGGAAAGTTCACATGGAAGCTGCTCTAAGGATACTCAAATGCCTCAAGAATGATCCTGGACTTGGAATCTTATAAAAAAAAGGGAGGAACACTCACTGTTGAAGGTTTTGTGGATGCTGATTAGGCTAGCTCTGTTGTTGACAGAAAATCCACTTCTGGATGGTGTATGTTTATAGGAGGAAACCTTGTATCATGGAGAAGCAAGAATCAAGCTGTTGTTGCTATAAGTAGTGCTGAAGCTGAATTCAGAGTTGTAGCACTTGGCATATGTGAGCTCATATGGATGAGAAGGTACTCACAGAACTTAGACAACCTATGGTTGGTCCCATCAGATTGTATTGTGATAGCAAGTCTGCAATCACCATTGCCAACAATCCTGTCCAACACGATAGAACCAAACATGTTGAGATTGACAAGCATTTCATCAAAGAAAAAACTTGAAGATGGGGGTATGTGTATTCTATGTTCCTATAAGGCTTCAAGTTGCAGATATCCTCACCAAAGGTCTCTCTAAAGTTCAAACTCAGTTCTGCATCCCCAAGCGTGGTTTATTGAACATCTATGAATCAGCTTGAGGGGAGTATTGTTACATAAGTAATACATATATTATACTAATTATTAAGTATAATAATATATCTTTATTATTCTGTTTTTACCTCTTTTAATCCGCTGCTTTACTACTCCAACCACCAGCTATCTATCACCATTTATCTACACTTATTAGCCACCTTTCTAGACAACAATACTTTTACATTAAATGTCTTGTCTCCTAGCTGTTAGTATTCTATTCTTTGTAATCTATTTATACCATCTTAGATAGAAAACTACAACACCTCCATTTTGGTACACTCGAGGTACACTTACGTACGGAACTCGATCCCCTACGGTGCAAGGGGGCACAAGGGTTACAGCGCGCGCCGTTTTGATCGCATATTTTATTTATTTATTTTTAGATCGGATCGAAACGGCATCGTTTCGATCCGTAACGGCATCGCTTCGGGTGTACAGCACTGCACGGTGCACCCCTTGCACCGTAGGGGATCGAGTTCCCTTACGGACTTGGTTACTTGGTGCGAAACGACGCAGTTTCGGGTGTACAGCATTGCGCGGTGCACCCCTTGCACCGTAGGGGATCGAGTTCCCTTACGGACATGGTTACTTGGTGGTAAAACTGTTTTCTTTACTTGCCCTCCTCCATTTTCACTATCTTGAAGTTGGCTTAATACGTTTATGGCACAAGAGACATTGAAAGAATCATGGCACGATGGAAGATATGCATAAGAATCAGACTAGGATAATTTGTTCCTACTTGTATTAGAACACAATAACATGAAAATTTTCAAATTAGCATTATCACTAGAATCTCAAAAATCCCCCTATTGAACAGGTTCTCGTATTAGAACACCAAAAAAGTAGTGAATAAACAGAGGTTCAAAACTATTCATTGCCACTCATTTGTGAATTTATTCGACACTAATGTCTAAAATATTGCTAGTGTTAGGTGCCTTTGGAACAGTAATGTTAAGTACACCATCTTTAACTTCAGCCTTTATCTTCTCAAACTGCACCTTCTCAGGCAAAGCGATTCTGCAACTGTATTTCCCATAGCTTTTAGCAGACCATTCCTCCTCTCCTTCTTCATTTCCATTTTCTTTCGCCAATTTTTCGGCTTTCACTACCAACATATTCTCTTCGACCCAGACCTTGACATCCTCTTTTGTCATCCCAGGCATGTCGAATCTCAGCTTGTATACTCCTTCTGATTCCTTTATCTCCCATGGAGTTCTTCCTCTGCTGAATCCACCTCCTGTTTCTAACAATTGAGATCCCAATCCTCCACTGTAGGCTAATGGGTCCTCCATTAACCTATCCATTGTGTCTAACATCTGCTGCATTGTTCTTGCTGCTGGAAATCTGTCCCATAGGCCTGCAATTAAAATTTCAATTAGCAAATTGTGTACAAATTGAAGTTATCTTAAGTGAATGGCTAATGACCAAACCGATGGATTATTATGTAATTATTTGCCAAAAAATCAAGTAGGATGCTGTTAGATTGGAGAAAATCATTAATCTTACCAATGGGTGCAGCGGGAGCAGATTGAATTCTTCTGGGTTGCTGCTGCTGGGTTTGGAGGTTGCCGGCTTTTTTCAAGTGATCCAGATTATCTCTGCCTTCATTATTATTAGCCATGGCTATGATGCTACAGGGGCGATTCCGACGGGAAACCACCGGTTTCAGGGAAAGGTGAGAAATGCTTCCAGGCAAGTTATGAGGGAGAGAAGGTGGCATTCGAGAGATTGTCATGGAACGGGGAACATGAATGTTTGATGAACAAACAGCCATTTTTTTCTGAATGCAAGAAAATAGCTTTATCGAATGCAACAATGTTTGTGTGCTTTACTGTGTAGTCCGATTTGTGCCGATGATGAGAGGGGAATGCTGAATGGGGGATTTAAATTCTTGAGCAGGATCATTCTGGAAGAGCCTGGTTTTTTTTCTCGACCACTCCAGAAGTTTTCTTATTTTTATTTTTATTTTTATTTGTTCGGAACTCCAGAAGTTTCCCGGGAGGTTTTGTTTTTGTTTTTGTTTTCTTTCTTTTTTTCCTCTCTCTCTCTTTCAGAAGAGAAATGATAGGTGCAAACTCATTAAAATCGCTTCAAATGGAGTTTGAAGTCTGGTCTCCCCACTAGATAGCCAGGTTAAACCCTAGTGAAAACTACTAAGGCATATACCTTGGTATTCCCGGGAGTTTCAAACAAAGAAAAAATGTTAAAAAATCATTAGTGGTAATGTCACAAATTTTCTTAAAGCATGATTTTATTAGTATCATAATCATAAGAGAAAAAGTGGATATCTTCCTATATAAATAAGAAAGGAAAAGTTGGGGTTGAGCGACACTTGTTTTTTTTTTTATTGGTTCTCCGTTTTTTTTACTGTTAATAGGCCTAAAGGGCCACTTTTTTTTTTTATATATATATATATATATACTGTTCATCTTCTTTTTTTTACTGTTCATCGACCCAACTGCCCATCCCTTTTTACTGTTCATCATTTAATTTTTCCATTTTTTTTTAATTTTTATATTAGCCTTAATTTAATCTTATTACATGTGTTGTGCTTAAGATGTATCCGATTCCAATTTAATTACATATTATTTTGCTTTCTGTCTAACCACACAACCCTCTCGAGATAGACACCAAAATCATTACCGAGAAGAAAAATGGATCGGAATCAACCACACGCACCCCTTCTTTTTATTTGTTTTATTTTATATATTTGGCTATGCTTCTCGACGAAAGGAAACAGACATAACATTAATATTTTATTACTCCATCCATTCCTATTTATATGTCGCAGTTGCCGAAATAAATTTTTTTTTAATATGTCGTAGTTACATTTCCAATACATATTTTAATACTATTTCCGCTTTTAAATATTATTTTTCAACTTCGTAGGCTCATTCAACCAATTAATTTTTCATATTCAATACACCGCTACACTTTTCAAGATTTTTTTTGAGCTTTATAATGAAAGTCAACACAATAAATCACTTTTTTTTATCTATTTATTTTTCTCAAACGCGAGCAGAATAGAAAATAGTGTGTGAATATGCCACATCCCAGTAAATGTGCAATCGTATTATAAAAGGATTGTGTGACATCATACAATTTGTCATTTTACTATGTCCAATCCATTTGTGAAAAGCGGAAATAGTATTAAAATATGTATTGAAAATGTAACTACGACATATAAAAAAAAAAATTGATTTTGACAACTGCGACATATAAATAAGAATGGATGGAGTAATAAAATATTAATGTTATATCTATTACATTCGTCGAGAAGTATAGCCAAATATATAAAATAAAACAAATAAAAAGAAGGGGTGTGTGTGGTTTTTTCCGATCCGTTTTTCTTCTCGGTAATGATTTTGGTGTCTATCTCGAGAGGGTTGTATGGTTCAGATGGCTGTCTTACAAGCCCCTACCCTCTACCCTCTACCCTCTACCCCTTACCTCTTCCTTTCCTCTTTCTTTCGATCTATTAACCATCTCGATTGCCGAAGGGAGATCGACGTAAAATGTTTTATTTTTCATTTTTGCGCTTAAAAATTGCGTTCTGAACGGTTCGTTACATGCTACATTTCTTCGTATTTAATATCGTCAAATAAGTTAAAACTTATAGTATGGGCACGCCGTTAATTAGTTTTAGTGTGAATAAAGACCAATTTTTACTAATACCATAGTAAATGTATTTTATTGATGAGTGTTAAATGTAGTTTAGAACTTTTGTTTTTTGTATCAGGTGTCTATGTAAGTAAGTCGAAAATATTTGTCTATTTGTCGTCATGTTAAATAATTGACATCATAATTTGTTGTATAATATCAATGCCGGCTAAATTTCGTCATTTATATTGTGTTGTACTTAAAATGTGTGGAGTGATATTTTAGTTAAAATGTATTTTATATTTAATAGTTTTTGACATTAAGGTAAACATCTAGCATGGATATTCCGTGCGTTGCACGGAGTCCCGTTTTTACTAGTATTATAATATTGAAGACGACAAAGCATATAATGAAGTTAATATCATAAATTTACGTTAAAATTGTTTTTTTTTACCCGAAAGCTTTATTAATATCGGATAAACCGAACTTACAACGCGGTAAAACCCCGCACTACACCGCGGCCAAAAACCGCACTACAAAACAAGCAACAAGCATAACAACAAAGTCGAATAATAGACCGGGTCGAGGGTGCTGAACAAAGGGAAATTTACGTTAAAATTGTTTAATTTTCTTTTGAAGCAGGTTTAAGTTTTTTTTTGGGGGGCAAGGGTCCTTAAGGACAAGAAAGGTGAAATAATAGGAGAAAATGACAAGATAATTTTTTAATTGTTTATAAGGATAATAAGAAAATAGGTTGACCAAATTACCCTTTTCCTAATTCTGTTTCCCTAACATCCTTTCACGGATTTTCTAAATTAAAAACATCCTTTCACGATTTTTGCGCAGTCGTATAACCTAACTGCAGGCAAGCAGCCGCAAATCTTTCAAAAAAAATACTGTTTTTCATTCAACCATGTGGTCAATGCTGTTGGAAATAGAAATCAAAAGGAATATGAACAACGAATTTAGGATAAGATTGACTGCACAATCGAAGGCAACCAGCATCAGATTTTTCTGAACCTTAACAGGAAAAGATTTCAGCCAATCCACCTCCTATCGGTTTCTGAGTAGCTACCGAAATCCCAATTGCGTGGATGGAGATGATCGAACAGCAATATGGAGCAGTGACACCGACTCACATGAATCAGAGACGGACACGGATGAAGAGACGAATGAGAAAGGGTAAATCTTCGAATTTTGTATTCGTAGTCCTAGGCCACCGTGTGAATGATTTTTTTTTAATTTTTCTTTTGATGTAAATGCTTCGATAGCACTGTGTGTATGATTTTTTTTTTAAATTTTCTTTTGATGTAAATGCTTCGATAGTGATATTCGAGTTCTGGTTTGCTAGTGTATGAATCTGCACTTGCTATGCCACTGTGTGTAAAAACCTGCACTTGGTATGCCATTGTGTGTATGATTTTTTTTATAAAAATTTTCTTTTGATGTAAATGCTTCGATAGTGAAATTCGAGTTATGGTGTATGAAACTGCACTTGCTATTGCATTCGAGTTATGGTGTATGAATCTCCTTATAGTGTAGTTTGATTGTCAATAACCTGCACTTTCTATTGTTTGGAGTGATCCATTGAGTAACTAAAAAAATATATTTAAGGGGAAAAAAATCGAAGCAGTGACACCAATCGTAAAACACAGTGACGTAGTAGTGGTAGGGCTACACCAGAGATGAAGTGTCGGACAAGGCAGTGACACATGGTTACGTGAACGGACAACGCTGTTAATGTAGTAGAGTAATTTTGATGTAGTGACTTTAGTTTACGAGAATCAATGATTGTTGCTAAATTTAAATGCAGTGAAGAATACCATTGAATGAGCTGTACGTGTTTAGCGGATGTGTATAGTGAATCACGGCGTGAACTGGGAAAAAAAAGAAGAAAGAAACTTACCAGCCAAGGAGAGTTTGAATGAGAGTGAATTGTGAGATATTGTGCAACCATGGATTGCCCGAAATAAAGCCACATCTTGACTTTGAGGACAACTTCAAGAGTTGGGACTGACATGGCAAATTTACTAGCCATGGCTGAAACTGTACGAGAAGTGCTGCTACAGTTACAGTGAATAACCATTTGCAGATGTGATATGTTTGTTGCAAACAGTAAAAGTAATAATCAAAAGTGTAGGCGTTAATAGCAGTTGCCTTGCCTGCTTGCCAAACCGTGTTTTTACACAGTAATTTCTCGACTTTATATATAAATGAGGTTCCTTCCTGTTAAAAAAAAACAAAACAAAACAAAAAAAAAAAAACGCCATATCTTTATGGTGGTTAAGCTGGATTTTTTTTTTTGAGAAACCATTGAAATACTTAGGGGTAAATTAGTCCATTAATATATAATATTTCCTTATTACCAAATACTTTGTTAATCTGTCGTGAATGCCCTATTAAGTTGATAAGTAGTCATTATCAACAAAAAAAAAAACTTTTTTTTTTTTGAAAGGGTTTAAATTATTTTGGTGCAACGACTTTTTACACTTCATAGAGTGATGAATCATATACAAGAAAAATACATATATATTACTTAGTATATTTAAAAAGGGCCAATTATTTAAAAGGACTGATTTTCAACTTATTAGGGGTAATAGGACACTCCGAAATCTTATTTAGTTATAAGGACATTCTAATTTCAAGTGGAAAAAAAAAAAAAAAAAAAAAAAAAAAAAGCAAGGGGAAAAAAAAAAAAGAAGCGCTGAAAGGGGGAAGGAAAAAAAAAAAAACTGAACGTTAGGTTGTTTTTTTTTATATTTATTTATTTGTTTTTTTTTTAATTCACCATATTCTGAATGTCATATATTTTGATCTAAAACTCGGATCATCATAATTTTTTCACTAAAATTCATATTTTTTCGTCTTATTTATTCTAAAATCAAATTTGATATTTTTCCGAATAAATTTCATAAAATCAATTTTTTTCTTCATAAAAATCGACGTGACGTATTGATCACCGTCATGCATTGACCACCTACCCGGATGCATTGGCCACCAGGATCCATTAACCACCCCGATGCATTCACCGCCGCGATTCATTGGCTACCATGATGTATTGACCGCCGCGATCCATTGGCAACCTTGATCAGTGACATCTCATTATAGCGATTTATGCAATGACGTCTAATTGTAGCGATTTATGCAGTGACTTCTTATTGTAGCGATCTATGCAGTGTTGTCTTATTGTATCGAATTATGCACTGACGTATTATTGTAACGATTTATGCAGTGACGTGTTATTGTAGCAATTTATGCATACATTTGGTTGTAAAAATATGCATTTAAACCAAAAAAAACAAAAGAAATACAGTTATTTTACAAAGTTATCTAAAATTTAAACCAACACTAATCAAATAAACCAACATCAATCAAATATTTAAAGATAACAAAGAAATAAAGTTACTTTACAAAGTTATCAAATGTGTGTATCAAGTTGTATATGCGGTGACATCAATATCATTGCATCGCTTAGCTAATTGTAAATACAAATCATCAATGTCACCGTTTTTCGTACATCAATGTCACCGCATAAGTCATCAATGTCACCGCTCGTACATCAATGTCACCGCAAAAGTCGTCAATGTCCCCGCATCGGACATCAATGTCACCGCATAAGTCGTCAATGTCACCGCATAAAACCTAACAACGCATCGATCGGCTACTCTTCTTGTTTTGCATTTCTCCAAATGTGGAGCTTTTAATATGGATAGAAGTACAAGTTTGGTGAAACTACAAAGACTCTTCACTATGACTCTTGTAATGGCTACACGTTGTTTGTGCCCTCCTGATAATTGGATTCATTATGGAATCCCTCAATTCTTTAACACGATCTTGAATGTTTAGCTTAATGTCCCTGCATCATTCATCAATGTCACTGCATCGGACATCAATGTCACTGCATAAGTCATCAATGTCACTGCTTCATAAATCAATGTCACTGCATAAGTCATCAATGTCATTGCTTCAGACATCAATGTCACTGCATCTTAAAATAAAAAATAAAAATAAAAAACATTAATGTCCCCAGCGTTTTTTTTTTTTTTTTTTTTTTTTCAGCGCTTCATCTTTTTTTTTTCCTTCCTTCTTCTTCTTTATCCACTTGAAATTAGAATGTCCTTATAACTAAATAAGTTTCCTTCTTAAAATTAGAATGTCCTTATAACTAAATAAGATTTCGGAGTGTCCTAAATGATCATTAATTCTCTAACGACGGCCTTATAACTAATTTGCACATTTAAAAAACAAATCGATGATGAATATCAACTAGTGAGCCCAGTATCAATTAACAGAGACTTACACATCACAATGATCAACGACGTAAACAATTAGTGTCCATCTTATTACATGTTATTTAAATTTAAAAATAATTAATTTTTTGAAGCTGATTTAAAAATAATTAATGTAAAAAAATACGACATGGTTCTATACGCTACATTTACTTTTTTTCGTCAGTTTTGTATATATATTTATATTGTCACGAATTTTATCTAACAAAGCAAACAAGTAATAAAATTTATAAATCCGGTATTCCCCAAGTGTAGAGATCGTAGTATAGCGATTAATACCGGAGTCGATCTCAGGGAATCGAGGTTGTTTAATCTAGTTCTTATTAATTCTTCTAAAATTGTCACTACTATTTATTACTAAACCTAAACTAAAACGGAAAATAAACTGGACAGAGGATTGTCAGTCCAAAGCCAGGAAAGATCGTTGCGAACAAAAATAACTCTAATCTATAAACTAAAAAGAAAATAAACTTCTAAGATAACAACGAAGAACAAGGCATAAAGATGATTTCAATTAATTTTTAGCGAAGAACAAGCTATGATCCACCTATCTCGCAACTCTCAATTTCTACTCTAGATCGGTTAGTGAAGATTTAATAAAGATGTGGTTCACCTATCAAAGGTATGAATTCCTACTCTCGTAGATAATTCGCCTATTAATCTCTCATCTCTCGATCTTAAAGATTAACGCTTCCAAAACAAAGGTGTAAGATTTCTCAATCTAGCAACCTAGAAATTTAACCTAGCAACTCTCGTTATTTTTAGGTTAAAAATCTAATCTTTACTACCGTGATCTAGGTCTAACAACGATTCTCATCAACATTAAACATCAATAAGCAACAATCCATCGATATAATTGCATAATCAATATAAAAGCATAATAAAAATACAAGCTTTAATAAAACTCACAAAACAAATCCAAAGAAGAAATCAAGTTGATGCTCGATCGGCTTCACAAGCTTGTTCAAAACGCTTAGCCTCTATCCATCGTTGGTATACAAATCATATAAATAAAAAGGAAGATAAAAAGATGTTTATGATGGTGGGAAAACGCAGCTAGGGCGCCCCAAAGGGCCTGGGGCGGCCAGGGATCGAATTGTGGTGTTTTTGGGTTGCAGAAAACGCGTCTATTTATAAGTTTTTAGGTCGGTTTCAGCAAAGGCGGTGGCTAGACGCCAGTCCAGCCCTTATAAAATCTTCGAGTCGGGCCGAGCTGGATCAGACGCCCGTCCTATAGGTTTTTGGACGCTCGTCCACTGAAAATCTGAACATCCTGAATCAAAAGCTCCTCTTGGACGCCCGTCCACTACTTCTGGACGCCAGTCCACTGGACGGAACATCAAACGTGCGTTCAGCTTTCAAATCTTCATTCCAATCCTCAACTTGCATCTTTCTCCTTCCATTAAACCTTCAATCAAGTATCTTTCCAGCTTATTCAATCCCTCTCCATGACATGTAAATGTACCTTCAAAACCATAAAAACACGCAAAGTGTAAAACCATAGATAATCACCAATAAAATCACGAAATTAGCTCAAGTTTACACTTGAAGACTTTTAAAACTCATTTGCTCAATAATTCGATTAAACCCTTAATTTCTATGCAAACTATATGAATATGGGGGAAATCATTATAAAATATAACGTTATAAATCATATAAAATCACCCTTAACATATATATTTTTGGGTACAAAACGGGAGGCTACAGCCTCCAAACAAAAAAACTACAGTCAATGCAAATCGCCTCTAATATCCTCTGATAACAAAGTAGCAAAATAATGAGATTTTCTTCAAGGGAATGCCCTACTCCAGCAAGATGATCGGCAACTCGATTTCCTACTCTAAGAGCAACTCCAATGGGTAGGAGCAAATTTTACACCAAACCATCAATTTGGTGTAGATTTTATATCAAAAATTATCCACCACCTTCAATGCTTCTCCATCAAATAAGAATATTCTTGGAATATTCCATTTTATTTTATTTTTCTTCTCCACAAAAAATAAAGAAAAAAAGAAGAAAATGGGGCTACAGTGTTTGCCGGGAGATGCATTTTGACCGCAAATTTGCTGGTCAATTTCGGATCCACACCAATTTGTTGGAGAAAATCTTGATCCGTTAGTATTATTTTTATAGCAAATTGATGATTTGCTGGTGGATTGGAGTTGCTCTAAGGATACGTTGGATAGTACACATCCAATCCCTAGTCCGGTTTTATAGTGATAGATCTCACTTTATTGAATAATTTATATTCTTTTTAATTGGTATCGATATGTGGTTTTTTAAGGTTGCACAACCCAAAAAATTCTTAACACATGTATGAAATTAGATAAATTTTACAATACAATCGTTGTATGAAGGTTGTACCAAACCCATAAAAAGTGTCCATTTTTTATTGGACACGTAGATTAAGAAACACAATTAATGTGTTTTTTTTGTAGCAAATAGACTCTTATACCCTTAGTATGGATATTAATGAGTTTTCTTTACTTATTGTATGTGTATTGAAATCAACATGCATTTATTATGATGGAGACTTTTCAAATGAGTAAAAAAGTTGGACAGCCGAATAAACTTTATTGTTCCTGCCAATATTTTCATAGGACTGTTCATATTATTTTTTTTTTCTTTTCTGGAGGTAGTACTTTTCATATTAGCCGTAAGTAGGAGTGTGGATCATCTGCTGTGTGAATTCATCACAGCACTGATGTGATAAGGAGGGAGGGGGCAATAAGGTAAATTCAGCTGCACCAGAAAAAGAAAAAAAAACAACAACAAGAAACACAGCTTTTACATACATACAGCAACAAACACAGCAAAACAACACAGCAGACGATTGTTAGGTTTTATGCCGAAAGACAATTGTAATTGTTTTATTTAAATAAATGACAGAATTTATTTCATCTTATTTATACGCATTTAATGCCTATATTAATACACTACAGAAAACCCTAAGTATATTGATTATGTAATCACATAACTCAGTGTATGGCTATACACACGAGGATTGAGTTTGTGAAATATACTTAAAATTAACTTAGTCCGTAGCGTTTATTAATCTGAGTACGGGTCTCTAGATTAATTTGCTAATAATGCGCCCAGAACACTTTAGGTGTGACAGTCTTATCCGGACTGTCGGTAATAGGGTACCTAATGGGGCATTTATATATGGTGATAAACACATACGGCTGGACCGATTTGATTTGAGTTCTCGATATAATTCCGTGATCGAGAAGTCTTATCGAATCACAAGATGATCATATATGGATTAATCTTAATCCTGAGGTGATCACAGACGACTGCTTAATTAGACTAGGGTAGGGTTTGATGTGTTAGTAAGGATCACTTCGTAGTATGTGGTGCAACACTTCTCGTTGGCTCTATTCTAAGATGAGTGAGTAGTCTGTGCTATCACAGATATGGAATTCATTCCTTCCATCGGAAAGCAGACAGACAGTTCCTTTATTTGTTAACCCTAGAAACTGATCGATGGGCCCAGTTCATAATATATTAGTTATGAACTAATTGATCACTAGGGGGTTAATGGTAAATAAGGATAAGATGTTTCGAGAAGGGTCTACGGAGATATCCCAAATCGAAATGAACAGTCTATGGATGATTTATCCGTATGTAATGATTATATTAGTGGACACCTTATAACTCATAGTTGAGTGTAAGTTTATATCTATATTCGGCAGAGTTTAGTTTCGGGTTTATGGTGGTGTAATCCCGGAATTAATAGATTGAATATTATTGTTCGGTCAGACGAATAATTTTATTCAATTTATTGTAGCTACAGAATATGGGTCCATGGTCCCCGACGTGGCTCCTAATATAGCATATACGTTTTCTCGTCGTTTCACCTCAATTATAATTAAATAGTTGGATTGAACTATTTAATCGATATGTGGATTAATTGTTTAGTTGGACTAGATAATTAAATACATGGAAAACAAATTTTTTCGTGGACTCGGCCCATTTTGGTGTAATATGCGTGTGACCTAATTATTAATTAGGGTGGCCGCATATTTTAATTATTATTTGTTGGGAAATTAGTTTTCTTGATAAATAATAGGGGGAATGAGGGAGAAGGACAGAAATATTTCATCAATTGAGTAGAAGGACAGTTTTTTGAAACTTTTGCATAAAGGACAAAACTATTTATTCACTCGTCGAAATTCACTTGTGTTCGAAATTCACCGTTTAAATTCACCGACGAAATTCACCGTCGAAATTCACTAATTTTCAAAATTCATCGTCGAAATTCACTAATTTTCGGGATTCACTATCGAAATTCACCGTCGAAATTCACCGATTTTGGGATTCACCGGGAGATTCACCGATTTTCGGGATTCACCGTTTGTCCTTCTCGCTATAAAAATTATGCGATTGTCCTTCTCCCTATAAAAAATATGTAGTTGTCCTGTTACTTAAAAATATTTCAGATTGTGTCCTTATCCCTAATTTTCCATAAATAATAAGACATGTGATTAAATTATTTATTTGTTAAATAATTTAAGGAAAAGAAAATCTTTTATATATCCTTATTAATTTAGGAATATTCTGGATTTATCTTTTTAGGAAAAGGATTATTTTAATTGATTTTGTATTAATTAAATAATGCCTTGGAGACTAGGATTTATCTCCTATACAAAGAGAGTACTCCTAAGCCTAAAATCACAATGCAACACACGAAATATTGGGTGGAAAATAGCTTTGAATTTTCGGCCATTTTTCTTTGGGTTCTAGTTTAGAAAACTTCGGGTTTTCTAAGGTAGCATATCGAGGAGGTCCGGCGGCTTGAAACACCATCCACCTGGTGGTGCTTGGAGACACACGTTGGAAGACTTTGGCTTCTCAACTAGGCTCTCATCTACCTCGGATTGGATTGACCTTTGATCTTGGCGTTTTGCACCATAAAAAGGTTGGTATCTAAACCCCCTCGTAGTTTAGATTTATTATTTATGTATTTTGTTCGTTTAGATCTAGATATGATATTTATTCCGTTGCGTAATCGGATGGATCTTGATCCATCCGGTGATATTACATCTTACAACGATCCCAATTGCCGTAAGTAGTATAGTAGTATTGGTAATAGTACTAGCACTAAATGATTGTTTTTGGAATTAGAAAAGGTCAAAAAATGAGTAATTTTATGTGAAGGATATATTTGGAAAAAAATCATTAAATGATGTATTGGTATTGAGAAATGACACTTTTTATAGGACAATTTTTTTTTCTTCAAACGTGGACAATTATTATAGGACGGAGGCAGTACTACTTTATTTCAATTTCTCTCACCATTCATTTCTTTATCTACACAAATTTCAAAAAAACATCTTAACTTTCTAATTATTAATTCAATCATTTTTATTATATTTTATTATTCACTACTATATAAAACAACCCAAAAACTCTAACTCAAAACAAACGGAGCCGTAGTACCTTAGAATTGAAAAAATATATATATTTGTGTAACTGATGAGCGTTTATTTCACCAAACAAATTTATAAAATACTCAAGACAACGGTGACTAAACAAGCTCTCTAACCGGCAGTGTACCGGGTCGATTGCGAGTAAAGCTACAGGAGTCCGAGGTCGATCCCACGAGAGAAGATGTGTTTGTAAGTACCAAAGTGAACTTATTGCTTAGTCTAGGCAAACAAGTTGTTGGAATGTTTGTACACTTCAATTAAACTAAAGTAAATTGAACTAACAAGTCTAAAGGGAGAAAGGGACATAGCCGAACCATGATCAAAATGACTAATTTCAACCCCGAGGATAGACAAAACCGGGAGTGTGCAATATAACAAACGAGCTCTTGCATTCAATTTCACGGGTGCGAACTCCTAAACCCGGTGCTAGCGTCGAACAACTCTCTTCTAACACCTTATGCCATGTTAAGGTCGAACAACTCTCTCCTAACAAGTCATGTTTTGCACTCGAGCCGCTTAAACGTATAAACGAGTAACCTCACGATGAGCTCGGTTTAACAACTAAACCGAGACTACACCACGATCCTAGAACCCTTTTCCCACACCTCTCTCTCTGAACAACTCTCAAGAGTGGTGTGTGTGATGTTTGACCTAGGTGATCAATCTAGCCCAAATCCGTTATAACAAGTTCTAAGACGTGAAACGAGCAAGAAACAACAATAAAACACACTACCCACTCCCAATTTAATCACCCAAAGGGTGATTTCATCACATATCACATGACCCGGCTATGGAGAGAAATTAGCTACACATTATACAATCTAAACAACAAACAATGAAGAAAAACATAGCAATAACAACAAAAGAACAAGCAAACATACTTACTTGATTGAGATTTAAGAGAGGGAAAATTCGTGCTCCAAAAGATCAAATTTTTGACAATCGAAATGTTACGGATCGAAGATTTGAGTTGTAATATCAAAGAGAGGATTGAAAGACGATTCTAACGGTATATTACACTAATTCTAACTCCTAAAAACGAAGAAAATCGCCCAAAATTACCCTAAAACAACTCCATTCGCGTCTCCCCCCTTCTTTGTGAAATTTGCAGCTTTTTATAGCAGGAAATGAGCCAAACGCACGTTTGGAAGGTTCCCAAACGCGCGTTTCAAAGCATAAAACTCTCTCGTACGTAAAAAAAAACAGCTTCCAAACGCGCGTTTGAGATTCTCGCTTGTTTTCTGCTGCAAGTAAAACCTTCATAACTTCTTCATCCGGGCTCCGATTTGGGTGATTCAAGATGCGTTGGAAAGCTCTTTCAATTCTCTACAACTTTCATGAAGAAGTTATGACCAGAAAATGCCTCCATCATGGGTCAAAATGCTTCTGAATCAGAACAGTCACTCGGGCACCAACTCTTTCTCTTCCTTTTCCTATTCTTTCTTCTTTCTTGGCTCATTCTTGCACCTTGATCACACTTATCATCATAAATCTTCGCCTTCCGGGTTCTCGAGACACCAATACCCTACATCATCACAACAACCAAAAACAACCAAAACATTCCGGAGGGTAAAAGTGCTCGGAATAGGGTCAATATCAATAAAAGGAGGTAGTAAACCATCAAAGTGACGGATTTACTCCCCGTGCTATAAACTCACGATATTACCCCTAAAATGGTCTAAATTACCAAGAAACATGCTAAAAGTGTGGTAAACGGGGGTAGAAAATGCACCGGAATCACGTAAAGTTGACTCCCATCACCACCCCACACTTAGCCTTTGCTCGTCCTCGAGTAAAATAGGCGTTTTAAAACAAACCAAGGGATTCAACCTTGTGATGTAGGTGCTACTACTCACACTCTCGAGGTAACCACAAAGTAAGGAACACGAACATAAACACATTGGTACAACATTATCAAGAAAATGGAGTGTGTGTGGTGCCAAGCCAAAAACCAAGTGCTCAAAATGATTGTCGGGGCTTGAATCCCAACCGAAAGTCTACCAACCGTTTCATCTCTATTAGTCTCTCCACTAATCAAGGTCACTAAGTTTGGACACGATCGAGCGAGGACTTGAAAGGTTATAATGTTAGTCCAGGGTGATTCCGGTTAATCGAAAAGGATAATTTGGGAACTGGAGAAAAAGAAGTACGAGTGAACCTAATCAACAAGTGTACCACCTTATCTTTACCATACAAACCATCCAAACTCCTTTTGATTATTTTAAACACTTTGGGAACCATAGAATGCTAACATACACGAACTCATTGCCTAATTCAACTATGTTTCAAGTTTCATAAGGCGAGGTCGAATACATTAGCACCTATCTCACTATCCCAATTCCAACATCATAAAAAATCACTTTTGAGCTCATCACTTTGATTCCACCCCTTTATTTTATAAACTCCAAACTCTTATTCATTGAGAACTTTCTAATTTATTTTGAACTTTGATTGATTGAGTTCTCTTTTCTTTTTCTGTTTTTTTTTTTTTTTTTTTTTTTTTTTTTTTTAACAAGAGAGAATGAAGAATTTAACAGATTTTTCTTTTCTTTTTGGGCCAAACCCAAACATTACACCCAAATGAGCTCATCTTCTCCTTATAGCTCCAAACCAAGAAAACACCAACACATCACAAGACATCATTTCCCCCCACCCCACACTTGCCTTAGCAAGTGTGGCCTAACAAAAGACTAAGTCCACTCGTAGGGTATGAATAAAGGGAATGTGACCATAAATAAAGCTCAAGGTAGGTTTCTGACTAAGTAACAAAACGGCTATAAGCGAATGGTGGTCAGACCATTCTATCAAGGCTGAGAGGGGCTACGAAGGGTAAATGTTCCGGTTAAGGCTTACTTGGCTATGGTAGGGTCAAAAGAACGCCAAAACCGTCATCCCATGTCCTACTTAGGTAAACCTACGACATTTCGTCTCGAGACTCGTGGTATGAAAGGTGGTAGTAATCAAATTGTGCACAAGGTGTAGCTTCTGTGAAATTAATAAGACTCCATTCTCAAGATAATATCAAACCACAATGTACATGTTCGGGATCCCGACTAAGGTGATTACCACTCAAATGTGAAAATAACACATACAACACGGTGTTAAGACCCTTGAAAAATTTTAAAAATTACCCAAAAATCGACTCGAGCCCGATCATAGGCTAAGCATACCACATTTATAGCACATTTAACAACGAAAACAAGAAAACAGCTAAGTCTCCCACCCCACACTTAAACGAAACACTGTCCTCAGTGTGTGAGAGATAAAAAGAGTAAAAAGACTTAGCTGTTTGACCAAAACCCGGCATAAAGGCGCAATTTAGCCCACGTGACATCTTCTAGTAAGCTCCATCTCGAGTACCCGAACACCATGTAGACGAGAAAACAAGGCAAACACATGCACGGGAAAAAATCCACGTGCCAAAAGATGGTGATAGATACGAGATATATAAAAATAGAAGCCATGCCACAATCAAGGTATCAAAGCATATCAACCATACTAGACGGGAAGTGCACTTGGATGTAAAGATAATCAAAAGAAACACGAGAGCATCCACGCATAAAATAAGGCCACGAGGGCTCACATAAAAACATCCCCGTCTATGTACAAAGGCCGAACCAAAAGGAAATTCTCATCCCACACTCTCTTTTAAGCAAAACTCTCCCTCTTACAACCAAAAACTACTTCAAAAACATAATTATTACCAAAAAGGTGGGTTGCCTCCCACAAAGCGCCTTTGTTTTACGTCGTTGGCTCGACCAAGTGGCACCAAAACGGACTCAAACCACAAAGGACTCAAACCAACTCAAGACAACATTTTTATTTCAATCAAAAATCACCACGGACTATCAACCGAAATCCGAACTCAAGAATATCAACAATTCAAGGAGAATGAGCATAGCAAGCATAGGGGAAAACGAGTTCACTAGAACTTACCGCACATGGCTCTTGGGAATCCCCTTTCGTTGAAATCTGCCATCATCCTCTTCTTGAAATTACCATCCCATGGTAGTTGTTCCCTTTCATAAATCTTGTGAGCTTCATCTACCGGGGAGTAAAAAGTGTAGTAGTCCGGGACCGGTATGCTAATCACCTCCAACTCTTCCGGTAGCTCTACCACGGATGTCATATCAAGCTCATGAGATTTCATCACACACTCCAAAATTGCATCATCATACAATTCAATCGGGAGTGATGGTGAAATGGGCGATCCCGTCTTCTCTTCAAACTCGTAATCCGGTTCTTCAAAAAGTGTGCTCAAATCTATCATACACTCCTCCAAGTCATCGTCTTGCATTTCTTCGGGAGGCGGTGTAATAGACAAACATTGCACCTCTTCCATCTCTTCTTCATCCCAAAACGAGCTACTTTCATCACCAAAGATTTCATGTTGAGTCTTAACAATGGTTGGTTCCACCATACATTCCACCAAGGCATCATCAATGTTCACATCGGGAAGTGAGGGTGTAATCGGAAGAACGTGAAACCTACCATAATCAAGCTCCACAAGAGGAGACTCTAGTGACATGGGCGATCCCAACTCAGTCTCTAGCTCGGAAAACGCTTCATCTAGATAAAAATCATCATCCTCTCTCTCCGTTTTCCTTGAATGAGCCTCTTCTCG
Organism: Gentiana straminea; assembly: GCA_036785695.1. NCBI lineage: Eukaryota > Viridiplantae > Streptophyta > Magnoliopsida > Gentianales > Gentianaceae > Gentiana > Gentiana straminea. The sequence continues at coordinate 19,713,423 of JAVUPR010000061.1, read as the reverse complement.
CTCTTTTCCCACGGCCTCCTTTCTTGTTTCTTCTTCTTTCTCAAACCTCCTCTTTTCATTTAGTTGCACTACTCGATCTTCAAGATTTTGCAAAGATTCCTCTTGTTGGTCCAACAATTTCTCATGGTGTGCATCTTCAATCTTTTCCCCTACCGACTTCATCTCACTCGGTTTCTTGCGTCTTGGCCCTCTTCTTGTCTCGGAAACATAAAGTCTTGAAGTTTCCGCAATCCGTTCAATTTGGTCAAACGCTTGATCGGGTTGTAACATCATTATATCACCACCGCTTGAAGCATGAAGTCGGTTTTGCATATCTTGATCAAGTCCCCGCAAGAAACAATGGACTTGGTCCCCAAGAGTGACTCCATGTCCGGGACATTGGCGCAACAAGGTCTTATACCGTTCCCATGCCTCGAGTAGTGACTCGTCTTCGTAAGCATCAAAGGTCATGATTGCCTCTTTCAAATCAAAAACTTTTCCCGGTGGATAGTATTTAAGCAAAAATGTGCGCACCACCTCGGTCCAAGTGTGTAGGGAGTCATGCCTTAAGGAGTCATACCACGCCCTTGCTTGGTCTTTTAGAGTGAATGGGAACAAAAGTAGCTTGATTGCCTCTTCACTAACACCTTCCATCCTTATAGTCCGACACACCTCGAGATAATGATCCAAGAAGAAGTAAGGATTTTCGATTGCCGTCCCTCTAAAGGTTGAGTTGTCCCTAATCATATTGATAATATTTTGCCCAATACTCATAGTGTTGGCGGTGATCGGGGGCAACCTTATCGGACTATGCCCCACCAAGTCGGCCCGTGGCATGACCAAATCTCTACAAGTCCGCACATCTCCTTGATTCGGTGCCGGATTGGGAGTTTGCATATGAGCTTGCATTAATGCTTGAAATCGCTCTTGTACTTGATTCATGAGCCAATTCATAGCATTCGGGTCCATCGGTGGCATTGCTCCACCTTGTCCTTTCCCTTGACGCTTTACCCTTTGTTGAACATTGTTACTTAAGGATTGGCCTTGAGCTCGATTAGTAACTCCTTGACCTCCCCCGATAGAAGGGTGTTCCACAAAAACTTGGCCTCCACGACCAACTTGATTAGTGTCTTGGTCCATTTCCGTTTGTTCCGGACTCAAACCTTCAAATCTAGCAATCAAATTCCCAACTAGAAGGCCCCTTCCTCTTTGTTTAGCAAAGGTCTCCATTCTAGCAATGTAATGTTCAAGCGGTGCCCAAAAACTCCGGGCAATGCACTACAAAACACCAAACAACAAGAAAACAATAAAATAAAACCTAGGCCCAAGCCTTCGGTTCACTTGCAAGATATCACAAATAGCACACATCTTCCCCGGCAACGGCGCCATTTTGATGAGCGTTTATTTCACCAAACAAATTTATAAAATACTCAAGACAACGGTGACTAAACAAGCTCTCTAACCGGCAGTGTACCGGGTCGATTGCGAGTAAAGCTACGGGGAGTCCGAGGTCGATCCCACGAGAGAAGATGTGTTTGTAAGTACCAAAGTGAACTTATTGCTTAGTCTAGGCAAACAAGTTGTTGGAATGTTTGTACACTTCAATTAAACTAAAGTAAATTGAACTAACAAGTCTAAAGGGAGAAAGGGACATAGCCGAACCATGATCAAAATGACTAATTTCAACCCCGAGGATAGACAAAACCGGGAGTGTGCAATATAACAAACGAGCTCTTGCATTCAATTTCACGGGTGCGAACTCCTAAACCCGGTGCTAGCGTCTGAACAACTCTCTTCTAACACCTTATGCCATGTTAAGGTCTGAACAACTCTCTCCTAACAAGTCATGTTTTGCACTCGAGCCGCTTAAACGTATAAACGAGTAACCTCACGATGAGCTCGGTTTAACAACTAAACCGAGACTACACCACGATCCTAGAACCCTTTTCCCACACCTCTCTCTCTGAACAACTCTCAAGAGTGGTGTGTGTGATGTTTGACCTAGGTGATCAATCTAGCCCAAATCCGTTATAACAAGTTCTAAGACGTGAAACGAGCAAGAAACAACAATAAAACACACTACCCACTCCCAATTTAATCACCCAAAGGGTGATTTCATCACATATCACATGACCCGGCTATGGAGAGAAATTAGCTACACATTATACAATCTAAACAACAAACAATGAAGAAAAACATAGCAATAACAACAAAAGAACAAGCAAACATACTTACTTGATTGAGATTTAAGAGAGGAAAATTCGTGCTCCAAAAGATCAAATTTTTGACAATCGAAATGTTACGGATCGAAGATTTGAGTTGTAATATCAAAGAGAGGATTGAAAGACGATTCTAACGGTATATTACACTAATTCTAACTCCTAAAAACGAAGAAAATCGCCCAAAATTACCCTAAAACAACTCCATTCGCGTCTCCCCCTTCTTTGTGAAATTTGCAGCTTTTTATAGCAGGAAATGAGCCAAACGCACGTTTGGAAGGTTCCCAAACGCGCGTTTCAAAGCATAAAACTCTCTCGTACGTAAAAAAAAACGCTTCCAAACGCGCGTTTGAGATTCTGTTTTTTCGCTGCAGTAAAACCTTCATAACTTCTTCATCCGGGCTCCGATTTGGGTGATTCAAGATGCGTTGGAAAGCTCTTTCAATTCTCTACAACTTTCATGAAGAAGTTATGACCAGAAAATGCCTCCATCATGGGTCAAAATGCTTCTGAATCAGAACAGTCACTCGGGCACCAACTCTTTCTCTTCCTTTTCCTATTCTTTCTTCTTTCTTGGCTCATTCTTGCACCTTGATCACACTTATCATCATAAATCTTCGCCTTCCGGGTTCTCGAGACACCAATACCCTACATCATCACAACAACCAAAAACAACCAAAACATTCCGGAGGGTAAAAGTGCTCGGAATAGGGTCAATATCAATAAAAGGAGGTAGTAAACCATCAAAGTGACGGATTTACTCCCCGTGCTATAAACTCACGATATTACCCCTAAAATGGTCTAAATTACCAAGAAACATGCTAAAAGTGTGGTAAACGGGGGTAGAAAATGCACCGGAATCACGTAAAGTTGACTCCCATCAGTAACCAAATACCCGTAGTACCTTTGGCCGACGAGGATAGCCAAGACGTAGCTATGCCGGTCGAGATCACCCGATTGAGACATCAGGCCGAACAATTAGCCCCTCATGGTGGGCCCTCCACTACAGCTCAGTTTGAAAAACACCATAAGGATGGCAATCTTTCAAAACAGAAAACATCTAAGCAATCCCAATCACAGGAAGCCAAGGCCACCCCTAGCAACACAACGTCGGAAACAACCAAGAGAAAGGGCTCGGCCTTAAATACTGAAAAAAATCCTAATGGACCGAGGGACTCCCCGGCATCTAAGACACGTATTGTGTCTAGAGAACCTCATGGAGAAATGCCCCAAAATCGTCCCAAATCTATCCTTATCAATGAGAGCCGGGGATCAATGAACTTACCGAAAAATGATCCTTAGAAAAGTGGTGCCAAAGGTCCAAGTAATACCAAACAACACCCTCCTGACACTGTTCAGGTAGCTGATGGAAGCAGAATGGACGTTGACGCCCAAATTCGCAATCCTTTGTTTGAAGAGAAAGGGGTAGCCGTGGGCTCCCAAACTCATAACCGTTCTTAACTTGATGTGGATCATCTCTTGGAATTGCAGGGGGCTAGTTCGGATGATTTTTGAGGCAATTGTGTAGCGAGAGACTTTATGGTGCAACGGTTGTAAGAAGGTTGTACCAAGTGGCATACATTAGAGCCTCTCATATTTACTCTCTTTCACATAATACACTTTTATCGTGTGTGAGAGGTTAGAAATGAATGGTTGTAATATATGCCACTTAATACAACCTTACTACAACGGTTGCATTATAAAATTTGTCTTGTGTAGCCTTCTCTTGTTGGGCAACTCATTTATACTTCTTTGATCGTATTGAACCCTTTGATAAATTAATGATTATTTATATTTTTAAAATTAAAAAAAAACCCGTAAATATCTATTGAAAAGAAAAAAGAAAGAAGAAAAACCTGTCCCTTGGCCTCCATCCATGTAACTGAGGAACCAGATTCGCATTCGCATTCAGAACTTGTGATGTTGTCGATTTTACGGCGTCGTATTATCTCTGCTTCGATCCAACCATGGAACCATCATCACCAAAATCAGCTAGGGTTCTCCATCCTTAATCGCTCGTTCTGCTCCTCCTTAATCGTTGATTATGACCATATCAGCATTCCTAGTATCAACAGCAACGAAAATGGAGATGGAAGTAGTGGCCGCCGCAACGAGCTGCTGAGTTTGGAGGAAGTGGAGAAAATCCTTTGTGATGTGAAAGCTGACGATGTCAGAGTGATTCCTGTCTCTAAAGACTACCATTTTGCGGATTATATGGTTATCGCCACAGGCCGCTCGGCTTGGCATGTTCGTAATATAGCTCAATCCCTTCTCTACAAGGTATGTTTCCTCGCCTCTTTCTTCATCTGTTTAAGTCGTGCGTGTTTGCCCTGAATTGAACTGCTGGTCTGTTTTGAATCTTGAAGAACTTTCAGTTAGCATCTTCATTTTTGTTTGAATCAAATTATTACATTAGTTAATGTATGTTTGAGCTTGTTGGTGAATGTGAAAGATTCTTATCAATTCTGAGATTTTAGGTTTTTCTTTTTGTAACATTTGATTGGGGTTATGTTTGGACCATTTTCTAATGCAATAGAATGCGTTGCTTTTAATTTGAGTATTGGACTGAGCTAATAATGTATACTGTATCACCCGGTTAAAACATTGGCCCATTTTGGATACTGACGATGACAGTAACAGATTCTATGTTATCGTTGAATGAAATGCCATTGAGTGGTTTTGGGAATAGTATTTGTTGAATCAGAATTTTCTGTCACTTATTGTAATCTTGAGTTTGAGTAAGAAATGTGCTGTGAAATGAAAATCTGGGAAATATGACAAATTCAAATTAATTTGGTGTATTTATGCTTTTAGAGTACTGATGAATAGAGTCAATAGACCATTTGATGGGCACCCTTTGTGATTTTGTTCACAGGTTAAGCAAAAGCAGAAAGGTGCTAAGAGGATGGTATTGCCCAGTGTTGAAGGGCAGGAGGGAGGCAAGTGGATTGTCATTGATGCTGGTATATACTTCTGATTCCCTGCTCCACAGGCCCTCCTATTTCCTTGTTTCTTCTCTCTTTTTACTTATTGGTTCTGGGCTTTGTAAGAGTTGATTGGTTGCTTTTGTTCAATCTAAGTTACTGAAATTATACCTTCTCAACACTGGCCCATGTTCACACTATGTTGGCATTAGCACTTAGCTATATCATTTTAGTTTTGACAAGAAATACTCTTGCTGTATTCCACAAAATCAGTTGGTTTGTTCTCTGTTCTCTCCTCACTTGCTTAAAAATGCGCTTTTCACTCGTTTACAAGCATCATCATGACTTGTTTTTGCCTCTGACTTTTCTCTTTTGAAATTTGGCCAAAATTAATTCTCATTCTTTTGTTGCTCCTTTAAAGGGGATAGATTTTCTTGTCTGTAGGGGTGATTACTGGCACAACACAGTTAAAAGATAAATACTACCATCGGATTTTCCCCCCCTCTTTTGTTGGAGTACTTGTGTAGCCTTGCAGTTCATTTTGTTTTAATCTTGTTTTCTGGTTTCTAGTGTTTTATCCTATAAAAAATGTTTCTATTGGTTATCATAAAAAGCTTCTATACAATCTTTGTTTAGTCACCCCTGGGTGTTTACCCCTTTTCATTTGCCGATGTTTGCATTTGCTGCAAATAAGTACTTCTACTTAGTAATCTAGTTTTGAAAGTCAGGCGAAGAACTGAATATGAGCATCCATAACGTAAAGATTCCAAAATTCTACTCAGTTAAATGACTTATCCATGGTTTGCATCTCAAAACAGCTTGTCTATTTTGGTCTTTCTGTTTATAGGTCCATTGATCATTCATGCCCTTGATGAGAAAGTAAGGGGTTATTACAATCTGGAGAAGCTTTGGACGTCAAAAGCTAATAAGGATATTGGTAGTGAGGTATAATCTTGTTCAAAGCTTTTGCCTTTTCTGTTTATACCCATAATAACAATGGTCTTTTGCTGCTATGCATTCATTCACGAAACTCAATCTTAGCTACGGTGATTTGTACACAGGATCTAGACAAAGCCTTTGTAAAAGTTCGCCGTACGAATAACTCCAAGAAACCGATGCAGGCTAGAGCATAACATGATGATGCCCTTGATGATTATGGCAATGCAGACCAACCCTACTTCGCCTATAGGTTGTGGATATTTAAATTTGATGTTTATTACGCTTGTATAACCTCAACTGTTGGAGAATAGGGATATACACACACCTGAGATCCAGAATTCCAGCCGACCTTACCATATAAAACGGATATTTAACCCACACACGTTGATGAGATTTGATCACGAGACCAATTGATGCTGGGGTCTCAGCTTTGCATGTATGTGGATCCTGCATAAAACTATGAACTTGGCCCTCGTTGTTTGGTTGACCGGGGTTCTTTGATGAATGTATTATTCCATTATTACTCCACCAAAATGATTATGTATGCTGTTTTTTTATAAATATTTTTATGTATGTTGGTTTTACATTATGGGTTAGTTTGATCAGTTTCAGATGGGTTAATATTTTTATTCACCCTTTAGTATATTCTGAATCTATGTTCCGCAATAAGCTTTGACATATTTAATTGGGATGTTTTAATGGCATTACAGTGAATCTACCTACCTTGACACCGCACTTCAAGATTAGATTCGACTTTACACTATCAGTACCTACCTTGACACCGCACTTCAAGATTAGATTCGACTTTACACTGATCAGAAATTGATATTCGACCTCTGTAAAGTCAAATATATACATATACATATATATATATCTCGAGTTTTGCCATCATAATATAGTAAGCTTCTCTTTAATTTTTCTATCTTATGCAACACAATATCCGATGTAATCTAAACATCTTAACTAAAATTTATTACATCATAAGAGAGAAAATAATAAAACTCATTTTCAAATGAACCCTCTAAAACTCATTTAAGGTGAAAGCCAAAAGTTGGCTCGATAAACCACTTGCTTCGCTTTCACAAAAAAATGTGAAATTAATTGTTGGGATGATCTCCTTGTTGCGGGGAATCACTGATAATCAGTGATACAAATACAGATTGGATCAAGTATTGATGAAACTCATGAAATGCGAGATTGGAAGGTCGTTAGATACGAGTACAGATTGGATCAAGGATTGATGAAATGTGACATTGAAAGATCGTTTTCGGCGCTTACTTGTTCATGTGATGATGTGAAAGAAAAGTGATAGGGTTGCAAACAAAAGAGCCATTTTATAATACACGGATTTCAAGGTAACTGCAACGCTCAAACACACCGCAGTCACGCAAGGCTCTTGTTTCACGTTTACTTTACTCTGGATATGCTGCTGATAGTTGTGAGAAAAGACCAAGTATTGGATGAAGGTTAGCAATGAAGAAAATGGCCTAATGCAATCTTTGGGTGAGTATTGAGTCTCAAACCGACGAAAAACACTAGTTGAACGATAAGACTTAGTATTGAAACATGGTTTAGAACAGAATCAAGATATAGAACAGCACCTCGTGTTAACTCTCTTTCTAGAATTTCAAGAATCAACTCCATCGTAATAATTGTGGCCCAAACTAAAAAAAAAACCGATGTGGCCCGAATTATAGGAAAAAAAAAACCGATAATTTCGATCATTCATCGTCTTGTCTTTAATGCTCTTTAAACCTAATTTTATCAAATTTATATATCATTTGATTATTTTTAAAGCTAAAAGGGATTTCGAATACTATTCCGGTACAAACTCGAACCAAGACTGAAATTGATTTGGGTATTACCGTATTAAAAGTATATATTTTTAATTAGTTTTTTATAGTCTGACAAGTATATTTTTTAATTAATTTTGTAAGTAAATGACAAGACTACTTAGAAATCATCGCCCACGCTCCTTGCTTCCTTACAGTGGTGTGGGGAAATTTCAAAGTTAGACGAACAACCAATACTATTTGAGTCCATCGATTTCGATTACTCCCGTGGCGAATTTCATTGTTTCTTCTCGTTCCCCTCTTTCAATTTTCTTCTCAATTCGTTGGAATCTCATGGCTGCCTCCGTCGCTGGTACTACGGCAATCGTCGCATGCAAGTCCGCCGCCATTTCTCACCGGAAGCTTGCTTTCAACAAGTTTGCCAGCTCGATCCAGCTGCAACGTTTTCCCAACTTGCAATGTAGATCGATGAGCTCCTTAGCTTCCTCTGGTAATTCTTTTTCGCACTTGTTCAATTTCCATCATCATTTCTTGAGTTACATTGTAAATACCATTCGTTTTACTTTTTTGGAATGCCTTTCTGAAACGAAAGTTGCATTTAGTGAAAGAAATTCACATATCGTGACCTCTAAATCATGTTTTATTTGAGCTGGGTGGGCTTACCAACCCGCCCTATGCATTCATTGGTGTCATTTTAGCTCAAAGGATCTTATGGGCTCTCATGTGCTCTTAATTTAGCGGGTAAACTCTGATGCTTTTAAGCCACGAAATTTTAAATCAACTTTTATCAACTACGAGGCTTGTTTTTGCATGAATTAAGTTTATCTTTTTGCTGTTAACCACCAAAAAATTTCCTACTTTGATTTGGGCTCAATTATTATGTTAATGGTAATGTCGTTTATGTATCAAACAAACAAACAAACTAAAAGAATCAAAACTCATTAGACGTGGAGAGGTTAAATTATAAACTTATATTCATCATCTGACCTTGTCTTTATCAATTTCCTGCCTTTGTCCTGCATGCACTTCGAAAGGCAGAAAATGTGATGCTTGTGGCAATAGGTGAAGTGCAATTTCATAAGTATTATGTTGTCTTATTGATTAAAGGGTTAATTGCTAACTCAAATGTTTAGAAAATCGTGTAGTGCATAGTACTAGAACTTGGTGGTCCTTATACTGGATCTTGTATTCAGTCTCTAATGGACTAGTCTGTTGTCAGAACAAAAGTAGAAAATTTGAAATCATAAAGGTGATGTTTTACCTAAACAATAAATGAAAGGCTTATCTTGCAACTTTTTACTGTATTCATGCTGTATTCTTATCAGATACTTAATTTGTTATAATGTCATTTGTAGGCATAAAAGCCCAGGTCGCTACAGTTGAACAAGCAAGTACCAAGGCAGCACAAAAAGTGGAATCGCCGGTTGTTATAGTCACTGGTGCCTCTAGAGGCATCGGAAGATCAATTGCATTAGCTTTGGGAAAAGCTGGGTGTAAGGTGAGTATAGTTTGGTTATTCCTATCAAATTGATGATACGTCTCTGCACAATCAAATGTTTTCATGTTTAAGGAGGTCCTTGTAAAACTAGAAATAGGATGTGGCATTTATGTGAAACAATTAGAAAAGGATTTGACGTGAGGGGAGAGTGTTAAAAATGATAGAGTGTGCTATGTAGACAAGTAATCCATATAATTGACCCAACCTGGTGGGAATAACTCTTGAGTGGTGGTGATGGTGTTGTTTTATCTCAGTTTTCATAATTTATCCTCTGAAAGTTATGATTAAGTTCCGTAATATCATAATGCTTATCCATTTTTGAGACCAAGGCTGCCTTAAGAAATAAAAGAATTTTATGTTCCATTTTATAGGCATTTCTCAGAAGTTCTTTGCGCATAAGATGGCACAAAAGCGCATCACGACTTCAAAATTTCTTACCGACTTGTGCTGTCACATAATTAGGAAATCTCATTCATGTTGGTGTTGGACATGCTTTTGTTATTCTGAACTATCATGGAAACTTATGAATTAAGGGGTGAATCTAATTGTACACTAATGCAGCACTCATGAAACCTATTTGATAGGATAAGAACGTACATTTATTTATATATTATTATTCCTGTTTGGTGACAGGTTCTGGTTAATTATGCACGGTCATCAAAAGAGGCAGAGGAAGTTTGCAAAGAGGTCAAGTTCATTCTTTGTGTACTATCTGAAAGCATTCACATCACACCGGCACAATAAATCCTTACTTTTAACTATTTTTGTTCCTGTCTTTGGTTACCTCCCCTCTATTCCTGATCTTTTTATTTTTTTTAAATTCTTCTGGGTAGTTTTTTTCTTTCAGTCAAATTAGTAGTTCATTTGGAAAGTTTGGCGATGGCTTTCAACTAGGTTTCTTGAGTTTATTTATAGATGTATTTTAGTGCGTATTGGTTTTAAGCAAGCATAAATTGCATATGAAGATCGATTACTGCCTAAACATACAACTTTGAATTGTTTGGCACCCTTAACTATAGCCAGGTGGACTTTCCGGTAAATTATGTAGCATTGTTTTGGCATGTGCTGATCAGTTTTTGTATGGTTCTAGTTATCCTTATTGGTGATATAACACCGTACTGTAAATGGAGGGATTGTCGTATAGCAATACTGATTTGCATTTCATATTCGTTCAGATTGAGGAATTTGGTGGTCAGGCTTTGACTTTTGGCGGAGATGTTTCAAAAGAAGCAGACGTGGATGCAATGATTAAAACGGTAATTTATATGCCAAAAATCATGACAATTGTTATGTTTCCATCTGTCTGTGCTGATTTGAGATGATTTTGCAAGTCAACAGGCAATTGATGCTTGGGGAACTTTGGATATCTTAGTCAATAATGCAGGTAACTAGTACGCGGTACACTAGTATCAGAAAACGTGTTCTGGATTGTCATTAAACATATAATGGTTTCAGGTATAACTCGTGATGGTTTGTTGATGAGAATGAAGACAGCTCAATGGCAGGAAGTTATTGATCTGAATCTCACCGGTGTATTCCTCTGTACACAGGTCAGCTAGGATGAGTTTTCATACTCCCGTATTTTGCTCAGGTAATATATGTGGTTTTGAGCATTCTCTTTTTGCAGGCTGCGGCAAAGATAATGATGAAGAAGAAGAAGGTATTCCTGCATATCCATAATTTTTAATCTGCTCCCGATTCTCTCAATTTGCTATTGACTCGCACTTTTTCATCGCACTTGTTTAACAGGGAAGGATAATCAATATATCTTCAGTTGTTGGTCTTGTGGGTAATGCTGGACAAGCCAATTACAGCGCTGCAAAAGCCGGGGTTATTGGCCTGACAAAAGCTGTTGCAAAGGAATATGCTGGCCGGAACATAAATGTAAATCCTGGAAATTAGTATTCATGCCTGATTTGATTACCAGGAAAGTGTCTAAAATGAACGTAAAAACATTCGTTTGCAGGTGAATGCTGTTGCACCTGGATTCATTGCATCTGATATGACTGCTAAGCTTGGTGAAGACATTGAGAAAAAAATATTGTCCACTATCCCATTAGGTAAGTGCAGTTGCCCTTTAACTTTTTGTATTCCACTTGGTAATTTTCGGGGTGCATATATTCTTCAAAAACCAAAAAGGTTTTATTATAAGTGAGTACCCCTCCCCCCCTATTACAACTGAGGGGGGGGGAGGGAGGGGGGGGGGGGTTCTATGTAGAAGTGAAGAATTGAGTACGGGTGCGAGACCTATTGCATATATGAGAATGCTTGATGTCATAGTTGATCATGCAAACTGTAGGCAGTATACTTGTTAAATAGGTTTTTAGTGCATCAAAAGCATACATGGTGGACATGATTGAAGGGGCTCTCCTTTTTTTAATCTGGAATGTTTTTGATGATTGGATAAGACTTTAGGATTAGTATGATACTCTTTTTGCTCTACTATAATAAGTCTATAACTAAAGGTAATTAGATGTAATTTTGACCTTCTGTTTTCATGGTAATGTTTCAGGGAGATACGGACAACCAGAAGAAGTAGCTGGACTTGTAGAGTTTTTAGCTCTAAGTCCTGCAGCCAGTTACATTACTGGACAGGTAAATCAAATACTATCATCTTCTCTAATTTACTTCCCACATTTTGCCTTCTGTCAATAACCGGATGATCCGGAAGAGGCTTTTTCCATTATGTTTGAACAAATCAAATTAATTTTTCTCTCTTTTTTTTTTCAATGTGTGAAGTTAATTTCCTCTTGAACGTGCTATAATTATGCAGGTTTTGACCATTGACGGAGGTATGGTTATGTGAGAGAGACATCCCTGAACTATAAGCCGGTTGAGATGAGTGATGCATATCCTCCATTTTCATGGAGATTTTTTTTTCTTTTTCCCTTTTTTCTTTTCATTTTAGTGTTATATGAGCTTTGGAATGTCATGAATAATACAATTGTTCCTTGTTGTACTAACTTAGGCAAATGATATTCCTTCCCTTTTTTTAAGGGAAAAAAAAAAAAAAACAGAAACGATATTTCTATATAAAGGGGATGATATTTGGTATCTTTTCTATATTTCTATCAGTGTTATCTTGGTATCTTTTGGATCTCTGTAAAGGTTTAAAGGTTGCTTTTGTTCATCGGACTAAAAATACCGCTAGTCACGAGTTAGCTCGGTTTGTTAAAAATGTAAAAAGAGATGTCGTTTGGACATCCTCTTTTCTTGTTTTGCTTCGTCAAGCCGTAAACGATGATGTACTTTAACTTTTATTAAGAGATTTTATGGTGCAACGGTTGTAGGAAGGTTATACCAAGTGGCATCCTCTCATTTTTACTCTCTTTCACATAATACACTTTTATCGTGTGTGAGAGGTTAGAAATGAATGTTGTAATGTATGACACTTGGTAAAACCTTACTACAACGGTTGTATTTTAAAATTTCACACTTTTATTAATGTATGTCTCTTTCTGTGTAAAATAAAATATATAAAAAAAAAAAAAACTTGTTACTGGGTTTTTTTTATTTTGACGCGCCTCATTCGTAAAATGTAAGGGCATTCTTATCAGAGACTTCAAATTTTATCTCTAAAATAATATAAAATAATAAATATCCCTATTTTATAATATCTCAATTCAAAAACCTCTACAACAGCATCTCTATCTTTATCTCTATAACATTTCAAATAATATTAAATAATACATATTCTACCTCACAACCCTATTTATACATATTAAATATTTATTATTTCACTCCAACAGCATCCCTATCCCTATCCCTATCCCCTATAATTTTTAATAATTAAATATGTTTAGAGCGTGAATAGTGCATCCCACAAGTAGGGATGCACTGTTCATATCCCTACAAATAAATAATGATAGGAATTTCTTATGGAAGCCTTTTATTTTGGGATAAACTCTATTTTTTATCTTCATTTAGGTTTCTGCTACGAATGCCCTAACACCTTTGGAATGACCGTTGTGGTTTCTTCCCTTGCTTCTAATTTATCATCAAATTTAACTATTTTTATTACTTTACGATGATTGCATTTATTAAATGATATTTTAAATTTCATCTTTAACATTTATTTCATTTCTTTTTAAATGTGTGTAAACTCTAAACGAATGTATTACGTAACTCATGCTTTGCTTCTAAAGCAACCATCATCCCTGTTTACACGGTGTTGATTAACTTTAATTGGCTCAAATTGAAGATAAATTAATCAATTATTTTACTAATAATAATCAAACTTCACTGTCTATGCAGTTAATATCGGTACTATGAATTGGCTTTTGCCCGTCATCTTCATCTCATCTATGCAACACATATCCAATAAGAAAAGCTTAGTCATGTGCTCCTATTTCATCAAAAATAAAAAAATCTGAAGCATCCATTCAAATTCTAGTTGTATAAAACTCTGGACGTACATATTTTCTTCATGAGTTACCTTCTCTGATCCAGATTTTTTCAGCAAGAATATTCTGCCAGCATTAGGTATAACTTCTAACGTTATCATTGATGTGACACTTTTGCTTCAATATATTTTGAGGTTGTAATAATTTGCTTGAGTAAAGAAAACAGAAAAGAATCCCCCCAAACTTTCAAATCATCTTCTTTATCTGGGCTTTTCTAATGGAGATTGATCACTTTTTACTATTCAATTCACCTCTGGTTTCTTTTACTTTACTGTTCTGCACCATCTATGCTGCTGCATACTTGATCTTGTTCAAGAATTGGGTTTCAAAAAGAAGTGATGCTTGTAGCTGTTTCATCTCCATGGCTCATGGCACCCCAGCTGTAATCATGGCTATCAAGTCTTTAAAGAATCAATCTTTATCATCAGAACTCAGTTTTGTTGCAAAGAACACAGCTTTTCAAGATTTGGTCATTGATTACAGCATTGGTTATTTTATAGTTGACTTTCTTCATTACTTGATCTTCATCCCAAGTGATGTTATCTTTAAAGTTCATCACTTGGTTACCCTTTATGCACTTTTGACTTGTAGATATGTTGTAAACCATGGTGCTTTTTCTATTCTTTGTCTCTTGATTCTGGCTGAAATCACTAGCCCATGTCAGAATACATGGAGTCTTGCTAAATATAGAAAAGTGGATGTCCCATTAGCTGCAAGATATCATGAATTCATGTCACCAATCTTCTATACTTACTATTCTGTGGTTAGAGGGGTTTTGGGGCCTCTGTTTGCTTACAAAATGGGGTTGGTTTTTGCTGGGGGTGCAGCTGATGGCTTGATTCCTAAGTGGGCTTGGATTTCTTGGTTGGTTATAACCGTGTGTCTAATCGTGGTTAGCGTGTTGTGGATTCTAAATCATTGGATAGATTTATGCAAAAGAAAAGCTAATGAATCCAAGAAAGTCAGCTAGAGGAGAGCTTCCTCAAGAATAACTCTATGTAAAATGCCCTTACAGTAACCTTTCCCTTAGTTTTTTTCTGATTATTTAGAGTGAAAATAATTAGGTAAAGAATTTACCAGATGGTAAAATGTTAGAATCATTAATTGTTGTACTACAGATATTAAGGCATATGTGCTTGTTGTTATAGCCTGTGTCCACAATCCAATGGAATGTAAATTTTATGTTTGTGTTCTTTCTTTATGTTTAGGTTTTTTGTTGAAAAGAAAATGCTTTAAGGATGCACTTGTCTTCATATATTGTACAATTTGGATACACAAAAGACATCACATTCTGGACTTAAGAAACATATACTATCATGCACCGCGATTTGTATTGAATATTATTGTGCAGTTTGAATATTTTCATCTTCTCTTCTCTGCAGTATATTCATACATTACCAATGATTGGTGAGATTTCAGATCCTAATCAGGGCAACATAATTCCTAGGACACTGCCAACAGTTGTGAAAAGACAAGTGTCATTTGATTGATTCCGCAGGCAGAAAATAATAATCATGATCGCATGTGCTACCACAGCAAAGATAGGTTGATCCATGGGATAGGGACAAACAGAAATATTTTATATATGATAGAGGAAAGTGAATGAAGGCATAACCAACTGTCATATTCATTGATTATTGTGGGAAAAACAAACAAGCTTTTGGATGTGTTCTGTAATTAAGTTAACAAATTAGTTCTCATCTTTTCTTAAGTTACAGTACTACATAAATACGATTCATCAGCCATATGCTAAGAGATTCGTGTTTTCACAGCTCAGTGATTTCATCTTACTCTTGTTAAGCATTGAGCCAAGGTTGGATCTTTTTTCCATTGGAGATGGCCAGGAGGATTCAGACAAGGTACTAGAAGGAGAAGCAAAAGACAACTGCCTCTTAACTTGAATAACACCTTGTATTAGCCTTGTAGTAAACTTCTTTTTGGATAATGAACGGGGAAGATTACTTGGAAGAGCAAGTACCCTTTTGTTGTTTAGCATAGCAGACGGCGTTGAAAATCTCTGACGAAGAGAAATAGGGGTATCGCCAACACTTGGATGATTTCTGTAAGATTCAAGAGAGTTATTCTTGTATTCCCTCCCGTTTCTAGATGTCAAACGGATAAGATTCTTCAGGCGGTTTGCTGCGTTGCTTAAA
The DNA here is from genome assembly GCA_036785695.1 of Gentiana straminea. NCBI lineage: Eukaryota > Viridiplantae > Streptophyta > Magnoliopsida > Gentianales > Gentianaceae > Gentiana > Gentiana straminea. The sequence goes on along the minus strand of JAVUPR010000061.1, from coordinate 19,697,515 downwards.
GAACTCAACTTTTTCGTTTGTGAGTCGGACCCAATACTTGAAACACAATAACTTAGGTCCCCTGAGCATGAATCATAATCTGTACTTTCAAAATCATTACTGTCATCAAATGCACCACCTTCTTCAATTCCAGTACATAAAAAGAGTTCTGCATCAGGGATTCTAAAAGAAGTTCCTGGACTGCCTCCAATACCTTGAAATTTCGTACGAGAGACTCCAGTGACTATACTCGTGTGATCTTGACAGTTGGAAATACCTCCAGCAAAGATCAGCTGCTTAATTAATAACTCAGAAGATACTGATTTTGGCCTTTGTTTCAGGATATCTAACGCTGTATTCCCATCTGCATCTCGCGTGTTCAAGTTTATTGAAGGGACGGATATAAGAAGTTCTACTAACTCGGGTTGAATGTTATCAATTGCAGCCATATGAAGAACGGTTCTGCCATCGTTGTTCCTAACATTGATGACTTCCTCCATATTCACTAATTTACCACAAACCAACTGCTTTACGAGCTCTATTAGTCGATCCAGTCTTTGAAAACCTGGACTTATAAAGCCTGCCACTGCCATGTGAAGAAAAGTGTCTCCAAAATTATTTTTAAGTAGAGCCGTTGCGGGAGATGCATCTAAAAGAATCTGAATGATAATTGAATAGCCCCTGTAAGCAGCAACATGCATTGCTGTATTCCCATGATGATCCTTGGCATTGACAATTCCATATGAAGCTAACAAAAATTTAGTTACCTGCATGTTAGACAAGGAAATAAGCTAAAGTTTGCATCTTTAAATCTCAAATTCTCATTATTTACAGCATGTTAACAAACTCACCTCAACCTGGCCTCTACTAGATGCAGAATGCAACAAAGTAGATCCCAGAGCATCTCTATAAACCAGAACATCAAGACAATCACCAAGAATTTCTTTCAATATCATAACATTTCCTCCTCTTGCAGCAGCATGAACAGATCTATTTATCATATCCCACTTGAAAACTGATTGATCCTCCCCTAGTTCTTCACCACCACTACCAAAACACCTGGGTGAAATTGCAGAATCAAACAGAAACCTAAACACCTCACAATTCTTACTTCTAGCAGCAGCATAGAGTATATCAGTAACCCCATACTCTCCTTCTCCAAACACTAAAAAGGGGTCTCTTTTAATCAATTCCATTACAAATTCCATGTCCCCAGCAGAGGCGGCAGTGTAAAGAAGCCAACCACCATATCCTGCTCTGATAAGGGTATTATACCCTTTCTTTGATTCACAACTAAGAAGCAATTTCTGGGCTACTTGGGATCTGCATTTTGCAACGTCTTGAAATTGTTCTTCACCATCATCCCAAACAGTTTCGAGTCTGCGAATTCTACATAGTGATGTGAGCTTAATGAGGAGATTTGTGTCAAGGTAAAGCAATTCTTTAACTAAATCGTAATGCCCATTTGCTGCTGCCCAATCAATTGGTGATGCAAACCACCATTGGTCTCCGGTGCTTTCCCACCTCAAAGGGAAGTAGGAAGGAGGCATTTTGAACCAAGAAAATGGATGGAAAATTAAGTTAAGTTAATAGTTGGAGTGTGACGATAGGCTTGTTAGAGAAGTCAACATACAATCTGGGACAGAAAACCATGCAACTATGCTAAGTATGGAGATCTGAGACAGAAAGTTTAGGTCCCTAAAATGGAGGCACCACAATTAAAGATAGAGTGATCAAGCCAATGAAAGAAATTTTAACGGCAAGGTCATGTACTCATGTCTTGTTTATTCATTTTTTTTAATCTTATGTTAAAAAAGAGTAATGCTATACACAATCCAGGCACAACGATTGAGACAACATATTGATCATTATATAGGCTGGCGATACTGGATACCGTCAATATATAAATCCGGGCCAATTGAACCTAGGAACAATGTTCAAGATCCAAGAAATAAGGAACATGGGGTGTTTTTTGAGTGATTTAGACTGAGCCTGGAAATATTCTTCTCAAGTTGCTTACGTATCCTGAGATTATTCAGGAATCAAGTCAGCCGTAGTCTGAAGGAAGGTTTATATAGGGGGCAATAATGCCCAAGAATATGGTGGTGTCGTGTCCTTCAAGGATCCCCACTTGTAACCGCCGGGAGCTTTGTTTACGCCTCTATCCCGTGATTTCCGTGATATTTTTAGCTATATCCGATTATTTGAATCGGATTCATAATGAGAGAGGGTTCTCTCCATATTTATCACTTAGACCACCCACGTGGGATAAATGTGTAGTTAGCTCTATCCGACCTGCGGAGAGCTACAGATGACGCCGTGGTCCGATCTGCGTTGCCCCTACTTTGTTATGCATGACCGACCTACGGTGGGCTCGGGTGTGTTAGGCAGATTAGACCGATCTCCTTCCTGGGGATAAAGGTCTTATAATTGGGCATTAACAAGGGTTCTTGGTCCTTAATGACTCAATATCTCTTTCCTCATTTATTACATAGCCGTTTGCGGGAACGACACATGGTTGAGGCCAATCTGACATCCGTCATAGGCATATGGGCATATCCAGAAATTTTGTTTAGGGGTCCGGAGTATTTTTTTTACGGGGTTTGAAATATTTTTCTAAAATAAAATGTTGAGTTTTATCTTTTTAGCAGGATCCGTGGACCCCAGTTAGGATAGACTTGAAAAATTATGCCTTAAAAAGAAAATGTGGGTTATTGAGCACCCCTTTTTTACTATTGACATCCATTTTTATTTTTATTTTCGGATTAAAAAAACGTCGGTGCCGTTGGTGTTCGTTGTTGAACACCAACGTCGACCAGGTGTTCAACAACGAACACCAGTGGAAAGTCAGTGGACTGACGTTCTAAATTGTGACACTTTTATAAAGGGAACGTCAGTGTCACTGGTGTTCGTTGTTGAACACCAACATCAGTGTCATTGACGTTGGTGTTCAACAACGAACACCAATGGCACCGACGTTCCTATCTGGGTGCAAAGTAATTTTTTATTGTGCCGGGAGTAATATGGTGTCAGTAATAAAAAATGATGTAATAAAATAAAACCGGACCATGCGAGCCGCGCTCATACCCCGGTGATGTAAACTATCCCCTAACTTCCCCGCCCTCCTTTCGTTTCCGAAAAAAATTTTATAAACCGGACCATGGAAATTTCTCCAAACACATGAGTCACAATGAAATACACGCATTTTTCTTTGGGGAGTCTATTGCCACATCTTTTTTTACTACTGACATCACATTACTCCCGGCACCACAAAAAATTACTTCGACACCCGGTGATTTTTAATAAAGGGAACGTCGGTGCCACAACGAACATCCGTTGCGGTTAACGAACATCCGTGGCACCGACGTTCCCTTTATAAAAATGTCAAAACTAAAATAGTCGGTCCACTGACTTTCAACAACGAACACCAGTGTCACCGACGTTTTTTTCATCCAAAAAATAATCAAAAAATATATGTCAATAGTAAAAAAAAGATGTGTCAATAAAACCACATTTTCTTTTTAAGGCATAATTTTTTTTCAAGTCTCTCTTCTTCTTTTTAAAAGGAGTATCAGACCGATAAAAGATTACAATCATTTTATGACAGATACTTGGTACGGACAATGCGATGTGTGTAAAGATGCCAAATATGCATAAGATCGAGAAAATTAAATTAGATAGATAAAGCCCTAAGTTTATCGACGCGGTGTTAAGAAGATCCAACATCATCCAATCAAACCATGCCACGAGATATGAACCACACAAAAACCAAAGGAAAAAAGTAGCAACCAAGATAGATAGGCTCAACATTCATCATCCCATAATGCAAAGTTTTACAAAGCAAAAGATAACTACTCCAAGGTGAGGGGAGGGGGAAAAAAAAAAAAAAAAGGAAGAAGTAATACACTCATTTATTCAATCAGCTGGCTCATCAAGCAAGCTCAAGGCCGTTAGAAGATAATATAGGCGACACAGGTAAAGGAATGAACTCGAGGTTCTACCCATAATAACTGGGGCACAGTAATACCAGCCAGCCTCATCATGCTTGCACAGATGCCATGTGAACGATCAAATCAACTACACGTGAACTGCAAAACAGAAGCTGAGTGTCAATACAATATTAAAAAAATTACCGATACTGATTAGAGCATACAATTCCAGGGTAGTAGCTAATGTTTATAGGCAGGTACGAAATAGACTTCACAACAGAGGGAAAGGAAAGATAATTACCTGTAGCCCCATTCATTATCATACCAAGAAACAAGTTTCACAAAGTTCTTGCTCAAAGCAATTCCAGCCTTAGCATCAAAGATGCTTGACCTGTAATATTTTTAGCCACATCAACCACCAAAGAAGCAGGAAAATATGTGAGTATTTCTGGAAGGTACTAAAGAAGAAATTTCACCTGCTATCACCCACAAAGTCTGTGGATACAACGTCATCTTCAGTGTAGCCCAAGATACCCTTGAGCTTACCCTCTGACTCCTCCCTGACTCAAGTAAGACATAATTAATCGGCATTAGTCATTAGCCGCAATCATGATGAGGACTTTCAAGAATCAGATTACTGTACACAGAAAATAAAGCAAATTCTACCTGCGCAAAAGTGCTGTACCAAGATTAATAGTTACGCCTCAAAACGAAAAGGAAATGAAGATTACTCACTTGATAGCGGCTTTGATATCCTCATATGTAGCATCTTTCTCTAGCCGCACAGTCAAGTCTACAACTGAGACATCCACTGTTGGAACTCGGAAGGCCATTCCAGTCAATTTACCATTAAGTGATGGAAGCACCTTGCCGACAGCCTGGACAACAATTCAATGCAAAGTCATCAATGGCAAGGACCAAACAATGCTTAAAGTTAAAGAGGGTATTGTGCACAAACATCTCGGTCATATTGTAAATCAACTAATCAAAGAAAACGAGGTTCATAATTAATTGGCATGATTTATTCTTATCCTATAAATCCAAAGCTATTTAACAGCAGGGAGAGAATTACCCACAGCTCAAACCGCATGAAATGCATTTGTTAAGATGTGTACACATAATGTTCCACCTTAGCATAAGCTTTTAATGTGGGTTGGTAACTAAACATGATTTCATAACACAAGGTCATATATATAGAGAGATCTGTGTGTGGGTGTATTTGTATGTATAAATTACACATGTCCGTAATAATTTAAGTTTCAGTAGAGTTGTAATTGAACAGCATTCAATATATAATGCTTACTTTTGCAGCTCCAGTGCTACTGGGAATGATGTTGAACGAAGCTGCTCTTCCTCCTCTCCAATCCTTGCTTGAAGGACCATCAACAGTCTTCTGAGTAGCTACAGAACACAAATTACAGGAAATGCAACCAACACCATTCTCAGATCTTTGTGATTTCAACCATCTAAACAATGCGAGGGGTAACAAAAGTTTTACCAGTCATAGAGTGCACAGTTGTCATAAGGCCCTCAACAATGCCAAACCTATCATGAATGACCTATAGTATTCACAGGAAAACAAACCAGCTGATGAGAACAAAAACGAAAAAAAGAGCAGATGACAAGCAACAAAAAGCTTAATCGTGATCACAACCTTGGCCAATGGAGCTAAACAGTTTGTTGTGCAACTGGCATTGGAGACAATGTCCAACTCAGGCTTGTATTCTTTCTCATTGACACCAACCACAAACATCGGTGCGTCCTTGCTGGGAGCAGAAATGATTACCTTCTTTGCACCACCCTGTTCATAAGGAATGTCCGAGTTATAAAATGAAAATTCAATATAGAAATTTGACCAGTGAGACAATAACTAGATTACTGAAACAAGTTATTGTCTCAATTCTCCCAGCAAAGGGGTGCCTAATACTTGCACAGATCATCTACATAATCACAACAAACACAAAAAAGGGATTCAAGGAAATTTCCCTGTTGATAAAGCGATGAGTTTTATTGATACAAGCAATTTCAAGTATCATATTACAAGTAAAACCACAGCCCAGGGACATTACAAATTCCCTAAGAAGGATATACAAATCACTCAAAAAACACCTCACTAAAACAGAATTTACAGAATGAAAAATCTAGGATGACACCTTTAAGTGAGCAGCAGCTTTGTCCTTGTCAGTGAAAACTCCAGTGGACTCTACAACGAACTCGGCTCCAGTTTCACCCCATGGGATCTCTTCTGGGTTCCTGAAAGTTATGTCATCTAGAGTTACGTCAACTGAAATCTTCACCAAACAAAATATTAAGCTCAGATGTAACTAAATAAAAGTAGCACCTGTTCCCGAATACTCTGACAGGCTTCTCACCAAAAAGAAGTGTCTTTTCATCCTTGACAGAAACCTCATGATGTTTCCATGGTCCATGTACACTGTCATACTTGAACATATATGTCTGCACACACAAAGGAGCACAATTAAACCACAATTCACTCAGATAGATCCCACCAATTCAACGTCAAACTTGTTTTAACATTTATTATCTAATAAAAATACTGAAATTCATTTTCCAACAAAAAGCCAGCTTACAAGTTCCATCAAAGAACTCTCAAAACCTTTAAGATTTCTCCAAAGATTTAATTGAAAAAAGAAACCGAAAAAAAAAAGAGTAAAAGCAGATCAGTTCACCATGTAATCAGTGGTGATGAATGGATCATTTACAGCAACAAGTTCAACATCATCCCGTTGCTGTATAACTCTAGCAACCAAACGCCCGATCCTTCCAAAACCTGCGAATAAACACAAAAACAAAATAAATTCAGAAACGGCTAATTCGATTTGTCACAAAAGATCCAAAAACCTAAATTAAACGGCTACTCAATTTGATACAACAAAAGATCCAAAATCCATCACGCTAAGCTCTTATTAAAACCAGGGCATGAAAACAAAAAAGAAACGCTATAAGGGAAGCTCGCAAAGTAAGACTTACCGTTGATCCCAATCTTGATTTTCTTGTCAGAAACCATTGCTCCTGCTGCTTCTAACAAAGGGTTTAGAGGAAAATTAGAGAGATAAGAGAGAGTATGTATGACCCTATGAGTATGAGTGAAGCGGGTTATATATAACCTATTTCTTTATCGAAGATTTTTACTTTCTATTTTTATTTTTTAAATTCCGTATCCGAAATTAACTATCCGAGTTGAGTAATTTGGATTTACTTGATTTTTACTTTTTATTTTTATTTTCTTAAATTCAGGGTATCCAGAATTAACTAGTTCGAGTAATTTGGATTTCGGCTTAATCCTAACAATAGAATCTAACTCTTACTCGATAGTAAGGTCTGTCCAAAAACTCTTATCGAAACGTGTCCAACAATCGATAATATAAACGCATGTTATGACCATTTGTTATGGTCATTTTATTGTGGAACAATCATTTTTCAAATAAAATAAGTTTATTCATGCAAATCATAACGTTGTCATATCCGCAGCATTCGGTATGACATAGGTAGATCCGTTATGAAACGACGGTTTCAGACCGGATCCGCTAAGCAGTGACAAACCTAGAAAATTTTTTCAGTTGGGACACCGAAAACAAATTTGAAAATCCAGTGAGGGAATTAGTGTTTCCACGTTTTTAACAATAAAACTATATCGTTATAATATATTTTCTTTTTCAGATATTAATAGGGTAGTGACCCTTCATGGTCATGTGGGTCTGCCCCTGCCGCTAAGTGACTAGTGCATCTGGTGCGATAGGGGTATTATGATACGCAAAATTTGATTATATATGCATTAGGAACAAGGTGTCTCCTTCCTGAGGGGAAGTCAGGGTGGACAGCTCGGCCAAGTAAGTTTTTAGATCTTCAAAAGCTTTTTGGCACTCCTCGTCCCACTTAAACGGATTAGCGTTCCTTATGATCTTGATAAACGGGAGAGCTCGTTGTGCCGACCTGGACAAGAATATGTTGAGGGCAGCCATTCGCCCTGTCAGTCTCTAAACTTCCTTGATACTTTTTGGGGGAGGCATAGTTCTTAATGCTTCAATTTTATCCGGGTTGGCTTTGATCCCTCTCTTGAATATCATGTATCCTTAGAATTTACCGGATTTGACCTCGAACGTGCACTTTTTGGGGTTGAGCTTCATTTGAGTCTTCCTAAATACCTCAAAGACTTCTCTTACGTTGACTAAGTACTGGTCTAGAGACATGCTCTTGATGAGGAGGTGGTCCACGTATACTTCCATGCATCTGCCAATTTGATCTTTAAATGTTGTGTTGACTGCCCTTTGGTAGGTTGCGCCTGTTGGATGTAATATCCTCGGATCAATCATAGATTGACCCGATTATGTAGCGGAAGGATCAGATCTAGATCTAAACGTATACAAAATACATGAAAATTAAATCTAAACTACAAGGGGTTTAGAGCCAACCTTTTTATGGTGCTTAACTCCAAGAACAATAGATCTCCAAGAACACGTGTATTGAGAAGCCACAACCTTCCAACGTGTGTCTCCCAGCAACACCAGGTGGATGGTGTTTCCCGTCGCCGGACCTCCTTGATATGCTACCGGAATAATCCCGAAGATTATCCCAACTCGAAACCCGAAGTACTTGGTCGAAATATCAACCTAAGCACTTGTCTATATGGCGTGTTTTTGTGTATGTCAAAAGGCTTGGGAGAACTCTTTTTATATAGGAGAGTAATCCTTGTCCTCCAAGGATTTATTTAATTAATACAAAATCAATTGAAATAATCCTTTTCCTAAAAAGATATATCTAGAATATCCCAATGAAACTGAACAGCTATAGCGAAGACAACTCTAATGGTTGTTGGTTTGATCACAGGGCTGAAGGTATCATGAAAGTCAACACCATAACTTTGACTGAAGCCTTGTGCAACAAGTCTAGCCTTATGCTTGTTGATTGTACCATCATGGTTCAACTTCAATTTAAAAATCCACTTGTTGCCAATAAGTTTCTGGTGTGTAGAAGGAGGGACCAGATCCTATGTCTGATTGTTCTCAAGAGCTTTATACTCAGCCTTCATAGCATCCAACCACTGAGGTTGATTCAATGCTTCAGTCACTGTGGTAGGTTCGGTTTGGATGAAGAAGATGCAGAGGCTAAATAAGAGAATGTCTTTGGTTTGAAAATACCACTTTTGGATCTAGTTTGCATAGAGTGATTGATTTGAGGAGGTACAAGAACTGGAGATGGCAATGACACAGGTGATGGTGAAGAGGATACAGGTGATGCATGGGGACTAGTTGTGGAGTCAGTAGATTGCAGAGGAGACGTATGATTGCTTTATGTACTATGTGTAGGAGACATAGGTGTAGGAACAGACTCAGAGGGAGAAGACATATGCAAAGGTGTATGAAGAGCAGGACCGGAAGTAGGTGAAGGTGGTAAGGACAAGGATGGATCAGAGGTATGAGGAGATGTAGCAGGTTGTTCAAAAGGATTTAAAAATTCAACATACACAGGGGAGTCAAGAGAAACATAGTGACTAGGTGATGTAGGTTGGACAGCAGTAACTACTGATACAAACCCCAAATGAAAAGGGAATTCTTCCTCATTAAAGACAACATGCCTAGAGATATAAACTCTTCCAGAAGGATCTAAACACTTAAACCCCTTGTGACAGTCACTGAACCCTATAAAGACACACTTTCTAGTGTGAAAATCAAACTTGTGCCTGTTATATGGCCTAAGAAGAGGAAAGCAAGCACAACCAAACACTTTGAGGTTTGTGTAAACAGGTTTGACTCCAAATAGTTTTTCAAAAGGAGACAAGTGATTTAACTGGTGTAGGCATATAGTTAATAAGAAAAACAGCATGCTGAAAGCTTTCCCACCAAAATTTAAGGGGTAATTTGGCTTGTGCCATTAAAGTGAGCCCTAGTTCAGTGATGTGCCTATGTTTTCTCTCAGCTTTACCATTTTGCTCATGGATATGAGGGCATGGGTGCCTAAAGTGAATTCCACATTCTTTTAATACAGGAACAACAGACATGTACTCTCCTCCCCAATCAGACTGTACAGTTTTAATTTTCAGAGAGAACTGATTTTCTACAAGTTTTTTGAAGTGCAAGAAGGCTTGTAAGGCATCTGATTTAACTTTTAAGGGATAAATCCAAGTAAAACGAGTGCAATCATCCACAAAGTGTATATAGTATGTGAAACCAGACACTGATTGAACAGGTGCAGGTCCCCATAGGTCTGTGTGTATGAGTTCAAGAGGAGACATAGTAACAGTTTCAGAATTATTAAAGGGCAAAGCATGGTGTTTACCATATTGGCAAGCATCACAAAAATTTATCTCATTACTGAAAGGAAGATTACAACTATTCATAACTTGACTCAAAACTTTGACAGACGGATGACCTAGCCTTCTATGTCATATAACATCATTCTTAGGTCTACCAACACTACTAACAAAGGACTTAGGTTTCCAAACACCAAGCTGGTGTGAAGAAGAAGACTGATTACTGGAATCTGAGAAGACTTTTCTGGATTGAAGGGAGTTCTGATGTTGAAGAGGTAGCTGATACAGACCATTGACAACTTTACCTTGAAGCAGGACCTGTCCTGTGACCTTGTCCTTGACAAAACAACCAAGATTAGTAAATTCTACACAGACAGGATTATCAGAAGTTAACTTAGAGATACTAACACGATCTTTAGTGATAGAAGGAACATGTAAGATGTGGTTCAAGTGTATTGTGGAGTTAGGAACAGGAAAGACAGTGGAACCAAGGTGAGCAATCTTAAGTTGAGAACCATTACCTACACACACAGTTTCTGAGCCATTGTACTCACTCCCCAATTGAAGTTTGCCAAGAACTGAAGTTATGTGGTTTGTAGCCCCACTATCTGCATACCAGTTGGGATCATTCAGAGTTTCTGGACCAGCTAAATATGCAGCAGGGGCTTGAGAACTGCCCTGATTGCTTTGACTTGGTGGAGTAGGATTGAAATTGGTATCAAACCTGTACCAACATTCCACGACAGTATGACCAGCTTTGTTGCACAGTTGACAGGTAGGCCTAGCTCCACTATTATTATACCCTGCTCTACCTTTTCCTCTAGACCTTCCTCCTCTTTGATTTGAACCACCTCTACCTCTGCTTTGTCCCTGATAATTGTTGTTATGGTTTCTGCCTCTACCCTGATAGCCATCTCCTTCTTGTGTTCTGATTGCAGCATTGGCAGATGCATGGGACAGATCAAGGTTAGTAGCAGGATTAAACCTAGCTATGAGCCTTTCATGAGTGATCAGTTGAGCTTGTACTTCTGGCCATGACAGAGCTCCCATTCTAGCAGTCAATTTGACAATCACAGACTCATATTCCTTGCCTAGACCTCCCAGAGTAGAGAGAATAAGTTCATATCTAGTAATAGGATAACCAGCTGCACTCAACTTGTCCGAGTAAGTCTTCATTTGGGCCAGATAGTCGGACATGCTCTTTGATCCTTTCTGTGCTTTAGTTAAAGCATCCTTGTACTCAAGCATCTGGGCTTCACACTGATTATTGAACAGTAGCTCCAAGGTTTGCCAGATTTCATGGGCAGTGGTACACCCTACTACTTCAATCAGGGCCTCTTCGGTCAGTACCAAACAATAATCCTTCTAATTTATGGCCTCCGATAACAGGAAGCACAGTGAATTTCCACAGCAGGTAGTTGTTTCTATCCAATTTGACACAGCAACTTTGATTCAAATTACCTTCAAGAGTCTGCATGGGCACCAAGGAAGAGGAAACCGGTCTGACTGTGAGTGGAGAGATCTGTGAGCTTGGATTCATGGAGTATCCAACAGAGTAAGATCCAAAACCCATAGTTGGCTGCTGTAAGCCACCTGATAATCCAAACGGAAAGAACGTTGAGCTTGCAAACGGCACAGTCATGGCAGAGTATGGTGGCGTTGTCGTTTGCAGCGGTGAGGTTGTCATTTGAATGGTGGCTGTTGCAGAAGCAGGTTGGGTAGAGGAAGGAGGAGTATTCATGGTGGAGGTGTAACTTGTTTGGCTGGTGCCTTGGCCGGAAGTTGATGACGGTGGTGGCTCTATAGGCCCGAGCACCGTTTGCTCTGATACCAACTTGAAGGAATGAATATGCAGAAAGGATAATGTTTTCTTGATTAATTCTGTGGTAGAGGTACACCTTATATCACCAACAAGATAATCTTATCTATCCACTTTAGGATTCTACAAACAGAATCTAATGGTTCAAAATGTAACACATAGCAAACAGAAAATATAACACTTGTCACTCTCACATTCACTTATCAAACTAGTATAAGTGAATCTACTTATTAGCTATATCTTTATCAAACACAAAAATAATTTACTGTACCAAAAAGAAATTGGAGTAATTAGAATTTAGTCAGATCCAATCCCAAGAAAATTAACGTTGCATGGTTAATGGGGAGACATTCAAAATCCAGTGGAGAGCAGATGTTTTCGGTTTGCATCCATTTTTGGTACACATATTTTTTTCCCTTTTATTTTAGAATTTTCAGACCCTTCAGTTCCTCCAGCTATAAATATGGCAGGCTTCAACAACACTTAATATCATATGAATTGAAAGTGTTGCAATTTGAGGGTCTCTTCTCCTTTGACATAATTCTTTGTGTTTTGGGGGAGAAGAAGGCCTGTTTTTGATCTCTCGGCGGCTTACGTAGGTTTTAAGTTTTGAAAATAAATAAAACGCAGCTAATAATAATGGCTTCTAGGTGGATCAAACCTGAGGTATGAATTCTTCAGTTTTATTTATTTAATTTTGTTTCTTCAAAGAATCAAAATCCTAATTTTATGATCGATCAACTTTGACATTAAAGTTGCCGATGATTCTGAAATTGTTTTTTTACGCCGTTTGTTGCATGCATTGAATCCTCAGAGCGTTAAAAAGAAAGTTTTCATATTTATTACACGGGTCAATGCATATCAATTTTTTTTTTTGAAGTCAAAATTCAGGAATGTAATGGTATTTGTGGTGTATATATATTCTTATTTTGAACAGATATATCCCCTCCTAGCACCGGTGGGTGGAGTTGTTGGTCTATGCGCCTTTCAACTAATTAGAAACATCACCTCCAATCCAGAAGTCAGGTAAATTAATTAATTCACTCTTTAATTATTTTTCATCATATATATTCATCAATACTAAAGCAAAATGTTAGTCTTCCAAATTAAACTGAATATATATGTTTACACATGCATTTGCTGATTTGGATTTGGATTTTGCAGAGTACTTAAGGCCAACAGAGCAGCAGGAGTGTTGGAAAACTTTGAGGAGGGTGAGAAGTATGCACAACATCCATTTAGAAAGTACCTACGTACCAGACGCCCCGAGGTCATGCCAAGCGTCAACAAGTTCTTTTCAGATCCAAAGTGATTATGTATTAATGAATGTCGTCATAGAGAAACCAACCAAGATTTCTTGAGGATTCATATGCATGGTGGATTAGAGATCGAGTTGTTTTCTAATTCACTTATATCACTCATGTAGAAGGATGTGTCAATGTCACTGGACATCTCTTTTTTTTTTTTTTTTTTTTTTTTTTTTCCCATTGTTTTCTTGAAAAATTATTCCTATATATGAAAAATATATAAAAAGGAAGAATCTTTTTCAGTGTTTCTTGTATCTTGTTTGGGCTGTTTTTCTATCTCCTAATCTCCATACAATGGCAACCAAAATTATTGTCAGTGTGTCATGAAAACGGTCTCTTATAGACTCATAATTAAGATAAAACTGTATACATTAAGTCTAAAAGATATCGTCTTTTCGCAGATATTGTGAGCACCTAGACAGCCTTTTTTTGCAGTGTTGCCTTGAAATAGATATGCAAATATAAGCAAGCAACTATAAGCAATATTGTGTGTCTGCTGCACTCACAACTCACAAATATGAACCTGATGTTTAAAGCTGAAACAAAGAGAATATACTTTTAACAACCAAGTCAGAAGATATTGTAGGATTTCAAATTTGAATCAATTCGATATCAAGAACCCGAAATAAAACTCAGAATATTATTACATATGTTACTGATTTTTTTTTTTTGTCTTGACATCCTGTCCATTATGTATCTGAGTATGCCCTCAACTTAGCATCTGAATTTGATGAAAAGAATAGACCGTGTTTTGTACGTACATGGGGAACATTTTAGATACTTTAACGCTTTCTGTGTTGCTTTTAAATGGTGTTCAATAATGATTAAGTTGTTGAGTGGAAAAAGTAACATCATATATGTCTAGTGAGGCTCCAATAAAGAAACTTGCTGTAGGAAAAATTAGTTGTCTGATTTCGTTTATAATAATCTGTTTTTATCGTTTATAGAAACTTTCCAAATAGAAAAAACAATGTTGAACAATAGAGATGAAGAAGCAATTTTATGAATATTTATTTCACATCTATACACACAGCATCACAACAATATGCATAGAAAATTGAACGACACAAAGCATAAGTAAATACGAAAACTTATTGTTTAGACTAAGGCGCGTAGAACGCTTTCCTTAAGACTCTATTGCCCCGATTAAATGCCCACGGTTATGGCAAGAAGTCTTCCAAGATACAACAGTCTTTTCCTTGTTTTGGTTGTGGCACTTCAATGCAAACAAGCGGCGAACTGATCCGGTCTTGAATATCTCTGACTTATGAAATGCAAAAAGTGCAGGCTTTTGTTTTTGCAAAATGTAGGAAAAGTATGTAGAATTTTAATGCAGAAAATTCTATATGTTTTCATTCCATGTCTTGGGATTATATAGGTAGAGAAAAGCTGTTTGGAAGAGAAGCATCTCTTCAAAATTTCGGTTACAAAGGAAGTTATTTTTTGTTGGAAATAACCGAATTTTGAACGGATGTCATTCTGTTCATAAACATAATTCGAACAGATGCATTGTTTCAACAAGTTCGATCTGAACTGATGTCTGTTTCGGCTCACATAAATCACTCTACTTTCAGACATTAATTTATCATTCATCCGATATCGAAATCGAGTGATTCAAAAGCCTAACATCAACTACTATCTTAGTAGTTTCCAAAACCGTTTTTAGCTCCCGAAAATTCATTCTGTAACGCATTCAAATCTGGGCCTGAAGTTGAATGTTCGTCACTTACACTTAAACCCATTTCGGAGCTAAAACACCATAAAGTTCCAACAATCCTCCACATGAATGAAAATTAATGCATATGCCGTGTAGACTCTGTAGAGATAACAAACGAAGCTCTATTGCATCGGGCGAGGTGGTTTTCTGCCTTGAACCTTCCCTAGTAGAATATCATCGAACATACTCGGCTAAGCAGTGAACTAGGTCTTGAACTGCTCAGGCTTTGGTGCATGCCTAGACAATGATACCCACACAATAGACCCCTGGCCTTCTCGAAGTTCTCATGGTTGTGTCCATTTTGGTGTTGGAACACATTGGTTTCAGAAAGTGTGTTAGAGAATTCAACCATCAAAGTCTCACAGTAGCGGCCCCACTTCCACTTACATAGGTGACCTCCTATAAAGAGTACTCTGCAATACCCCACTTGGCTTAACCAAGATATAGGAATCATTAAAAGCTTTATGCTTAACCTAAACCTTCAGCAGACAACACTTTTGTCCGAACATAATGGGTATGTGCTAACTGTCCCTCATAACTTAGTTGTCCCTTTTGAACCATGATCTTGGGATCTCTAGTCACAATGGTTGGGTTACCATTATAAGGGAACATGCGTAATAGGCTTCAGTCCCATTCTGTGTGTCAAAATTTGACACTCGATCTCTAGCTAAACCTTTTATAAGCGGATCCGCAAGATTCTCTTTTGACTTTGTACAATCGAGGAAATCAAACCATTAGAGATCATTCTTAAATGGTATTGTGTCTACGAGATATGAATCTTAACTTAACATTTCACATATTACTGTGTGCTTGTTCTATCACTTACCACTATTGCATGCTAATAACAGTGATAGGCTTTAAGCCACACGCAATATCTTTCCAAGGAATTCTGAAACAATTCAAATCCCTTTCAATTTCTTGTTTTCGTTACATCACTTTATTTAGGTAAATTTCCTTTACCAATCACTCACACATTTCTAAGAATCTGATGAAGTTTTAGTCCAGAAGATATTTTTCTTCCCCACAGGTTTTGGGTAAACCACAAGTTAATCATCATTTCGCAACATTAACTGATCAAGGTACATATAGTTCAACGATTTGATGAATGTTGTCGGTACCAAAACAAAATTCATTAAATCTTGAATCACACTTTTCCACCTTGATCACCATGAATTGATTAACCTTTTTATTATGTCGATTTAAACGTATCAACAAACGCATAAACAACCTTGTCTTTACATCTTGAAATGTACATCACAAAACCGAAAGCAAATCTATAATTAATATGAATATAACAACATATTGTACATATATTCATAATAACTTAACCCAACATTAAGGTGTTTACATAAACACCTACATACACATTTATACAAATTATTACACACATAAATTAAATAGTTTAATACAAACCATGAATTAGATTCAAAGTTCAACAAAATAAGTTCAATCATCAAGTTCATTGCAATCAACAAGCGGACAAATTCCCTTCAAAAAAAAAAGCGGACAAATTCAATTCATCCATAGTCTCGGTGACTATTTCTGCCGCGTTTGATTGTCAATTTTCCGAGTCTTTCGGCATTCATTCATGCGGTGTCCTTGTTTCCCGCAATTAAAGCATTTACCAATAAATGACTTAGCCTCTTAATTGCCCTTAGAGCTTTCACCCTTGAACTTTCATTTCTGGCATTTGCCATTATTTTCACCGGAACTAGACTCCACCAAATTTGCCTTGGATTGTCCAAAGTTCCCTCACCAGTCAAGTTGCCGGTTGTTCTCTTCAACCCTTAGTTTCACCACCAACTTATTCATGGTTATCTCCTTGTTTTTATGCTTCAAATAATTTTTGAAATCTCTCCACGAAGGTGGAAGTTTCCCAATTATTGCAGCAACTTGGAATGGTTCATTAATAACCAATCCTTCCTCGAGACACTCGGAGATAATTATCTGCAACTCTTCCATTTGGCTAACAATGGTTTTGGATTCCACCATCTTGTATTCCATAAACCGGTCAACAATATATTTTCACCCTCTTGCACCGCAGGAGGATCCTCAATTAGTCATTTTACCAAACTCAAAGTTGTCAAATAGAATAGCATTTTCTAATGCCACCTTTTGAAGTTCGGCCCGTTGAACTTCTCCGTTTTTTCATGGTGAGACGAACTCGTTCCTTGCACAACAACAGGTTGCACAAACGACAAAGGAGTTGTTTCCAATGTTCCTTCCATTTCTGTTTATAAACAAGAAATCAACAATCAAAGTTGCAAAACAGACTCTGTTATGCACATTTTTTCCGATATTGGTATATCGCAATTTTAAAAATTCACGAACATTTTAAACACATAACATGAACATTTTTGTAATCTACAACACCAAATAAACAATTTTCGTTGTTCAACTTTTCAGAAATGAACGAGTATTTACAAAGTATTTTGGACTACAACACGAGGTAGACTGATGGTTCTCTTCTTAAGTACAAAGCCAGACTTGTAGCCAAGGGCTACTCACAGCAAAAGGGGGTGGATTATGCAGAAACATTCAGTCCAGTGGCTAAATATGGAACAATCAGAGTGTTTCTTGCCATTGTTGTGACTAACAACTGGCCTGTCAAGCAGGTTGATATCAACAATGCTTTCCTAAATGGAAAACTACAAGAGAGTGTTTACATGCCTCAACCAGCAGGGTTTGTAGATGCAGCCAAACCAAATTATGTGTGCAAGTTAAACAAGGCCTTGTATGGCCTCAAACAGGCACCTAGGGCCTGGTTTGAAGAATTAAGAACTCAGTTATTGATCTGGGGGTTCAGACAAGCAGTTTCAGACACCTCTTTGTTTATCCTGAAAGAAGGCAGTGTCATACTCTATATTCTAGTGTATGTTGATGACTATCTCATCACTAGCAATTCTGATCAATACATACAAAAGTTTGTGAAGCTTCTCCACTCCAAATTTTCTCTCAAAGAGCTGGGAGAGGTTTATCAATTCCTAGGAATGCAGGCACACAGAGACTCCAATGGTTTGTTTCTCAGTCAGAAGGTATATGGTCAACAACTTCTGGACAGGCTAGGCATGAATAACTTGAAGCTTGTACTCACCCCAATGGTAACTGGCAAAACCTTTGAACCAGATGAAGGGACTCCTATGAAAAATCCTACCCTCTACAGGAGCATCATTAGGGCATTACAGTACATGACATTCACTAGACCATATATTGCCTATGTGGTAAACTCTTTGAGTCCAGTGGCGGATGATAGGCTTAAACTGGGTGTCCAATCTTACCGGCAGTGTACCGGGTCAATTGTAGTCTAGTCTGGTGAATCAAGGTCGTCTCCTCAGGGAATACGATATAATTTAAAGTGTGGTTAAACACCAATTAGTTATTATTATCTTGATCTAAGTCGCAATTTTAACATCAAAGTGATAGTTTATGTACTAGTAAAATTAATAATTAAAATAAAGGTACTAGCCAAGACAATTTCATTGAACTATAGTCTCTTTCAGTTTTAAGGATTAGATTAATTCGGCCTTTTAAGGATATTCAATTGTGTGAAACGGTGCACTCCGTATTCTAACAATTTCCCCTTGGTTTAAGAGCCCCAAACCTAATGATTTGACATGATAAGCTCTCGAGTACAAATAATCTTTCCCCGGATAAGAAAGAGGGTTCCGTCAGACGGCCAATTTTACCTTCCGGTTTTTCTACCTCGTTCTCACACCTAATATCTCCGTTCGGTATCAATTAAGTGTGTGTGTGCCAATATTGGTTAATTATTCCAACACGAGCTAACAATCAATTTAAGTAGAAAAAGATTCATCATAATTGAAATTAAAAATATACATTACATCATCATCCGTTCAACCAAACGAGACCAAAATAGTTCAATTACATTGTCCTGGCTAGTTATAAGTTTAGCCACTCATTATTATAAATACTAACTTATATAAATAATTTATTATCTATTATTATAGTGATAAATATTACCTTGTATGGATATTCAAAATATGTATAGAAGATCTTATTAATGAAATATTTGTAGAAAGAATTTTTTGTGACTCGAAATATATATATATATATATATATATAATGTTAGAAATAACAAAAACTTGAATGTGTAAAAAAATTCGGATTGCGGTAGATATAGAGTATGATGTCCAATTTTATCCGAGAATCATTGAATAGAGATCATATATACGATTCGATGCGAGCAAAGACATTTTAGTTGGATGCGGAGCTATATATACGGATTTACCACGTTTTACTGATTCTAATGCAAGTCTTTCTTATGAAAAGTAGCATTCATAATAATCAGTTTACTATTACAAAATAATATTAGACTTTATTATTTATGATGTAAACATCTAAGTGGAATGGGGAGTAAGATGATATATATATATATATATATATATATATATATATATATATATATATATATATATATATATATATATATATATATATATATATATATATATATATGTATATATATATTGGTGCGATTTTTTTACATAAAATAACTGGCTATTTATAGGCAAATCGGTCCCTGAAGGAATCTTTTCCGGCGCACGTCGGCTCTTTTCACGGTTTGCGCCGGATTATCAGCATGTGGGAACTATCAGAGCATTTAATGCGTCTTAACTGCCAAATATTCTCCCAAATCTTTAGCACTTCCGGCGTAGACCGGTATTCACCCGGTCTGCGCCGGGTCTTGTCAGATTCTGTCCGATTTTATTCGATTTGTCAGGGAATGATGGAATTTGATTTTTGTAACTCCTCTTTGCCGCTTTTAATAATATTGACTTTAGAATTTTTATCACGGTGTACCTGTGCAAGAAAAACACCGGTGAATTTGATAAAATGAGTTAATTCTTTTTATTGAAATCTAATTATTATGATTTTTAGAAATATATTATATAACTATAATTCTTATTAGTATGAATAGAAAATATTAAAAAGATCTTGAAAATGGGTTTAAAAATAGAATAAAATATAATATATAATTGACATATATCAGCGGACCCAGAATATTTTTTCAGCGGGGTCCATAAATATTTAACACACTAAATAATTTTTTTCACGGGGTCCGAAATATTTTTCTATAGTAAAATGTAGAGTATTTTTATTTTTAGCGGGGTCCGTGGACCCCCCTATCATACACGTAGATCCGCCAGTGTTTGAGTCAGTTCATGCATGATCCAAGGGATGTACACTGGCAGGCCCTTAAAAGACTACTCAGGTATATCAAGGGGACACTGAACTACAACATGTACTTCAAATCTGGAGGCAGTATGGACATCACTGGATATTCTGATGCAGGATGGGGGTGTTGTCCTTATGACAGAAAATCAGTTGCAGGGCACTGTATCTACTTAGGGCCATCCTTGGTATCATGGCACTCAAAGAAGCAGCAAGTGGTGTCTAGATCAAGTACGGAGTCAGAATACAGAAGCTTAGCACATGCTGCAGCTGATATTGCTTGGTTGAAATCATACTGACTGAACTTGGCATCGAACCTACAAGGAAACCAGTTATTTACTGTGACAACACTGGAGCTGAATCTCTTGCACAGAACGCTGCTCATCACTCCAAAACTAAACATATTGAAATAGATGTCCACTATGTTCGAAATCAAGTTCTAGAAGAAAGCTGGATGTAAAGCACATTTCAACATGTGACTAGCCTGCTGATGTGTTTACCAAGGCCCTAACAGGAGTCAAATTTCTACCTTTCAGGGACAAACTGAATGTTCAAGCTCTACCACATTCCGTTTGAGAGGGGGTGTTAAGATAGTGTTAACACATGTCACAGTATAAGTGGTACATGTGTTAAAGACAAGTGTAATGTTTCTATTGGTACACCTAGAGAATCTTATCTAGTTATTATTCTATGTACTACTATATCTAGTGTCTGTACTGTTGAACAAAACGATGAATGAATTGATAAGAATTATTCCAGCTAAATTTCTTTCTTGGTATTATTTTTAAGTTGCTTCTTAAATGCCGAACCACTTTGATTCACACTTCTTTATTCTCCTGTTGGCTGCACCACAAATGTACTAATGCATGACTACCCCTTCTATTGTTGTTTGACCAATGAATATGCTTCTTCTTTGATGAATATATACTCTGGATGCTTACAAAAATCCCCCAGCTTCATGCGATGCTATTAGCTCTTATTCTTGTATCGATTTCGGCACGGTTGGTAGGCGGCGGTATCTTTTTTTCTTCACACGACACACAATACACCCATATTACATATTTATAATGTGTTAAACCATCTTTCAAGTTATTTACGTCAATCACGATCCTAGTAAATCCTTGAGATTCGTAGTACGTCGAGTATTTTCTTGGTTAGCTTCCGTGTTTAATTCTTCAACACACAGTATGAGGATTCATGATTCGAGTTTTTTTTGTTGGGATAATGTATCGTGTGTGGAGTGATTTAAAAAACAAATCCGTAATTATCGGAAGTAATTACGTAAAAATAAAAACAGAAAATAAATTAATAATATGAAAAGAAAATTCGTTTTATTAAATAGATCTAACAAAAAAAACTATTGCAGTACAAATCTGACTCGAAACAATAATAAGAAAATAAAAGTACAATGCATAAAATAAATGACTAGAGATCAAATCGAGACGAGTATGTAACTCTTTACTTAAGACAAATTACTCCGGTATGGTGCCCACGGTAATATCAACTACAAATCATTCTGATATGGTGCACACGGTAATAGCAATTGTTTCCCAAGATATAACGGCTTCACGTCTCGGATTAGAGGCACTTCAAAAATCCGAGCTCCGGCAAACTTACATGGGTTCTTTATATAATTGAGAGAATGAGTCAATACTCAATTTATTGGCCGGATGACGTAAGTCGGCTGACTTTTCCCTCAAGAAAAACCACCCTATCGTTTTTGACATAGTGGCCGACCCCATCCTCGCTTCTGATTGGTCGGATGACGTGTCGTCTGAATTCTGATTGCTCGGATGACTCAATCACACAAATTCTTGAATTCTAATTGGTCAGATTACACAATCACATGCCACGTATCAAAAAAAAAAAATTTTGGGTTAATTTCGTAAAGCAATTATGTCTGAAAATTTAATAGCAACACCCGACACGACCCGAACCGAGCTTGAGCTCTAATAAGCCGGCCGGACGGCGGTGGGGCGTGTGTGAAATTATCAAACTTATATATAATGTAGTATGTACTTATATATAAAATCATCAATTAATTCTTATCTTAATATATTAAAAAAAAGTTTATCATTTTGGCTTTAAACTACTATACAAGTTAACATGATCATCAATTAACTCAAATGGATTAAGGATTGCTATCTTGATTCCTATCTGCAGGCCGCTCTTTGTGGAAAAAAGCTCTATAAAAAGAATAATGACGAAAGTTGTCTTATTTCCAACAATTTTATCTATCAGTTTAGCACTCAAAAGCGCCATCAGCCGTCACTCGTCTCTTAGACCAAACCTAAGCGCAATTATTGGAAGCTAAATACTGAAGGCTCTTCAAGAGGTAATCCGGGTTCTTCACGAGAAGGTTTCATTATCCGTGATGAAGATGGTCGCCTTATGCATGCTGCCATCGAATATTACGGCTCATATACTAATCTCGTTGCTGAAGCCAAAGCTCTGGAATCTGGGATCACCTTCGCCGTCACTCATGGCTTTCTTGATCTTCTCATTGAAACAGAGTTTCAAGTCCTCACCAAAATCATAGAAAGTCACTACTCCATCCCTTGGGTGATTGACAAGGAATTCCATGTATTACAAGTCACTCATATTTATCGTGAATCCAACAATGCCGACGATTTTCTTGTTAAACAAGATTCCACAAACTTCTCCTCCTCTCTCTATGATAATGCAAGTCCACTTCCCCTCCAGCTACGCCTCATTTTGCATGCAGATCGTCAGGAGATTCAATCTAAACGAATCGCTAGATAAGCGGCTACTGTATCTGGACGCACCCTTCATTCTTCCTATGAAGGGTGCAAACCAGGTCGTCTCAATTATCTATCATTCATTTGGTTTTGTTAATATGATGCCATGGTACAACTATTTTTTTGATGATTGCAGGAATTAAACACACCCTAACCAAATATCTCAGAAGTGGAAATGGGGCGAATTGGACGAGGTCTCACTCACGCATTGAAGAATTTCTACATCATTTCTTATGGTTGACATCATGGAGAAAAATCCAGGAAGCACCCTTCAGCACCATGAAGGGTGCAAAGCAGGTGTTTTATTACATACGCCATTTATATTCATTTCTGGACTTGCTGATATTTACTTATTTTTCATCATCAATGCTGCGAATTGGAGGCATAACTAGAGGAGAGCCTAGACAATTGGCTGGAGTTGATCCACCTTCGCCTATGCAAGAAGAAAAAGATCATGGTTCAAGCACTCTTCAAGACTACCACATTGGGCTAGGACCTGCGGATTATTATGCTCTTTTGACAATTTTCTCCTTTTCGGCTTGTTCTTGTAATTTCTTTTTACGGGGAGGGGGGGGGGGAGTTTATTTTCTGGAAACATAGGGTGATGTACCTTTTTCTATGAGAAGGATTTTTCCACACTGGATTTGCCACTCATAGGTTTTAAGGAGGCAGGACTATGTTTCGTCTACGTAATTTGGCATAAAGAGAGGGCCGGGATAAGGTATTGTACGATCTTTTTTAACATCTTTCAATAAAAGGACTCGTTTATTAAAAAAAATTTGATATTTTATGATAGGTTTAATTTGATCTTTGAATAAATAATGCATTAATATGTTCGCTTTAATATGTTTTATGTCTTGGCATTCATCATATCCTAAAAGAGTAGGTATATGTATTGTATTGAACCAATAATATGGTATAAGAGCATGATATCATGAGTTAAAACTTCGTTCCAAAACACTCTTCTAAAATAAAAAAAACAAAAAAAAAAACTCAATAATGTATTATTATATAAGGTTTCATTGCATTCGCAAGCATTGATTAATGTACCTTTTTCTATGAGAAGGATTTTTCCACACTGGATTTGCCACTCATAGGTTTTAAGGAGGCAGGACTATGTTTCGTCTACGTAATTTGGCATAAAGGGAGGGCCGGGATAAGGTATTGTACGATCTTTTTTAACATCTTTCAATAAAAGGACTCGTTTATTAAAAAAAAATTGATATTTTATGATAGGTTTAATTTGATCTTTGAATAAATAATGCATTAATATGTTCGCTTTAATATGTTTTATGTCTTGGCATTCATCATATCCTGAAAGAGTAGGTATATGTATTGTATTGAACCAATAATATGGTATAAGAGCATGATATCATGAGTTAAAACTTCGTTCCAAAACACTCTTCTAAAAATAAAAATTAAAAAAAAAAAACTCAATAATGTATTATTATATAAGGTTTCATTGCATTCGCAAGCATTGATTAATGTACCTTTTTCTATGAGAAGGATTTTTCCACACTGAATTTGCCACTCATAGGTTTTAAGGAGCGGGGTATGTTTCGTCTACGTAATTTGGCGTAAAGGGAGGGCGGGATAAGGTATTGTACGATCTTTTTTAACATCTTTCAATAAAAGGACTCGTTTATTAAAAAAAAATTGATATTTTATGATAGGTTTAATTTGATCTTTGAATAAATAATGCATTAATATGTTCGCTTTAATATGTTTTATGTCTTGGCATTCATCATATCCTGAAAGAGTAGGTATATGTATTGTATTGAACCAATAATATGGTATAAGAGCGTGATATCGTGAGTTAAAGCTTCGTTAAAAATTTCTTAAAAAAAAAAAAAAAAAAAAAAAAAAAAACTCAATAATGTATTATTATATAAGGTTTCATTGCATTCGCAAGCATTGATTAATTAATAAGGCTGCCTGCCAAAGTAACGTTCAAATGACTCTAGGTTCTTTCACATTATAACATTGGTATAGTTAAGGACTAAGATTAATAGTATCATGCTTGTCTGCTTCAGTTTTGCCTCCCTTATTGACTTTAAAAGTAAGATATTAGTACAGTAGTATATGTTTTGTTTTTACTTATACCGACATATATTCGGATCTCGATTCCCGACGGTGCACCTTGCACAGCTTCTCCGACAGTGCATCGAAACGGTGTCGTTTCGATCCGAAACGACGCGGTCTCGATGCGATGTAAAAAAAAAAAAAAAAGTCAAGACGGTGTCGTTTCAGATCGAAACGACACCGTTTCGATGCACTGTCGGGGGAGCTGTGCAAGTGCACCGTCGTCGGGATCTCGATCCCATATATTCCTTTGTTTTTCATATTTTACTGCCCCTGGCCTGTTTGATTTATTTTTATTCTTATTTAGCCTTCTTGTATTCAGGATTAATTAACATTAATCTTCACTCTAATCAGCTTTCTGATGTTAGAAATGAATCAAATGATCATGCACCAAATAATCTTGGATTGACTCGACACATATTTTTCATGAATTGCTATATATATATTATTATTTTTAAATTAATTGTGTGACGTGGAAAAAGATTTTTATTATACTGGATTGGGTAGAGATGTAGATCAATCTCGTTGTCAACTATAGGGTAGGTCCACACCGGAAAATTCTTGTGTGGTGAGGGTTTTTAAAGTGAAGTGACCGGTGGGTTGATCGAAACCACACAGTTTAGATGTGTGATGTAAACCGTGTGGCTCTAATCAACCCACCGGCCACTTCTGCGTGCGTGTGAAGATACTAGGGAAGAAATACCCGTCCACACCGCCCCTCTAGAGGGTAGATCTGCCCCTAGTTTTAATTACTAGACCAAATCCGATTCCAATCGACATATTCTAATATAATACCACATCGAAAATATTGTATCAAGATTTCTATCGAGCATTTTTTGAAAAGATAGATCCATGTTAATTTTGTAATTTACCGCTTCGTTCTCTTTCGATTCGAGCCTAATAGGGATCAGGGTTTCGTTTTCAAGTTGGGGTTTCTGATGGCGTTGGCAAGGGCGAGGATAGCGATTTCTCTTTGGTAATGTTTTCCTTTTTAAATAAATAACTGCGGCTCTCTTTTTTCTCATCCATGTCTCGAATCATTTGTTGAAACATCTTTGATGATACGGGGTTTCACTCCTCCACGTGGAATGATCTGAGTGGTCCAGCTGGCGTGTGGAAAAGTCCAAGTGTGCTACCCGCATCGGGTCGAGGAAGAGACATACCTTAAGACCGCAGCCTAGGGGAGATTTTACAAGTACTTGGACTCGAACACCCACCTCGACTACCTCGAGTCGATATCATGATCCTTGGCCCGGTACCACGGGCCCACGTCCACGAGGTTACTTGGACAAGGAGGCAAGGCCCATTTAAGGGTATTTATGTCAATAGACCCGGCCGCCCTTAATTTTAGGGCGAGAAGAAGGACATGTGCCTATAAATACATGGCTCGGGAACTACGTAAGGCTTGATTCCTGGACTTTCAGACAGGATACGTAGGCAATCCAAGATACATTCTTGGACTCAGCCATAGTACACCAAAAATACCACCTTTTATTCATATTTAGCCATTTCGATCTCTTACAGCTCATCCTTAGATTACGCGTGGCCTCAATTCACTGGTGGTGCGTTATTTAGCATCGTCATTTGGCGCTAGAAGGAGGGCCTTCTACCGGTGAGTTGGTAAAGAGATTGCAATGGTGCCGCCAGCAAGGAAGAAACCGACGAACAGCAAGAACATGCAGATCGAAGAGCACACGGATATAGATCCAGCAGGGGTTCCATCTCAGATTCAAGAAGTCCCCACTGGATCTAGACCCGCGGTTGCAGATCCACCCAGGCCTCAGCTTCCCCCACAGCTGCAAGACATGGCAGACCACTTAGCATCTTTGGATGAGGACGCCTTGAAGAGGGTGGTAGCCTCGGCATTCATAGGTAAGGGAATCTGCAATCCCCCTGAAGAACATCAGTTAGACCCTCCAGGTCGTAAGGAGATTGATAATGCTAAGGGGAAGAGGCCGGTCGAGCCTCGAAGAGTGTGAGGAAGGCGCGATTGAAATCAGCGTGACTAACACCCGCAAACGTCCTGAACAAGAAAAGCTTCAGCGGCAGGTCGAGGATAGCATATGAAACGAGTTCAACCGCATTGTGGGGAAAGATCAACCCACTGAATGGCTTGAGTCGCCATTTAGTCCCGAAATCGAGATATATACGATGCCCGAATCCTTTAAGCCGCCCAAGATGGAGCCCTATGACGGTACTACGGACCCAGAGGACCATCTATATCGATACATATCTCTGATGAGGTTGAGAAACGCCAATGACGCCATGAAGTGTCGAGCTTTCGATACGTTGCTCACGGAGTCGAGCTCGGGAGTGGTTTCACAAGCTACGTCCCGGGTCGATCTCTAGCTTTTTACTGTTGGGACAAAAATTCCGAGACGCTTTCATTGGGAACAAGAAGTTCCACCTTAGCGCTACGCACCTCATGAATATCAAGCAAGACAAAGGGGAATCTACTATCGACTTCGTGAGACGTTTCAACCTTGAAGCCATGAAAGTGCATAATGCCGGTGATGCCTTGCAAGTTAATGCCTTTGTGGGAGGTACGGAATATGAAGGCGTATGATAAGCTATCCAAGAAAATGCCGAATGATATGGATGAATGTGTGAACATAGTCCATAGATTACGCAAGGTGAAGAGGCGGTGCGTACGCACACCATTTCACTTGGCCTCGGCTCGAGGAACGACTCCCGAAGCCGGACCAAGGGTCGGCCTAGGGGTCGGAACGAAGAAAGCAAGTCCAACGTCTTTGATCGGCGACGGCTCCGATATCGGATCGGTTGGGAAAGAAAGGAAATTTGAAAGACCGAGATTTTATACCCCTCAACCGATCTCGGGGGAGGTATTGGCAATCATGATCAAGAAGAACATCGCTCGGACACCTAAGCCGATGTCCAAAGATCCGAGAGAAAAGAAAAAATACTCGAAGTATTGTGACTATCACGAGAGATGTGGGGCACGACACGGAGGAATGCTTTGATTTGAAGAGGGATATCGACGCCTTTGTATCCAAGAGGGTCGATTGGATGAAGTTTGTCGACGGGTCGAGAAAAGACGAGCCAAAGGGCCGTCGGGAGTACAAGAGAAAGAGCTACAACGGAAAGAAAGATCGGTCTCCACGTCGAGATAATCGGAATCGGCGAGAAAGGTCATCCGACCCAACATACGAGACAATCGCCGAGATGACCCTCGAGAAGTTCGAAACCGAGATCCTCGTCGAGATAATCGTGCCGGATATGACGTTAACACAATCGTTGCAGAGCATGAGTCAGATCGGCCTCGATCAAGTCGACATTCGTCAGACAGATCGAGAGAGTCAAAAAGGATCAGGTTTACCACGGAGGTGGGTTATGGGCCTAAGGACGATGTTCCGAGTTCCCACAGCCATAGTGAGGGGTTAGTGATCGAAGCGGTAATAAGCGAGGACGAGTAAAAGGGTTTGTGTGGACGGTGGAAGCGCCGTTAATATCCTTTATTATTCAGCATTTAAGGCCATGAGGTTGAAAGATGAAGACATTATTCCGTTATCTACCCCTTTATTTGGTTTTACAGGACAGGCCATCCACCCTGTCGGGTCGATCAATTTGTTAACGACGGTGGGAGACGGAGAAAAGGGTCGGACGATGGAAATGACCTATGTCGTAGTTAAGGCCCCTTCGGGGTATAACGCGATATTGGGCCGACCGGCTCTATATGATCTCGGAGCCGTTATCTCGACCTTCCACAACGACGCATGAAGTTTCCAACTGGTACGGTACCCATGAAGTCAAAGGAGACGTTGAGGTAGCCCGGAACTGTAGTCTGGTTACGATCAAAGGAAAAGGGGTTGGGCAGGTATTGGTTGAGGAGTTGATACCTGAAGAAGAGGAAGATCGGAGCTGGGTTTCCGCCGACCCGACCGAAGAAGTTCGAGTTTGGAGAGAGGAAGAAGGTCAAGGGATCCAGATCGGGAAGTGGATGCCACACCCCGACATGAGAGCCTTGGTCGACCTTCTAGTTGAGTTTCGAGACGTTTTTGCGTGGAAGGCAGATGACATGCACGGCCTATCGGCGGATATAGCGGTGCACCAACTTAACGTCGATCCCAAAAAGAGGCCGATACGGCAAAAGAAGAGAAATCTTGCCCCCGAGAGAAAAGAAGCGATGAGAAAAGAAGTCGACAAGTTGCTAGTTCTTTGGAATCGTGAGAGAGGTATTTTACCCGGATTGGTTGGCCAATCCGGTATTAGTTAAGAAGCCGGATCAAAGGCGGCGAATGTGTGTCGACTTCACGGATCTTAACAAGGCATGTCCCAAGGATTCTTACCCGCTACCGAAGATCGACCAGTTAGTCGACTCGACACTGGGCTTCGAGGTATTCGGGTTCCTCGATGCGTACGGGGTTATTATCGGATCTTTATGGACCCACAGGACTCAGAAAAAACCGCTTTTATCACGAAATTTGGCACGTTTTGCTTCGTTACGATGCCGTTTGGGCTTAAGAATGCGGGGGCTACTTATCAACGGGCCGTCAACAAAATTTTCAAGAGACAGATAGGTCGGAATATGGAGGTTTATGTGGATGATTTATTGATCAAGAGCAAGTCCTTGGGACAGTTTCTTGTCGATGTGAGAGAAGTTTTCGAGGTATTGCGGACGGCAAAAATGAAGCTCAACCCAAAGAAGTGCACATTCGGAGTCCGATCAGGGAAATTTCTGGGATACATGATATCGAGAGATGGGATCAAAGCTAACCCAGATAAAATCGAGGCTCTCAAAAGCATGCCCACACCTCGGAATGTCAAAGAGGTGCAAAGGTTGACAGGTCGGATGGCGGCTCTCAACCGTTTTCTGTCGATATCAGCACATAGAGCTCTACCTTTCTTCAAGATTCTGAAAAAAGCTAGTCCGTTCCGATGGGATGGGGAGTGTCAGAAGGCGTTTGACGATTTGAAAGAATATTTATCGATTTGCCAACGCCGTCCTCACCTCGAGATGGAGAGAAGCTCTTGGTTTATCTAGCGATCGTGAGGAAGCGGTAAGCGGCTTGTCTTAGTTCGAGAAGGAGACCAGGGACAAATCCCAATCTATTTTGTCAGCAAAGCCCTACATGGTGCAGAGGTCAGATATACTCCTGCGGAGAAGTTAGCGTTGAGTTTGGTTCATGCGTCGAGGAAGTTGAAGCCATACTTCCAAGCACATCCCATTGCTGTGGTTACTGACCAACCGTTGAAACAAATCTTGGCAAAGCCCGAGACATCGGGTCGATTAGCCAAATGGGTTGTCGAGCTAGCGGAATACGACATAGAGTTTCTACCTCGAACAGCCATCAAGGGTCAAGCTCTGGCTGACTTCATAGCGAAGGGTTGTCGATTCAATTAGAGCGGGGAAAACGGTCATCGGAGGAGCGATGGACACTCCACGTCGATGGTGCCTCGAGAAACCTAACCTTGGAAACGGCGCCGAAAGGCGACGGACCTTTCCTAGGCTATACGGATCTAACCGGCGGTGTACCGGGTCAAATTGTGGTGCTAGTATGGTGAGTCGAGTGTCGAATCCTCGGGGAACTTGGTAATTTCTTTTACGTGTGGTTAAACACCAAAGAGTATTTATTAACTCGATCTAAATCGCAATTTTATAACACGGATCACTACTTATTCTAGTCAACATAAAATAAATACGTAATTTAAAAGTTATTCTAATATAATATATATAGATATATAAATATATATAGATGTACATAAATTGCAAAGTATATATATAGATATAAATATATAGATACCAATATATTAAACGAGATAATTTTAGAGAAGCTGGCCAAAACTTATATAATTGGTTTATACGATCTTTTCGATTAATTGAAATGTGTTCGATCTCTCCTTTTATTTTAGGTCCAATTGAGTAAGTGAAACGGTGCACTCTGAGGTAAACAATTCCTCCTCACACGAGCGTATGAAATTGTCATATGTCCATTGCATCGGTCAAGGTCCACAAGCTGTTACGGTAAACGAATTAATGCGAACGGGTCCCGAGTACAAATCTACCTTTAGATAAAAAGGAGTCATTCCGTTCGTCAAACGGTCAATTTTATTTTAAAGGCTCCGGTTGTCAAAGCCGGACGATTTAACTTTCCGGTTTAAGTTTCAATTAAGCGATGATTTAACATTATTACGATCTCGAGTACAAATTATAATAAAATTCATTTCTCCCAAAACAAATTTACCCCCGGGTAGGAAATCGGATTCCGTTATCACGTTGTTCACACGGCCAATTTTACCCTCCGGTTTTTCTATCTTTTATTTCATATCACGACTACGAGGCGTCAATTCATAATTAGATTATGAATTCCTCAGATCGGTTAAATATGTCAATACGAATACGATCAAAATAGAAAAAGATTCAATTAACTCAATTTTAGTCATTTTAACTTAACAACATTTCTTTAACGAAAAGATCGAAATAAAACCGATTACATAGTTTTGGCCAGTATTATATTTAGCCTAAAAACATTATAACAACGAAAAATATAAAAACAAACATAAATACTTAAGAAAAGTTACCCGAATACGGCAGTTGATTCAGAAATCGTATTTCCCGGACATTACAACTTCTTTAGCAAAACCGACTTCCGAGATTTTCCCGAGCATTATAACGATACTAAAACTACATTATTACGGCGTAAGGCCTTATTTACAACTACAACTAAAAATTAAAAAGAAAAGAGAAGGAAAGAAAGAGAGAGAGATATATATATATATGAGATGTATATATATATTGGTACCCTCCGTCTGCTCTACGATCAAATCCTTTATATAGACAAAGGTCTCAAGGCCGGACCGGTCCGGGATCAAGCCGGATCGGTCCGGACTAATGATTACATCCACTAACTTGATCTCTTCGGCATGTGCGTAGATTATATATATTTTTATATATAATTATTAAACTTCTAAAATTCATATCTCGAGTTACGGACCTCCAAAAATTGCAAACGAAATGCCAAAATTAAGGTCTCGAGAAACTCTACAACTTTCATGAAGGACTCTTCTTCGGATAACGCCTTCTTGATAACCTCGTGTTCTCCCGAAGCTTTTACGGGATTTTTCTTAATCCAAATTGATTAGCCACTTGATCACTTGTTTAAGTTGTAGACCTCCAATCTTCATAATTTAAATTGCATTGGAAAGCTCTCGGAAAAATCTACAACTTGCGTGAAGAATACTTTCTCTGAAAAATGTTGTTTTGATGAGCCATTCGTTTGTCGAAGACATTTCTCTATTACCACTTATCCAGGATTGGTTGGCCACTTAACCACTTAAACTTTTCAATTGACCATTTAAGCTCGTGGCACTCTCTAAAATCATTCCGGAGATATGATTAAACTTCAATATGTCGATTCTCGGGGTCTCCGGTTATAAATGCGCAATAAAACATCACAAATACCCACGTAAATCGACGCGACACTCCGATTTACTAAAATCGGTACAAAATTACAACTTTTTATTATTATTATTACTAAATACTCTAAATTATAAAGACTAACATTTTATACCATAATTTCATATATTTTATATAGAATTCGTTAATAAAACATAATAATATAACGTATATTTAATCATATAAAAATAATACATCAAATTACTCCCACTTAGCTTTTGATCGTCCTCGAGCAAAAATAAGCGGTAATAAAAGATAGTATAATTTTTCGGATTATATTTTATATTGTCAATATTATAAATATATTATCTATCTTAATTTAAAATCTTAAGAAGACGAAAAGAGTATATAAGCGAAATAACTTAAACATTAAATATTATTTAGATAAAATTATATATGTAATACTTAAGAAGTATAAATAAAATATCGAAATTATTTTTAATCGCAACTATTATGAAATTACGGAATTGGAAACTTCGGTAAAGTAGTCG
Source organism: Gentiana straminea (assembly GCA_036785695.1). NCBI lineage: Eukaryota > Viridiplantae > Streptophyta > Magnoliopsida > Gentianales > Gentianaceae > Gentiana > Gentiana straminea. Next base: position 19,664,554 of record JAVUPR010000061.1, on the reverse strand, counting down.
ACAAAAATGGCTTATAAAGTTCAAGATGTTGGTTAATCGGAAAAAAAGAAATCAAAAAAGAGAAAGAGAGCAAGTCGTACGTACTACATCTTTATATTCTTGATCAAAAATAATCATCGATTAATAGCATCTCTTTTCAGATTTTCTCTCTCTTTTTTTTTTTTTTTTTTTTTTTTTTTTTTAAGATTAAGAACTAAAAGCGTGAGTGTGTGTAGAAAATCAAACTTACAGGCATTGCTTCATCAAGATTGATCGGAGTACTACTCTTTCGATCGAAAATTACAAGTCCGGTTTCCTTAAACTTGTAATAATTCACGAGATCTTATGATTCAACTTTTCCTCTTTCATTTTATATTGTGCCCTCATTCCCGGCAATAGGACATTTCGAGATAATACCACTAGTGGACTACTATCATCGAGGCAATCGGGAGCTTAATTACCTCGTAGTGATATAGGACATTTCGTGATAATACCACTACTCACTCCAATCATTGGTAGCTACAACCGATTTGTTCTTTTTATTTTTAAGTTGTTAATCACGAGATAAGGAAGATACGATATTTGATTAATTACGTGTAAATATGGTGCTTCGTTCTTAATTCTTTTATAGAATATTAATATATCCGAACTTATTACCAAAATCGGCTATGTTGCAAGTGTCATGAGGTAAGATCGAATATACTACTACTTATCTAATCTTTCCAATCTCGGCATATACCAAAACTTAGCTTTTATGTCTCCAATCTCTTTTTATAAGTACGTACAAACTTGCGGTATTTCAAGGAAATGTAGACCAAAATAGCTAAAGCTCGGTTATTTAATCACAATTTACAATTTCGAGTGAGGTCTTGATCACTCTAATCAAAATTTGAGGTAGGTTATTTGGCTCTAGTTATATTTTTGTGGTGCCAAAAATCGACAAACTTAGTCCAATTCCAAACTCATAATTCATATTGAAAATGATTCTAAAAATTTTACTTATAAATATCAACATACTTATATAATTTTATAAAAACAATATCTAATATTAATTACTCAATTATATAAACTTAAAATCTTATTAAAATCTAAATTAGACATATAATATAATTATTGTTTTGACTATTTTTCGAAAATTTTAATGAATTTTCTAACCTAACTACTACTCCCACTTACGAAGTGGCATCGTCCCGATGTTCAATAAGTAGTAAAGAAGTAGGTTTGAAAATAAAATTAAAATTATCTATTAACGTTATTTTTACGATTTTATTTTAGCGTATACTAATTAAAACAAACTTAAAAAACTAAGACATATATATTAAACAAGATACATTTTTACAAACTTAAAAGAAAAACTTAACTTAACTAAAGAAACTTCAAACTTAACTTAATTTAACTTATTCAAATTTAAATAAAACCAACAAACAACTCTCTAAATGGTAGACGAACAACCCGGTGTATCAACCGGTAGCAAACCAAACCGACTATCTCAGACGGAAAAATCTCATCCGTCTCCGGCTCTTCTACTCCATTCATAAGAATACACAAACGTGATATCATCCATGAATTAGGCATAGGTTTCCCCTACTACCTCTCGTGATCGCAAACTCCAACAACGTCCTTTGAATCAATATACCCCGATCAACAAATACACCGAATGCCAAAGCAAAAAGTAGAAGCATTTCATTCTCGGCCAAACTTCCAAAATCCCGAGGTGGGATAAACTCGAGAATTTATAAAATGCTTCCACGCCTTTAGATGTGGAAGTAAAGCTCGTGTTGACATGTCGTGATTTGTATCAAAAAGCGGGAACGGACATTGGAAAGACTCGTGTACTTTATTCAAATGATTGTATGCATTGTCTAGTCCCCATTTTATTTCAAAGTCTTTGCATCGTAGCTTGGTGGTATTTCAAAGAGTTGATTTATAATAGATGAAGAGAAGGGAACGACCACTCCTCTTACTAGAACGATTTGTGTAGACTACATCATAGATGTCGTCATAAGTGCGAATAAAATTCTCGCACTATTGAGACATTTATCCTACCTCTCGGTGTCTTGACAAATTTCTTCCGGCCACAACTACGGATCATAGTTTTCCCCATTGATCAAGCTTATCTAAATTTAAACCTTTCTCCAATAGGATTGGAGAATTTGCAAAACGATTGTGTAAAATGATATTATCGTTAGAAGCTTGAGATTCACGATGATCCGGTGTATCGGGCTCGTAAGAATTAACCGATGGTGAAGAGTGGTTCGACATTTTTAAAGTTTACTATAAAATAAAAGAAGGAAAATTGAAGATGGTAAAGATATGAGCATTTGTTGCTCCTCCTTCTATTTCCTTAAATAGATAGTAAAAAACTTACGTGTGTGCATTAGACGGACTCAAGAATGACTCGGCCTTACATTCTTCACGGCCCGGTCCGGAAAATGCCGGCTCGGTCCGGCCTCATCCTACTTTTGCGGGGACGAGAGGTAAAAGACAACTTGTGTTTTGTTATTTTACTTCACGTGTGAAACAAGGCTTCCACTTGCCTTGAAGATAATTTGATAATGGTTGAATTAATTTATCCACTTTGATACGGACGGATAAAATGACACATTAGTTATATTTTGAAAACGACTCAATAATGATACAAAATTATTTTTGTGATTTTTATAGTTTATAAAAACTAAAACGATTTAAAACGCAAACCAAATTTTTATAAAACGACTATAAAATTAAACTAAACGAAAACGAAAACAAACGATTATCTAAAATAAACGAAAAATGATAACAAACCAATATCCTAATGAAAAATGTCGAATAAAAAGTGCAGTAAAAATTCGTAATCAAACAAAGTCATTAAATTCATTCTTCATCATAGTCTTCCTCGGGATCGGCGGAAAACTAGAACTTGGAAACGGCGAGAAGGCGGGCTGTTTGAAATGTAGTCGTGGTCACGGCGAACTATCAAGACCCATCGAACTCATACCGGTCGTGACATGGGCAAACTCGGTGAATCCTCCCCAACTCGACATTCTTGGTCTCGAGCACACAGTAGAAAATACACACATGTTCCACTAGATTGACTTCCAAAAGGATATGACGATGGATGGAAGCTCGAAGGTGGTGGGATAGGTGTTACCCACTACTGGTAAGGTGTAAGGATCGGACGACAAGATGGATAGGCGGGATCATCAAAAGTAGGATTACGAAACAGTTTGCTCGTTCCTTCTTATACCTCTACGAAGATCATCACACCACTTGCCTATTACTCTCGGCATACTTGTCTACAGTATGCTCGGCATATAAAGCCGGGTTGGCTTGACCACGTGCAACATCATCCTTAAAGATTGAAACATATCATATGTGATAGTGTTGGAGAAAGGAGTTTGTTGAGGCGACTAGAAAAAGATGGAAAAGAAGAAGATGTAAAAGCGGTGGAGGTAGGGTGAGTTTGACTTCTTCTAAGTAAAGAGCTAATACTACCATCCGGAAGACTAGTCAAACTAGGTCCAATCGATTTCCATCGACGGAGAGATAACTTGTCATTAGGCGGGAATGGTACTCCCAACCTACGACATAAATCGAGAGATAAAACAAGGGAAGTATAGATGACTCCCTGAGTGGCGATGACAATACTCTCAAAAATTCTTTTAAACATGACCTTTCCAACATCCACTCTAACATCATTTACCATTGCCCAAGCGATACAAACATCTTCCTTTCCAAAAGCGGTATGTTTACTAGAAGGATAGAGATTATGGCTAATAAATCTTTTAATTGCCCTCGAACCTACAAAAACGAGTTCCCGTAATTAAACCGATTTTCAACCCACACCGCGGTCGGGTCAAAAACGATCACGGGCTCTCGGGGCGATCTGCTCAAAACTAGCGGGATCATCTAAATTATAAACTACCACCGTAATCCTCCTCATCGGGAAAAACCTCAACTCCTAAGATTGCATTAATGACGGCGGGGTTAAAAGGAATATTTACGGCTCGTAAGGGTACGGTTTCCAAGCGAGTAAGGCATTCTTCGACAAAGTAGATAAAACCGAATAAAACTCGGCTACTATAGTCGTGTTAATCTCCCTTCCCTTACATTTGCTAAATCTAACCAACGACGCTTTAAAGATATTCTTAACTTCATCACCTAAGTCATCCAAGTCTAATCCTTTTCAACGAACATCACACTTACTTATAGATTTTCGCATACGCTTTCTTAGCCTCGGGTGATGCGGTTTTTTCAAAGCTTACGGCTTCTTCCTCGGGTGATAAAATTACTTGTGCCTACGACGGGAGTTGAAATTGGAATTTTTGATTTTCTCTTTTTAGAGATTCTAGTACTCGACTCGGCCATTCTACGATATTGGTAATGCCAATCAACAACAAAAGCAACAACAAAAACAACAAAAAATAAAAATGTCACAACACACTCAAAAATCAAAACGAGTTGAAATTAAAAAAATTATGAAAAATACCAAATTGACAACTAAATAAACTAGATTATACCTTAATATGTAGAAAACGTTGAAAAGTAGGCCGGAAAAGTTCAAAAGTCGCCGGAATGAAATGGAGCTTGTTTTTGACCCTTTTTGAATTTTCTAATTTGTGTTGAAGAGAGGAGATGATAATGAGAAGAAATTAAGTAATGGTGTAGTGTGAGATGAAGTTTTGTTGAAGAAAAGTGAAAAATTTCGTAATGGTGGGGTTTGGTGTGTGGTGCGGCTGTAAAGAAAAAATTAGGGAAGAAGAAGAAGAAAAGAAGGGTCCCCGTCTTTTCTATGTTTTTAGACCCGGACCGGTCGGATTAAGGCGGATCGGTCCGTGCCCAAAAAATTTTTTTTTTTTTTTTTTTTTTTTTTTTTTTTATGATTTTTGAATAAAACTTATACAAATTCTAATAAAACTTAATTAAAATCTTAAAAATAAGTTTATAAAATTTACTTAAAATAAAATTTGAAGGAACTTTTATAATTTTATAACAATTTCTAAAAATTTAATAAAATCTTTATAACACTTTAATAAAAAGCTTATAAAAATTTAATAAATTTATATCAACTCTTATAAAACGTTTAAATTAAAACTAAAAAAAAAACAACTTTTATAAAACTTTTATAAAACTCCTCAAATTTTCATAAAGATCCATTTATAAAATTCTCAGAAGTTATGCGAAAATTTTATAAAATAAAATAAAATAAAAGACTCGAAACTTAAGGGGTTACGATTCTTTGATTTAAATCTTCCAAAGTTCGATATAACGCTCAATCAACCTAACTCCTAAAAACGAGGCATTTGAATTATCTCTCGGAATTCCATCGGGATTTTCGGATAACCACTAATCGTTCCGCTTCCAACAATATTCAAACACTCGTCACGGGATTTGGTTGTGTTTTTCCCACGAGCGTCCAACATGTTCACTTTTTCCACAGTTACGCATCTCATTAGAAACTTTGCCACTTCTTTTTATCGCACTTCTTGATGTTCCATTACATACTTCTCTCAATCGATCTCTCTCAACAATTTCTTGTTTTGTTCAAAAACTAAAGCTTATAGAAAACGCGACATCTTTATCAAGGCCTAATTTCAAAAGTAAAATAAAAACTCTATTCTATCTAAAAAAGACATCCGGTTCTTTTACGTCTATCCGGTAAAAGACGAAAAGAGTTTAAACATAATTAAAATTACAAGAAAAGTAGAGTAAAGATAGATAGCACCTGGTATTCGGTGATTCCAGTTTCTCTGCTTTTCAGTTTTTCATTTTTCCTCTGCTTTTTCAATTTGTCGGGGGATCAATCAGTAGCATTATTTCTTCTTTCAGTGTGATTCCTTCTCCTCCACAAATAACTTTACTCTGTGGCCATTGGCTATAAAAGTTGTATTTCCATCGGTTAGTCCAACGACTCCGGTTTTGTAAACCCGTGTTACTTTAAATGGACTGTCCATCTTGATTTAAGCTTACACTGGAAACAACTTTAAACGTGAATTGTACAAAAGCACTCGATCACCTACATGGAACTCACGCTTAAAGATTCTCTTATCATGGAAAGACTTCGTGCGTTCTTGTAGATTCGAGCGTTTTCATAAGAATCGAGACGAAATTCTTCTAGTTACGTCAATTGAAGCAATCTATGATCACCGACGACCTTAGGATCGAAATTTAGAAATCTAATAGCCCGAAGGCTCGGTGTTCTAACTCAATTTGGGAGATGACATGACTTACCAAAGACTAGCTTATAGGGAGAACAACCAATTGGTGTTTTAAAAGGCGTTACGTACGCCCGTAATGCATCATCTAATTTAATTGCCCGGTTTTACGATTTGAATCAAGCTTTTTTTTCCACGATTCTTTTGATCTCTCTATTTGACACCTCTGCGACCCTTTGGTTTGCGGATGATAGGGCGTTCTAGTTTATGCGTTACACCATATTTCTCAACTAACTTAGTAAATGGTCGATTACAAAAGTGTGAACCTCTATCGCTAATGATCGCCTCGGAATGCCATATCTAGTGAATATGTTCTTTTTAAGGAATCGTATGACAACCTTGGTATCATTAGTGGGAAGAGCTTCGGCTTACCCATTTTGAAACATAATCTACCATTACAAGAATAAATCTTTTTCCAAACGATATAGGAAAAGGTCCCGTGAAATCTATACCCCAAACATCAAATAACTCACATTCTAAAATAGGTTGCATAGGCATTTCATGTTTTTTAGATACATTTCCCCATTTTTGACAAGATTCACAAGATTTAACATATTTATAAGCATCTTTATATAGTGTAGGCCAATAAAAACCACATTGTAAAACTTTAAAAGCGAGTTTTCCATCCTCGCATGATGACCTCTGCCTCACGATCATGACAAAACGATAAAATACTTAAAATTTCATTATCGGGCACACATTTTACGATTATCCCATCCGAACATTTACGGAAAAGGTACGGTTCCTCCCGGTAATAAAATTTTAAGTCGTAAAAGAATTTCTTTTACGTTGCCAAGTCCAATGAGACGGAATATAATCACGAGTTAAGTAATTAATGATATCTCCAAACCAAGGTGAGATTTCCTTAGAAGGAATTCTATTTTTTAATAAGCTGCATGGTTGAAGGAGTATCTATTCTAAATAGTTGTTCATCGGGAAATGAATCTTTAATTTCATTCCTATCTCTTCCTCGATCTCCATTCTACTTAGATGATGCGCTACTACATTCTCACTTCCTTTTTTATCTTTAATTTCAATATCAAATTCTTGAAGTAGGAGAATCCATCTAAGAAGACGTGGTTTCGCATCCTTCTTACTCGGTAAATACTTGGTGAATGGTACGTGTAGATTATTACCTTAGAACCAACAATATAAGATGCGAACTTATCTAAGGCAAAAATTACGACCAACGGTTCTTTTTACGTAGTTGCGTAATTAAGTTTGAGCTTGCGTTTAATGTGTGGGATGCATAGTAAATAGCTTTGAGAATTTTGTTATACCTTTGACCTAAAACGACTCCTACGACTAAATCGCTTGCATCACACATAATCTCAAAAGGCAAATTCCGGTCGGGTGCTACCAATGCGGGTGCGGTAATCAACTTCGCTTTTAAGGTCTTAAATGCTTCCATACATTTACTATCAAAGTTAAAAGGTACTTCTTTTTCAAGTAAATGACTTAGAGGCTTTGCTATCTTTGAAAAATCTGCAATAAATCTCCTATAAAATCCTGCATGTCCAAGAAATCCTCTTAGAGTCCTTAGATTAGCGGTGGCGGTAATTTTTCAATCACCTCGACTTTAGCTTTATCAACTTCAATTCTATTTCGAGAGATTCTATGACCTAAAACAATTCCTTCGATACCATTAAATGACATTTTTCCCGAGTTTAGAACTAAATTGGTATCCTCGCAACGTTGTAAAACTCTTTCTAAGTGCGATAAACATTTACCAAAAGAATCTCCATAAACACTAAAGTCGTCCATAAAAATTTCTAAGAATTTCTCAATCATATCGAAAAATATAGACATCATACATCTTTGAAACGTAGCGGGAGCATTACATAAACCAAACGGCATTCTTTTATACGCAAAAGTTCCATAAGGACAAGTGAAAGTAGTCTTTTCCCTATCTCTGCTTTGCAATGAAAATCGTAAATAACTTTGAATAACCATCTAAGAAACGATAATACTTATGACCACTTAAACGTTCCAACATTTGAACTATGAATGGAAGCGGATGATGATCTTTCTTAGTATGATCATTTAGTTTTCTAAAGTCAATGCACATTCGATAACTTTGTAATTTCCCTTGTTGGAATCCATTCATTCTTATCATTCTCTTTCAACTTTGTGAAACCTCCTTTCTTTGGTACAACTTGAGTTGGACTCACCCATTCACTATCGATATAGGAAAGATTATTCCCATTTCTAATAGCTTAATCACCTCTTTCTTAACGATTAAGCTGTAAATTCGGGTTGAGGCGGCGTTGCGGTTGAATACAAGGTTTAGCATCTTCTTTCAAAATTATCTTATGAACACAAATCTCGGGGCTAATACCTCGAATATCGGCAATTTGTCCATCCAAAAGCTTTCTTATGCTTTCTTAACATTCTTATTAATTGATCTTCTTGCTTTGCTCGGTTAAAGTTGATGAAATAATAATCGGTAATAGATTATCGAGTTTCAAGAAAAGCATATTTCGATTTAAAGGTAACGGCTTCAATTCCGGATTCTTCGGCGGATCTTATTGACGATTTAGAGCGGGTCCTTCTAGTTCTAACTCCAAATACTTATGCCATGGTGGCTTAAAAGTAAAGCTTCCTTTATCTAGAGAAAGGATTATCTCTTTCATTTCAATGTCTTCCTCATCTTCTTTATAGATAGACGGGGTTAAGCATTCTTCTAATCTGTCTTCAAAAGTTGGTAGCGATTATCATAGACGAATGAATATCTTACTATAAAAGAACATGATTACGGTGATGTATATGGAGGGTTCATAGCTTTGAAAATATTGAAAGCAACTTCATCTTCATTGACTCTCAAAATTAACTCTCCTTTATGAACATCGATTAAAGTTCTTCACTGTAGCTAGAAATGGACGACCTAGAATAAGAGGCGGCGAATATCCTTCTTCCATTTCCATAACTACAAAATCTCTTGGAAAATAGAATTTGTCTACTTTAACCAGTACATCCTTAATCATTCCTTTAGGGTACTTAATCGATCTATCTGCCATTTGCAGAGTCATTTCAGTCTTAGTAAGCTTTCCTATGCCTAGCTTTTTATAATCCTCATAAGACATGAGATTTATACTAGCTCCCGAATCACATAAGACTTTCTTAAACGAAAATCCTCCAATTTCACATGGAATCGTAAAACTTCCGGGATCTTTCGGTTTAGGTGGTAACTTATCTTTGCGAGAATTGCGAGAACATTCTTCATTTAGGCATATATTCTCATATTCCTCTAATTTTTTCTTATTTGATAGTATATCTTTCGAAACTTTCCATAGGCGGTATATTAATCGAGCTTCAATAACGGGGATATTAACATGAAGATGACGAAAAGTATCAAGGAAACGAGCATACTTCTTATCGGTTTTTGCCTTTTTGATTTGATCTTTAGGAGGGTAAGGTAAAGATTCTAGATCTATAACCTTTGGCTCCTTAGTCAATTTCTCTTTTCCTTTTTCCTTAAACCTTTGAGTATTACTTAGTCGCCATGTTTCGGGTTCTTGAATTTTTTCCTTTAAATTGTTCCCTGAATCAATCTCTACTTGATTTTTTCGGTTCTTCTGTTTCTCATCTATTCGACATGTTCCTTGAATAAATTCCTTAAATCTTTATCCATAGGGTCTTTCAAAATCCTAGGGATTTTTACCCAATTTTCACCTTCATTTTCGGGTTCCAAACTTCTATTCCTTTTCAAGAAAGTATTTATAATTTCTTCTTCATCATCGAGTGAATTCAATTTCATCTTTAGTTTCATCAATCTTTCCATCTAAATCATTTTCTACTTCATTATTCCCGAAGTTTTCTACTCCATTGCTTCCAGAGCTTCCTACTTCTCGTAACTACAACATTTACCTCTCTTGGGTTTAAATCGGTGTTGCTTGGTAATCCTCACGGGGTCTACTTGTTGTTACGTTCACCTTCCTACTCAAATGATCTTCCATATTCCTCGATGAGGCTTCTATTGTTCTCGTTACGGTATCATGTCCACTCATAGATGTTTTTATTGTACTCATATCTTTAGTGGTTGTACCAATAGAAGTCATCATTGTTTCCATATTCTTAGCTTGAGTAGATACTACGCCCGTCATATTTTCCATAAGTTTTTCCCATTTTTCAACTCCTTACGGGGTTGAGTTGAACTACGAGTCTTGGTATACTTTGAGTGGTATGTTGAGGATAGGATCTTGGTAATGATTGTAAATTCGATTAGATGTATTTTCTTGATAAACTTGGTTATTATTCATATGGGGTTTGGATATGGCGGTTGTCTGGCTTACTAGGGTTTTCGGACCATCGATAAGTAGGATGATCTCTTAATAGCATTAAACGAGTTTGAGTATGCATTGTTCAAATTCTATCTTTGTTGAAGAAAACTCACCTCCTCTCTTGAATATCTGTTGGTTCTTCACTCCCTAAATGACACATTATCATGACTTGAGTATTCATTTGGTGTACTATTTTACGAATTTTGGTTCTTATTACATTTGTAAACCATCAAATTTCCTACTCAAATTCTCCAAGTGTGCTAGAACTTCCGTATTAGACGTACATTCTCTGCAAAAGCTACTTTTACGGTGCTAGAACCGGTTTCCCACATTACTTTATTTTTGGAAATCTTTTACTATAGCATCGTAAACTGTTTGAGCTTCACTCATCATTAACGAACCACCACGTGCATGATCTACATACGCACGTGAGTCTTTTCTCAATTTACGACGAAGAGTTGAATTTGCATATCTAAGGAATAACCATGATCGGGACACGCTCTTAACAATTTTTTAAACCTTTCCCACGCATTCCCAGAGTTTCCTCGGATCCTTGTCTAAAGTTAGCAACCTCGACTTTTAATTCCAAATTTCGTCCGGGAGTGAAATATTGTTTCGAAATTCGGTTTGAATCTCCTCCCAACTAGTAAGTGAATGATGTGGAAGAGACATAAACCAATCTCGGGCTCGTCCTTTTAAAGAAAAAGGAAACATAGTCATTCTCGTTAATTCCTTATGAGCACCTTGACTTTTGGTTTGTATTGCACGAGTTCTTCAAAAGATAGAGATGATGATGTGGATCTTCATCATCCTCTCCTAGGAATTGGGCTCTTGCGTCAATTAAACCAAAAAGATGAGACTTAATTTCGAAATTATTCGCTCCTTCATTAGGTAAAAGGATGGGATTATTAGTACGGTTTCTTCTTACGGTTTGATCACGGATAGGTCTCGGGTTTGGTGGATTATTACGATTATTACGGTTCCGATTTTGATTATTTCTATTATTATTATTATTATTATTATTATTATTATTAGGGTTAACGGGGTTTTGTCCATGCCACTAGAGCATGTTCCGGCCACTTGTTCGGGTGTTTCAAATCAACGATTTCGACCATTCTCGTATTTACGTTTGAAGATGATTCTTGGTCGGGATTTCCACGACTAGTATGACCGCGTTTACTCTCTACTCTTAAGCTTGCCTTTCGTAAGTGTTTATGTCGGGCTTATAAGGAGTGAGAGGGGCCTTACCACTTACGGTCATCAACTAACGAAAATAGAAAATAACACGAAATTGATAGTAGTAAAAATTGGTAATTTTCCTAAAAGGTAACAACCAACGAAAAATAAAATAGAAATGAGATAAGAAAAGTGTTGACTTATTCTCGAGAATTTTAAGCTAATACAAGTAGTAACCATAGACACATAAAAAGAAATTAGCGACGTTCCCCGGCAACGGCGCCAAAATGCTTGACGGACTAAACCTAACCTTGGAAACGGCGCCGAAAGGCGACGGACCTTTCCTAGGCTATACGGATCCTAACCGGCGGTGTACCGGGTCAAATTGTGGTGCTAGTATGGTGAGTCGGAGTGTCGAATCCTCGGGGAACTTGGTAATTTCTTTTACGTGTGGTTAAACACCAAAGAGTTTATTAACTCGATCTAAATCGCAATTTTATAACACGGATCACTACTTATTCTAGTCAACATAAAATAAATACGTAATTTAAAAGTTATTCTAATATAATATATATAGATATATAAATATATATAGATGTACATAAATTGCAAAGTATATATATAGATATAAATATATAGATACCAATATATTAAACGAGATAATTTTAGAGAAGCGGCCAAAACTTATATAATTGGTTTATACGATCTTTTCGATTAATTGAAATGTGTTCGATCTCTCCTTTTATTTTAGGTCCAATTGAGTAAGTGAAACGGTGCACTCTGAGGTAAACAATTCCTCCTCACACGAGCGTATGAAATTGTCATATGTCCATTGCATCGGTCCAAGGTCCACAAGCTTTTACGGTAAACGAATTAATGCGAACGGGTCCCGAGTACAAATCTACCTTTAGATAAAAAGGAGTCATTCCGTTCGTCAAACGGTCAATTTTATTTTAAAGGCTCCGGTTGTCAAAGCCGGACGATTTAACTTTCCGGTTTAAGTTTCAATTAAGCGATGATTTAACATTATTACGATCTCGAGTACAAATTATAATAAAATTCATTTCTCCCAAAACAAATTTACCCCCGGGTAGGAAATCGGATTCCGTTATCACGTTGTTCACACGGCCAATTTTACCCTCCGGTTTTTCTATCTTTTATTTCATATCACGACTACGAGGCGTCAATTCATAATTAGATTATGAATTCCTCAGATCGGTTAAATATGTCAATACGAATACGATCAAAATAGAAAAAGATTCAATTAACTCAATTTTAGTCATTTTAACTTAACAACATTTCTTTAACGAAAAGATCGAAATAAAACCGATTACATAGTTTTGGCCAGTATTATATTTAGCCTAAAAACATTATAACAACGAAAAATATAAAAACAAACATAAATACTTAAGAAAAGTTACCCGAATACGGCAGTTGATTCAGAAATCGTATTTCCCGGACATTACAACTTCTTTAGCAAAACCGACTTCCGAGATTTTCCCGAGCATTATAACGATACTAAAACTACATTATTACGGCGTAAGGCCTTATTTACAACTACAACTAAAAATTAAAAAGAAAAGAGAAGGAAAGAAAGAGAGGAGATATATATATATATGAGATGTATATATATATTGGTACCCTCCGTCTGCTCTCTGATCAAATCCTTTATATAGACAAAGGTCTCAAGGCCGGACCGGTCCGGGATCAAGCCGGATCGGTCCGGACTAATGATTACATCCACTAACTTGATCTCTTCGGCATGTGCGTAGATTATATATATTTTTATATATAATTATTAAACTTCTAAAATTCATATCTCGAGTTACGGACCTCCAAAAATTGCAAACGAAATGCCAAAATTAAGGTCTCGAGAAACTCTACAACTTTCATGAAGGACTCTTCTTCGGATAACGCCTTCTTGATAACCTCGTGTTCTCCCGAAGCTTTTACGGGATTTTTCTTAATCCAAATTGATTAGCCACTTGATCACTTGTTTAAGTTGTAGACCTCCAATCTTCATAATTTAAATTGCATTGGAAAGCTCTCGGAAAAATCTACAACTTGCGTGAAGAATACTTTCTCGAAAATGTTGTTTTGATGAGCCATTCGTTTGTCGAAGACATTTCTCTATTACCACTTATCCAGTTGGTTGGCCACTTAACCACTTAAACTTTTCAATTGACCATTTAAGCTCGTGGCACTCTCTAAATCATTCCGGAGATATGATTAAACTTCAATATGTCGATTCTCGGGGTCTCCGGTTATAAATACGCAATAAAACATCACAAATACCCACGTAAATCGACACGACACTCCGATTTTAAAATCGGTACAAAATTACAACTTTTTATTATTATTATTACTAAATACTCTAAATTATAAAGACTAACATTTTATACCATAATTTCATATATTTTATATAGAATTCGTTAATAAAACATAATAATATAACGTATATTTAATCATATAAAAATAATACATCGGTAACTCATCAGCAAGCACGAGAAATGAATGCCATCGAGTCTGTATGGCCGTTCGATGAATGGGGAGTCGATATAGTCGGACCTCTACCTCGAGCTCCGGGGAATTTCAAATACGTCGTCGTTGCGGTTGATTATTTTACTAAATGGGTCGAGGCCAAAGCTCTTACTGACATCAGGGCTCAAACCATTAAAAAATTTCTATGGGAGAATATTTTGTGCAGGTTCGGAATACCGAAGTATCTGGTCTCGGACAACGGGACTCAATTTCTTGATGATAGAGTGCAGAATTGGTTGAAAGAATTCAGGATCGAACATAGAACGACGTCAGTGGCCCGAACTCAGTCCAATGGACGGGTCGAGCGGACGAACGAGCGAGATCAAGTTTGGATTGAAGAAGCGATTGGAAGATGAAGGCCGAGATTGGGCAGCTCAGTTACCCAGTATATTGTGGTCATATCGCACAGCACCCAACTCAGCAACCCAAGAAACTCCTTTTGCCATGGCCTATGGATGTGAAGCCGTGATACCTGCGAGAGATCGGACTAGCATCGCCTCGGGTTTTAGCTTATAATGTCGAAACTAATGCGCCGATCTAAGAGAAGAAAAAGACAATGTCGAAGAGAAGAGGGAAATGGCGGCGTATCGGATGGCCGGTTATAAAAGAAAGATTTCTCGCATTACAACGCGAGGGTGAAATACAAATACTTCCAAGTAGGAGACCTCGTATTGAGAAAAAATGAAGCCGTTGCGGGACCCAATAGGCAAGCTTGAGCCGAATTGGGAAGGTCCGTATAAAATCTTGAAAGTGCATCCTAAGGGGTCATATCAGTTGGGCAGGTCGGATGGAAGCACAGTGCCTCGAACTTGGCATGCCACCAACCTCAGAAAGTATTATGTTTAAATTATTTCTTATTCTCATGACTTCTGCAGTTCTACTTTCATCAGTTGTAATAGGTCGATATGACATTGTATTTCGATTCCTTTTATAAAGCATGCTTTCTTTTCCTTTTTAATTACGCTACATATGCAAGACCGTATGAAAAGGTAAAGAGGGGGAAAAAGCGCAATGATCGACCACGACATCAGTTCTCCGGCCCGCCCAACTCAGCACTATACGGTGAAAAAAGCCAAGTCACTGACAATGCTTATATCACCTCGACACGATGAAGCCGGAGAAAATAGTGAATAAAGCCAAGTCACTGACAATGCTTATATCACTTCCGAGCTATGGTCCATCGATACGATGGATTAAAAATAAAGATAGTGAATAAAGCCAAGTCACTGACAATGCTTACATCACTTCCGACATGCCAGTAAGCCACGATGCTAAGCAGTCGACGGATCCCACGATGGATCCTTAACTCGGCTCGATCGTAAGCACCACGATGTGCTCGATCGAAAGCAGGATAGCCGAATCGAGCTCCGACCAAAAAGCCAAGTCAAGCCAATAAGGCGGTACAATGCTAGGTCGACTCTTACTCAAGTGTACTACGAGTCATGAACTCATACTACACTTCGAGGGGCCAATAGGGGAATTAAGTCAACAAGACTACACCCCATAAGGCATTGTTTGCAAGGGAATTAAGTTCAGAGGACTACACCCTAGGCAAATGATCGGTAAAAGACAACACATTCAAATGAAAAAAAGACAACATATTCAAATGAAAAACCACAATTCGAATTGAAAGAGACGTCCAAATGAAAAAGTTCATAAGGTCGGATCGAGAAAACGCGAGTTCGTACAAACAAAAATATCAATGATATTACAACCAAATCGAATCGAGTTCTTAAAAAGATAAAGATAAAATAGCATCAACATCGGGGGCAGGCTGGTTTAAAGTTGAAGCAGTGGGATCGGCTTGTCCTCCTAACTCGACATTCTCCGCTGCATTTTGCTCCAGATTAGGGGCCACGTATTTATCATACAAAGAGACACCAGCTTTGAATTCGTCGAAGTATCGTCCATATCGAGGAATGGCCTCAGGATCATACAAGAAAGCTTTCTCAATGGTGGAAACCTCAAAGCTCGGGTCGACGGCCTTGACTTGGTCAATAGCCATGGTGAAACCACCCTTCATACCCTGAGTCATCAGCAATGACAGGTCATTCTCCAACTCAATCGAGGCCAGGAAATCCAGCTTGGCGGTTTCCATACGATTCGTCAACTCGTCGAGGAGAGATTGAAGATCGATTCGATCCTTGGTTGTCTTTGCCAATTCGGCCTTCGTTCCCTCGAGCTCCGATTTCACCTCTGCCAATTCCGACTTCAACTCTGCTTGTTCTGTTCTCATCACCGCCATCTCAGCGTCCCTGTCAGAAACATCCTTCAGAGCTTTGGAAAGATCGTCTCTGGCCTTTGTCAGATCTGACTCCAGCTTCACGCGGCGCTCATCTAACTTGTTCACCCTGGCCTTCTGCTTCTCGATGTCGGAGGTCAGCTTGGCAATTTTCTCTTTGTGCTCCTCTAGAGCGGTGACGGGGACGCCATCCTGTTAAGGGCAGCCTTAGCTGCAAGTCGAGTCTGCAAAGAGGCATACCAATGATTTCAAAAACAGACAAAGGTTCCAAAAATATAAGGAAAATAGGAAAAAGACTCACAGCTCGATTACTCTTCACAATGAAGTCATGTAACTCCTCCGGAGTCATTCCTTCTGAAGAGAGTTTGAGAATGTGATAAACACAAGAGTAAACTTCAACTTAGTTTTATTCATTGAGTAAAGAGATGTATAAATAGATACAATTGAGATAGAGAGACTAGCTAGCTAGCTTGGGCGGCCACTTGAGTATGTAGATGTGGGCGGCAAGCATGCAAAAGTAAAAAGTAAAAGTTATGTCTATGACATAAAGTAAACTAGAGTTTGACATATTAATTGTTTATATGAATCACAATTAATATCACAATTAATATGTCTTTTACAATTAAATAAGGTGTACAAAATATTATGTACGAAATCTCCGAGGCTCGGCGAGTCCGCCGAGCACCCCGTCGAAACCTCGGCGGACTCAACTCGCATATCCGAGTAATATTTCTACACCCCCCTCAAACGGGGCCGTATATGTTGATGCGACCAAGTTTGCTACTTAGTCTATTTGAACATAAGAGGTGGAATAGCCTTGGTAAGAATATCGGCATTCGATCCGCCGAGGGAACATACTTTGAGTTGAATAATCTTGGCATCAATCTTCTCCTTCGAAAGTGTCTGTCAATGTCCACATGCTTGGTTTTATCATGATGGACCGGATCTTCTCGCCATGCATAAGGCTGAATTATTATCACAACAGATTGTGATAGGTTGCTTGATACGGTTGCCGAAGTTCGGTCGGTACTTTTTTAGCCATAGAGCTTCACAAATGCCAAGTACAAGTGCCCTTAGTTCGGCTTTCAAGATCTTGCTTCTTGACACGATGAGGTTGTTTCTTGCTCCTCCAAGTAACCGGGTTCCCCCATATATATGAGCAATAGCCTGTGGTAGACCTCACGTCAATGTGACATCCACCCATCGGCATCGGTGTAGACCTTGATTGATCTATCAGTAGACTTTGTGAAGTGCAGGCCTTGGCCAGGGTGTGGATTTTAAATACCTCGGTATCCTATTCATTGCATCCCAATGTTGCTCGGTAGGGCAATGCATGAATTGACTGACCGGACTGACCCCATATGCAATATCAGGTCTTGTATGGGAGAGGTAGATGAGTTTCCCTACAAGCCTTTGATATTGTTCTTTCCCCGACAAAGAATGTCACCATGTAGCAGGTATGACCGGGGTCTACGGGGGATATAGCGAGTTTTGCACCCCGGATGCCGGTTTCCTTCGGCGGATCCAAGTACATATTTCCTTTGGGAGACGAAATGCCTTTGCTTTGTTTCTTGCTACTTCCATGCCAAGAAAATATTTGAGAAAACCCAAGTCTTTCACCCGAAACACCTTTGCCACAGAGTCTTCAAATGTTGGATCTCGGTAGAGTCATCTCCAAAGTGAGGATGATATCATCCACATAGACAATAATAATAGACCTCTTCGGTTGGTTGTCTTGATGAACATAGTGTGATCGAATTGCATTGGTGATATCCAGCAGCTTTGACCACAGTTGTTAACTTTCCAAACCATGCCCTTGGTGATTGCTTCAGGCCATATAGAGATTTCCTCAGTTTGCACACCTTGCCTTGAGTATGAGGATTGACAAATGTTCGCGGTTTTATGCAAAGTAAAAGATAACAAGTAATAAAATAAAACCGATGTCAACCCCAAGTGCGAAGGCTCGCAGCTATAGTGGTGAAACCGGATCGTATCCGCAGGGACTTGTACGAAAAAGAGTTTTTTGCCTTCGATTTCTTTTATAAAGTTGATGATTATGATCTCGGATTTTCAATTAACAAACTAAGGTAGCAAACGTGAAAATAAATAAAACTACGATAATAAAAATTTATAATTTAAAACAACTAGAACGCACCGATGATCCACCACCCCACCGAAAATAACAAGAAAGACACATATTCATTCGTAAGTTCTTGGATTATTATCTCGCTAAAGAGGCATTTTCCCTTTCGGTTCATCGCCTTTTAATTAGTTCACCACTCTCGGTACAACTAAAGCATTTACGGATCAAAGATATGGATATAAATCCTAATCGACAACATTCACCCTCAACTTACGTATGTTGGAAAACTATTATCATTCTCCTTCACGGTAATCTACGAATTTATCAACTATCGTATCTAAATTCGATTAGCATGCAACATAAGTATAGATCATACAAATTGCACATAAACAATTCAAACATGAAGGAAGAACAAGATAACTTACGAAAATGAATTAAAGCGAAATCCTTATTTATTCCGGTGATGGTGGCTTCACAAAGGTGGTTCTAGCTTAGAGACCTTAGCCAATCATCCTCGATTATGATTTCAGAATCAGGGCCGTAGCTCCAGCATTACAACAGTACTACTATTCTAATTTAACTTCGGCATAACGCCTACAGAGTATTTACATAAAAGACGGGAAAAGTAAAAGCTTGGCCAAAAGTGACCAAGGAGGGGCGCCTTTATGGATGGAAATGAGGGAGTTCTTATAGGGAGAGTTGAGGGGAGGTGTATAAGGGAGAGGTTGTAGTTGAGGAGATATTTTTGGGAGAATATGCTAAGGAATATTCTCAAGTTTGTTATAAGCATGTGGGAGGTGATAATGACTTTGCATGTGAAGGTGAGGAGTCACTAAAATAGCATGTGGAGTTTGTTATGACTCATCATCATCATCATTAAGGAGCACATGGAGTAACATGCATCAAACTTGGCCAAAATATCTCCGGTTCGTCCGTAATTCCAGCAGAGTTCGGTAAAAAAATCATAACTTGAGTTGTAGACCTCCGATTGACGTGATTCAAAATGCGTTGGAAAGCTCATTTTAGTATCTACAACTTTTGTCAAGAACTCTTCCCCTGAAAATGCCTCTAAGTCGGGTAAAATTTCCATCGAAAAACAGGTTACGGTAGAAGTACGTTGGAAAATATTGATCCGTTGATCTCGTAAACTCGTGGCATCTTCTTCTTTTCCTCAAAATCCATCTTTTAGGCCTCAAAATATAATGTTACGTGGCATATTTTGAAATACTTGATCACCAAGTTTGGGCCGAATCGAATCGAGCTTTCTTTATTCGAATCGAGCTTTCTTCTTAATCTTCATCTCGATCTTCGTTTAAGCTCCTCATTTAACATGCAAGCGTACCTACATTCATGATAACATCGTGCAAAATGTAACATCTCATATTCAAAGATTTTTATCAATGAAACCACATAATTAACACAAATTTGCACTTAACCACTTTTAAAACTCATTTGCTCAATAATTCGATTAAACCCTTGATTTCTATGCAAATTATACGAATATGGAGGAAATTGTTATAAAATATAACATTAGAAATCGTATAAAATCACCCTAAACAACTTCCCCACACTTAGCTTTTGCTCGTCCCGAGCAAAACAAAACAAGAATCAAGGCTCGAAAAAGATAGACACCTCAAAAATACAACATATACTCAATAAATCGAGGTTCACCCCGATGTGTGTGCATAGCCATAGAAAACTTCCACTAAGTCCAAACTTGAAAAATTCAAAGCAAACTAGCTAATACCCCCTTTAAACTAGTAATAATGATACTTATAAGATGTACCCTACAAAACGTGACATATCCTGAAAAGAATGATAGAATATATCTAGGGCCATTCTGATATACTCAGAGGATAATCCCTACAACATATCTGTCACATTATACTGGGGATAAGGTATACGATAACTAAGTCCTTAACTTATTCATAATAATAAATTTTTTCGATTTTTTTTCTTTTTTTTTTTTTTCATTTTTTTTTTTTTTTTTCAACACACATCAGAATGAGCTTTTGCCCGTCATACTAGAATAGGAAATTTCGAGATAATCCCCTATCTACTCAAATCATAAGGCGCTTTTTTCGATCGTCGTGAGCTTTTGGTCATCATAGTGGTATAGGACATTTCGAGATAATGCCCTACCGCACTCAAATCATCGACCGAACTTTCGACACACACAATTGATTACTTTTTTCGAGATTTACGGCGGGCGGTGGTTAACATGCTAAAAGCAATTCAAACCTACGAGCATAACACCTCAAGCAATGATTTATTTGTTAATTATTGTGCAAGAACATTAGTTATGTTTCACTTATCACATTCAAACGTTCGTATATTCACAATATATCATACTCGGCTATAAACACAAACTATCATAATTTTCACGATACGCGTACGTTAGCACTAAGCACATGACTTTATAAGATAATCAAAAATCACTAATCAAAAAGGGGTATAGCTTTATAATTTAGCTCATCATTCACTATGGCTCGTGAAAAATATATTGGGTGAAACAACTAACTTATCGAACATACGGAATATAGCATTAATGACTATAAAAATAACGAACAAAGATATGCATTGTTTACTCGGGAATAAACAAAAATTTGAAAATTTAGCCCATTTAGCATAGAATCAAAATAATTTAAGCAAATGGTAGATACACATAAACCGATCCCTCCCCCACACTTAAATCACAACATGTCCTCAGGTTGTGCAGAATGTAAAAAGAAAAAGAACACTTAGCTGATTGTGGTTCGAAAGTGGCAATTCCGGAAGTGGCCTAGAATCGGCTCCGTAAATGCTCGATGAAAGCGAGATCGTGGACCATCCACCGGAAAACGGCATCATCTCGAAACTCACAATTGCTATCGCAAATATCCCGCACATCATGGGAAAACAAGACGTACCTCGGGGATAGGGGCACAAAAGATGATAGACAAGGCAACATCATGGAATAAAGACAGAAATAAACTACAGACAAAAAAGAAAAGATATCTAGGTTACCGTCCTAGTAGGGCTTAATTATAGTCGGGAGCTCGACTAGACAATAAAATTTCAACTCGGGTCAGCTTTGAATTTCCTATTCCCTTAGTTGCATAGTAGTTGAATTAATACATGTCACACATTATTTGAAATTTAAATCAGACTAGGTCATGATATGAAATATGTGACAAAGTATTAACTATGAGTCTTTTATACCCGGATCCTCAAGGGTTATTTCAAATTGTTCTAACAACCTAAATCTAAGAAATGATGCATTTGAATTTTTTCTTTGTACTCCTCGGGATTTTCGGATAACCTCCTAATCGTTCCCTTTAAATGACATTCAAACATTCATCCTGAGACTTGGTGAAACAAAATGAAAATCAATCCGAAGTATTAGAAAACTATTATCCAAAGTATGAGTAAAGTATCATGCAAAATGTAGAGTTTTTTTTATTTTTTTTATTTTTTTTATTTTTTTTTATTTTAAAAACGGGTTGCCTCCCGGTAGCGCTTTTGGTTAATGTCGTTTGCTCGACAACCAAAAAATTTTCAACCCGGGTCAGGCCAGTGAGGCCTCTTTCCGGAATCATTCTTGATTTCCTCGGGGTCAATAGTATGGATCCCACAAAAACAAAGTCTCGCCAACGTATTGGCCATATCAGTAAACTTCTGTATCCACTTTGTTCCTATGGTTCTTCTCTTCTTCTTTTTAGATTTCAGTTCCACAAGGCTGAGGTGTATCATCAGTAATCACAATATCATCAAAGAATTCACAGAGACGTAAATCATCGGGTTCCAAAAGATCGGAGGCTGTCTTGACTAGGGACGTCGTTTAGATGGAAAACCACCGGTCGTTCCTTTTGTTGACCAATATAGTGTTTCAACCGATGACCATTCACTCGAACAACTCTCCTCGCTTATTTTTCAATTCGACGGCTCCACTAGGGAAAACTCCGAGAAATTTCAAAGGGGCCGGACCAACGGGTGCGTAGCTTACCGGAAACGAGATGTAACCCGGTATTATATAGTAAAACCCATTCGCCCTCTTTGAATTCTCTATGCTTGATTTTCTTGTCGTGAAGAAGTTTAGTCCTCTCCTTACTTGATTCTTGAGCTCTCGTAGGCACGGAGTCCGAACTCATCAAGCTCCCGCAACCGCAACAATCGCTTTTCTCTGCATAACTGGCTCGTCAAAGTTTAAGAATTTAATAGCCCGAATGCTCGTGCTCAAGCTCGATTGGCGGGTGGCGGGCCTTACCATAAACCATCCGAAACGGAGACGTGCCGATAGGAGTTTTGAAAGGCGTCCCGTAGGCCCGAGTACATCATCCGGTTTCGGCTCCGTCCGTCCTATGAGAATTCACCGTCTTCTCAAGAATGCTTTTCGAGCTTCGGTTACTTACTTCAACTTGTCCACTCGTCGAGGGTGATAGGGGTAGCGCTTTGTGTTTCACCCCATATCGTTCTAAAATCTTTTCTAATGGAGTATTGCAGAAGTGAGTTCCCTCGTCACTGATGAGAGCTCGTGGACAACCAAACCGTGTAAAAATGTTTTTCCTCAGGAAGCTCTTGACCACCTTGTGGTCGTTCCGCGGTGTTGCTATTGCCTCTACCCACTTTGACACGTAGTCGACGCAGACCAGAATGTACTTGTTCCCATACGAGGATGGAAACGGTCCCATGAAGTCAATACCCCATACGTCGAAAACTTCACATTGTTGAATGGGGTGTAGGGGCATGTCCATTCGCCGAGAAAGTTTACCGGTGCGGCGGCACCGGTCACAACCTTTTACAAAACTCTCTCGTATCCTTAAAAATTGTCGGCCGGTAGAAACCGGACGAAAAATCTTCGCGGCGGTCTTCCCGCTCCATAATGACCTCCCACAGGGTCCGTCATGGCATTGCTCTATAATGTCCCTCTCGCTCGAACTCGGGGACACACCTACGGAGTAATCCATCCTTACAACGCTTGAAGAGAATAGGGTCGTCCCACACATAATAGTTCAAATCCGAAAAGAATTTCTTCTTTTGCGATATGTCGAGTCGGGGTCCGGATATCGCCGCTCAAGAAGTTTGCAAAAGGTGCAAACCAAGGAGAACCTTTTCCGGTACGGGCGGGAATAACCTCGCACACATCAATAGTCATGAGTTGCTCGGTTGGAAAATCAATTCCAATCTCATCCGACTCTATTTGATGATCATCGGTCGGCCGAGACATGTGATCGGCTACCACATTCTTGCTACCCTTCTTGTCCCGGATATGAACATCAAACTCTTGTAAAATCAAGATCCATCTCATCAAACGAGGCTTGGCATCGGCCTTGCTCAACGAGATACTTCAATGCGAATGGTCCATCCCGGATCGTAACTTCCGACCCAAGCAAATAGCTTCTAAATTTATCCATGGCAAAAACTACGCCAACAACTCCTTCTCGGTTGTTGCATAATTTACTTGTCTTTGGGTTTAAAGTGTGACTAGCGTAGTAGATAGGTTGGAACACCCGTCCACTCTCGACCTAGCACCGCTCCGATTGCATAATTAGAAGCATCACACATAAGCTCGAAGGGAGCTTTCCGGTCGGGTGCTATAAGAATTGGCGAGGTAATCAACTTGTCTTTTAATTCTTTAAAAGCTCTTTCACACTCGGGGTGAAAACAAATTTCACATCCTCTCTTAAGAGAGTTGACAAAGGCTTGGCTATCTTAGAAAAGTCTTTAATGAACCGCCTATAGAATCCAACATGACCCAAGAATCCTCTTACTTCTCTTACATTTTTAGGGTATGTCATTTTTTCAATAGCTTTTACCTTCGCTTTGTCAACCTCTATACCTTCCTTGGACACCTTGTGTCCAAGAACAATTCCTTCTTCCACCATTAGGTGGCACTTCTCCCAATTTAAGACTAAGTCCTTCTCTATGCACCGGGACGAACTTTATCAAGATTGTGTAAACAAAGTGGTCGAAACTGTCCCCGAATACGAGAAGTCATCCATAAAAATTTCCATCACCTTCTCCACTAAACCATTGAAGATAGCCGACGCATACATCTTTGAAATGTAGGCGGTGCGTTACGAGACCAAATGGCATCCTTCGGTAAGCGAAGGTACCGGAGGGACGGTGAAGGTAGTCTTTTCTTGATCGGTGGGGTCGATAGCTATCCGAAAGTATCCGGAATAGCCATCCAAAAAACAATAAAATTGCTTGCCACTAAGCCTCTCAAGGAGCCGGTCAATGAATGGCAAGGGAAAGTGGTCTTTTAGAGTTACCTCATTTAGTCTTCGTAGTCGATGCAAACTCTATAACCAAGGTGACTTGTCGTAAGGCAATCTCTTCCCCCTTTTCATTCTTTTCAATAGTAATCCCTCCTTTCTTTGGCACCACCCGAGTGGGGCTCACCCATTCACTATCGGCTATTGGGTAGATGATACCCATGTCAAGCAATTTGATGATTTCCTTCTTAACGATTTCCCGCATGTGAGGGTTTAGCCTTCTCGAGGCATCGCACCTTCTTCGATCCCTCAACGAGTCCCGATCTTATGCATACGTATATCGGGGCTTATCCCCTTAATATCTCCCACTTGCCAACCAAAGGCGAGGATATTATCTTGCGGCACTTTGATAAGCTTTTCTTCCTCCTTCGGTTCTAACTTAGATGAAATGATCAAAGGGAGCTTATCACCGTCCTCGAAAAAATGTATTTCAAGTGTTGAGGCAAGGGTTTCAACACTAAATCCGACGGTGGCTTCTCCACACTTGGTCTCAATTTATCTCCCTTAAGCTCTAGATCTCCAAGCTTATTATAAGGGCTCGAAGCATCATGGCCTCCCAAATAGACGGGGGCCTCATCTCCTTTTGCAAATCCGGGCATATCACCATGCCTCTCCCTCATCTTCTTTCCTACCACCTCGTGGTAATCGAACTTTCCTTGTCAATCTCTTCTAAAAATTTTATCCACTCCTCATTAGTCCAAGTTGCGGATAGTTTATTGAATTCTTCCTCATCCCAACTACCCATGAACACTTGTTTATCATACTCATCGGTGAAATCGTCCTCAATAGCTAAACAAGTGTCACTGGACGGGTGCTTCACTGCATTACCCACATTGAACTTTATACTCTCATCCTCCAAATGTAAGGTTACTTCGCCACTGTGGGAATCTAGTAAGGCACGGGCGGTTGCAAGAAAAGGTCTTCCAAGGATCAAGGGGTTTTCTCATCATTGGTCATATCCATGATTACCCAATCGGTGGGTATATGAAGTTTTTAACCTTGACCAACACATCTTCTACAATTCCCCTTGCATATTTCACACTTCTATCTCGCAAGTTGAAGAGAAATAGGTTTAAGCGTAATAGATTGATCCAATCCAAGAGATTGGAAGATTGACGTAGACATCGGATTGATTGATGCTCCCGAATCGCATAGAACATTGTGGAAATCCTGTTCCCGATAGTACATGAAATCGTAAATCTACCGGGGTCGGGACACTTCACGGGAAGTTTAGTCCGGCTGATTGCTTGAGCATTCTCCATTCAATACTATGTGCTCGAGCTCTTGGAGCTTCTTTTTCGAACTCACTTTGCGTCCTTTATAAACTTTGTATACTTTGGCATTCCTATCAAAAGATCAACTAATGGAATGTTTGCCTCGGTATTCTTGAGCAAGTCGATAACCTTCTTATATTCTTTATCGATCGTTAATGACGACTTGTTTTTGCTAGGTGGGTAAGGGAGATCGAAAGTCTTCCTCGGTAAAGTGCTTCTTTGCCGTCTTATCATTGATTGCTTTGTCTTCCCTATCCTTCCACCTCACATGCTTCCCGAACTTAACTTAGAATCGACTTCTTCTCGGCGGTATTCTCTTCATCATCGAATTCTCAACTTTCACCTTTTCTTCGAATTTTCTCTTTCACTTGGATCAATAGTAGTCCCAACATCCTTCGAGGAGAACAAAGATCTTCCCCCCCGCGTCTCTCGCTCACGGGAGGGGCTACTCGTTTCCCTGGTTGGCCTGACTGCCAACCGCTTTCCCACTCCTCAGATTTATAGCATTCAGCTCATCTTGACCATAGTTCCATGGTGCAGCGAGATCGGTGCAAGAATTCTGGTCATTTTGGACCAGATTAACCCCTCGGGGGTTCTTCTCGCAAAAACTCGGCAAATGACCTTGAGGTCGACTTGCTTGCGCCCCGAAATTTGTCCCATTTGCACCTCCAAATTTCTCACCGTACTTGGTCGAGTACTTAAAGCATTTGCCAATTGAGTGTTGGCCGTGATTTGCTCGCTCAACTTTTGTTCTAAGATCGAAATGATTGATTTTGATTTTGCGGTGGATTGGTGTTCCATGCTTGGTCGATAATTGGATTGAAAATTGCTTTGATTAGGCCTAGGGGCCCGAAAATGATGGGGTTTGCTTTGCCCCGGAAGGGTCACTCCATCGGAAACCGGGGTGGTTCCGGTTATAATTGAATCCTTGAGTGTTTTGATTCGACCCGAAGGTCGATAATTTTGAGAAGTGAATGTATTCACTTCTTCCGAATGCAACAATAGATGACAACGATGGAATGCGTGCCCAACGGTATCGCAATTTTGGCAAACGACATTGTTTTGAACGGCTTTGACTGTGAGATCGGGTCAAGCGGCATTGATTACTACGATGGCCTTGGCCATGGCAATTGTCACACACAAGACTTTGAACATTCATTGCCGTCACTTGCTTCGTAGTGCGGCCAATCGAGCTTTTAGAGACGTGGTCTCATCTACCTCATACTTCCTGCGGTCGAGCTTTTCGATTGGACGCACCCGCATAGGTAGGGGCATAATTATACTTTGCAATATCTTCAAACAACATCCATCCCTCATCGTGTGTCTTTCTCGAAATGCACCTCCAAAGCAGAACTATTCACCATTCCCTTAGTCAATTCGGTCAAACCACTTTGTAGAAAGTGTTGACCAATCTTTGTTTATCCACCCGTGGTGGGGGCACTTTCTCAAGAGAGTCTTAAATCGTTTCCATGCATCGTAAAAAGATTCCTTCTCGGATTGCACAAAAGTGAATATCGATTCGGAAGATGAGCCGTCTTTGCGGGTGGAAAGTACGGCTCGAAATTCTTTCTCCAACTCCTCCCACGAAGTAATGGATTCGACTGGTAAGGATTTATACCATTCTTTCGCTTCTCCCTTCAGTGAGAAGGGAAAAAGTTTCATCTTTAGGGCGTCCTCAGTGACCCCTTTGATTAAAATAGTCCCGCACGATTCTAGAAATGAGTGAATGTGATCGTGCGGGTCCTCAGTGGAAAATCCATGAAATGTGGAACCTCTTACCAAATTGATTAAAGAAGTTTTGAGTTCGAAATTATCGGCCGTGATTTCGGGAATCACGACCGCGGGATTAACTTTCACAAGTAGATGGCATGGCAAAGTCGCCAATGTCCGTTGATCCGCCATTTCCTCAACTCCGGGCTCCTCCTTGAGCTTCTCCCTCGGTGTATCCTTCAGATCGTTTCCTTCCGTGGTTCCCTCGTCCGTCGGTCCGGCGAGCCGAACCAAACGTCGTTTGGTCGAGCGATGGTTCGCTCTATCTCCGGATTATACAAAAGTGGTCCCCCGTGAGTTCGAGTTTGCATAAACTACGTTTGGGCACCAACACCTAAATCACGAGGTTTCGGGATTTTATCCTTATGCTTCCGCGAGTGGGATTCACCGAGAATCCATCACCCAACCTCAATGATTGAAACGTGTTCCGTGTTTCTTTCCTCTCTTTCTCGGTAATTACCGAATCCACTCGGTATTTATCGAGAATTTTTTTAAATTTTTTTTTTTTTTTTTTTTTTTTTTTTAGAATTAAAAAAAACTATACTAAAACGAGGCTCGAAACAGGTCTAAACAAAGCGTAAAAGAAACAAAATACTATAAAACTAATACAGAACAGAAACAGAACGAAAAGAAAATATTTTTTTCTCTCTCTCGGTAATTACCGAAAGATTTTTTTTTTTTTTTTTTTTTTTTTTTTATTGTTTAAGACGAAAACAGATAACTTAGTTGACAAAAAAAACGAAAACGAAAATTTTCCGTGCCAAGTCCCCGGCAACGGCGCCAAAAACTTGTTCGCGGTTTTATGCAAAGTAAAAGATAACAAGTAATAAAATAAAACCGATGTCAACCCCAAGTGCGAAGGCTCGCAGCTATAGTGGTGAAACCGGATCGTATCCGCAGGGACTTGTACGAAAAAGAGTTTTTTGCCTTCGATTTCTTTTATAAAGTTGATGATTATGATCTCGGATTTTCAATTAACAAACTAAGGTAGCAAACGTGAAAATAAATAAAACTACGATAATAAAAATTTATAATTTAAAACAACTAGAACGCACCGATGATCCACCACCCCACCGAAAATAACAAGAAAGACACATATTCATTCGTAAGTTCTTGGATTATTATCTGCTAAAGAGGCATTTTCCCTTTCGGTTCATCGCCTTTTAATTAGTTCACCACTCTCGGTACAACTAAAGCATTTACGGATCAAAGATATGGATATAAATCCTAATCGACAACATTCACCCTCAACTTACGTATGTTGGAAAACTATTATCATTCTCCTTCACGGTAATCTACGAATTTATCAACTATCGTATCTAAATTCGATTAGCATGCAACATAAGTATAGATCATACAAATTGCACATAAACAATTCAAACATGAAGGAAGAACAAGATAACTTACGAAAATGAATTAAAGCGAAATCCTTATTTATTCCGGTGATGGTGGCTTCACAAAGGTGGTTCTAGCTTAGAGACCTTAGCCAATCATCCTCGATTATGATTTCGAATCGGGGCCGTAGCTCCGCATTACACAACGACTACTATTCTAATTTAACTTCGGCATAACGCCTACAGTATTTACATAAAAGACGGGAAAAGTAAAAGCTTGGCCAAAAGTGACCAAGGAGGGGCGCCTTTATGGATGGAAATGAGGGAGTTCTTATAGGGAGAGTTGAGGGGAGGTGTATAAGGGAGAGGTTGTAGTTGAGGGAGATATTTTTGGGAGAATATGCTAAGGAATATTCTCAAGTTTGTTATAAGCATGTGGGAGGTGATAATGACTTTGCATGTGAAGGTGAGGAGTCACTAAAATAGCATGTGGAGTTTGTTATGACTCATCATCATCATCATTAAGGAGCACATGGAGTAACATGCATCAAACTTGGCCAAAATATCTCCGGTTCGTCCGTAATTCCAAATGCGAGTTCGGTAAAAAAATCATAACTTGAGTTGTAGACCTCCGATTGACGTGATTCAAAATGCGTTGGAAAGCTCATTTTAGTATCTACAACTTTTGTCAAGAACTCTTCCCCTGAAAATGCCTCTAAGTCGGGTAAAATTTCCATCGAAAAACAGGTTACGGTAGAAGTACGTTGGAAAATATTGATCCGTTGATCTCGTAAACTCGTGGCATCTTCTTCTTTTCCTCAAAATCCATCTTTTAGGCCTCAAAATATAATGTTACGTGGCATATTTTGAAATACTTGATCACCAAGTTTGGGCCGAATCGAATCGAGCTTTCTTTATTCGAATCGAGCTTTCTTCTTAATCTTCATCTGATCTTCGTTTAAGCTCCTCATTTAACATGCAAGCGTACCTACATTCATGATAACATCGTGCAAAATGTAACATCTCATATTCAAAGATTTTTATCAATGAAACCACATAATTAACACAAATTTGCACTTAACCACTTTTAAAACTCATTTGCTCAATAATTCGATTAAACCCTTGATTTCTATGCAAATTATACGAATATGGAGGAAATTGTTATAAAATATAACATTAGAAATCGTATAAAATCACCCTAAACAACAAAACCAGGAGGTACATTCATATAAACCTCCTCAGTAAGGTCCCCATTTAGAAAAGCATTTTTGATGTCCAATTGGTGAAGAGGCCAGTCAAGTTGGACAGCTAGAGAGATCAGAACCCTGACAGTGTTGAGTTTTGCCACTGGTGCAAAGGTTTCCTTATAGTCAATGCCATAAGTTTGAGTGAATCCCCTGGCTACCAATCTAGCTTTGTACTTTTCAATAGTGCCATCAGCATTGTATTTGATTGTGAATAACCATCTGCAACTGACTGTCTTCTTGCCCTGTGGGAGAGGTGTCAAATCCCAAGTATGATTATCCAGAAGTGCTGTCATCTCTGTTTTAACAGCAGCCTTCCATTTATCATTTTGAAGGGCCTCCTGAATATTTTTAGGAATAGAGTGAGAGTCCAGGTCCTCGAAAACATGGCAAAGGCGGGAGATAACTTATCATAAGATAAATAAGAATGAATAGAGTGTTCGGTGCATGATCTCTTTCCCTTCCTAAGAGCAATAGGCCTATCATCAATGTCGGCGGTGCGAGGATCCGTGGATTGCCGAGTGTCGATAGGCTCGGGATCGGCGGGCTCGGGTCGGTAGACTCTTGTTCGGGGAGGTTGCCGAGGAGTATTAGGCGTAGAGAGTCGGTAGAGGTGCGAAGTTCGGTCTGCCGAGGATCGATGAGTTGCTTTGAGGGTTAAGAGTTTGCTTGAGGGAAGGGGTTTAGGTCAATTTCAATCGGGTTTCCATCGGTGAATGGCTCGGTAGGTTTGCTTTGTAATACGGGGTTCTTTCAAAGAATTTTACATCCATAGAATTGTAAAATTTCTTTTCGCAGGGGAATAACATTTGTAACCTTTTACGTCCTTTGCATAACCTAGGAAAATGCACTTGTGAGCTTTAGGATCAAGTTTACTTCGTGTTGAGCATGGATATACACAAACACGGTACAACCAAAGATCTTTGGAGGCAATCGGGAAACAAGATGATGGCGGGAGTGTGTGGTCGGTAGGGTTTGGAGTGGAGTTTTGAAACCTAACACTCTGTCGGGAAGTCGTTGAGTAAATAAGTTGCGATCGGTATAGCTTCACCCCACATATATTTAGGAACATGTGTGGTGAACATGATTGATCGGCCATTTCCGGCGGGTGCTGTTCTTTCTCTCGGCAACCCCATTCTGCCGAGGTGTTTCCACACAACTACGATATGAACAATTCCTCTATCCGTCAAGAAGGTACGAGATTAGACTCATAGTATTCTAGAGCATTATCGGTCTTTAAGATCTTGACCTTAGTATCAAATTGAGTGGAGACCATATGATAAAATTCTTGAAAGATAGGGCCAACTTCGCATTTGTCTTTCATTAAAAAAACCCAAGTGTTCCCGGTATGATCATCAATAAAGGTGACGAACCACCTTTTCCCTGTTATACTTTTCACCCTGAGGGTCCCCACACATCACTTGTGTATTAAGGTGAAGGGTGAGGAATGCAAATGAGGTAACTTAGCATACACGATTTTGTAAGTTTAGCAAATTGACAAATATCACATTGAAGGTCATTCGGATTACATCCTTTAAACAATTCGGGAGTTAAAGATTTTAAGTAACCAAAACTTGGATGTCCTAATCTATAATGCCATAACATGATATTGTCTAAAGTCCGGGAGCAGTGCCGCCGAGGCGGTTCGGTCTTCGCCTTGTCTTCGGCGGGGTTGACCGAAACAATCCGGCGCAAGGTTTAGCCTTCCCAATCACTTCCCGTGAAGTAGGATCCCGGAATGTGCACCGATTTTCCTTAAAAACAACAGTCAATTCAAATCTTTAGTGAGTCTACCGACGATATAAGATTGCGATCTAAGTTTGGAACAAATAGGACATCCCGTAGGCATATCTTATTAGTGAGTTTAACATTTCCAACACCTTTTGCACGAGAGATAGATCCATCGGCGGCTTTAATGTTATGAATTTGGTGACAAGGCATATAGTTGGTTATAAGGTTTTTATTACCATCATATGGGAGGATGCCCCGAATCAACAATCCATGTTTCATTGCTAAGGGAAGAGTAGAATTTACCCGTATGAGTATGAGTAGCAACATCGGTAGAGTGACTACCTTCCTTTTGTTGATTCGGAAGGCTTTGAATGCGAAGAACCGAGCATTCATCCGGTTGTCATTCTCCTCCTCACCGATGTGTCCGCCTTGACTTTCCCCGATAGGTTTTGAGGTTTTTGAGGAGTTAGGCTTGCCATGGAGCTTCCGGCGGTTGTCCTTGGTGTGATTTGTGCGTTTGCGGTGATCACGAACGCTTTTCCGCTTTTCTCGGTAGGCTTCTTGTATGTCTCGGCAACCTCGGCGGCCTTCTTCCCGACGGTCGGCGGGCGGCACCTTCGGTAGGGTTGTCGGTAGGGGATTTCGAAGCATGACTTTTCTCCTACTTTCTTCATGTTTGACCTCGGCAAACATGGATTTGAGATTTGGAAGAGGTTTGGTGGCAAGAATTCTTCCTCTAACATCATCAAGAGCGGGATTCGGTCCGGTGAGGAACCCGAATACTCTCTTCTTTTCTATGATGTCTTTATAAAGAGCGAAGATCCTTGACATCATTCCAAGAGTGAGTTTCTAACATATCTAAGTGTTGCCAAGCCTTAGATAGTTGATTGAAATATTGAGTTACAGACATATCCCCTTGCCTGCAAGTTTGAATCTGAGCTTCTAGTTCATATACCTCAGATGTATTATCCTTCTTGGAGTAAAGATCTCTGGCATTATCCCAGATTTCTTTGGTAGTATCATACATCATAAAGTTTTCACTTATCTCTTTTGTCATTGACCTCGTGAGGATGGTCATGAGTTGATTATTTGTTGTGTCCCATGCTTCAAAACTCGGGGTCGGTTTCGAGCGGTGCGAGTTTTGTTCCGGACAAGTATCCCATCTTACTTTGTCCGAAATGTACATTTTCATAGACCTTGACCATAACAGATAGTTGTTACCATCAAGTCTATGGTTTGTATAAGAAGAGGAGTTGTCAGTACTCCCAGTCAGCTGAGGCTGCTGAGAGTCTGCTGAGGTTGAAGTAATGTCGGATGTGGAAGACATTCTTCAGAAATATGAGTTTTGCAGCGGAAAAAGTTAGAACACAAATGGCTCCGATACCATGAAGAGAGTTTGAGAATGTGATAAACACAAGAGTAAACTTCAACTTAGTTTTATTCATTGAGTAAAGAGATGTATAAATAGATACAATTGAGATAGAGAGACTAGCTAGCTAGCTTGGGCGGCCACTTGAGTATGTAGATGTGGGCGGCAAGCATGCAAAAGTAAAAAGTAAAAGTTATGTCTATGACATAAAGTAAACTAGAGTTTGACATATTAATTGTTTATATGAATCACAATTAATATCACAATTAATATGTCTTTTACAATTAAATAAGGTGTACAAAATATTATGTACGAAATCCGAGGCTCGGTCGCGAGTCGCCGAGCACCCCGCCGAAACCTCGGCGGACTCAACTCGGTATCTTTGAGTAATATTTCTACACCTTCCATCTCCGCCATGCTCAGTGCAGGAAGCGCGTCCGTGGAATTAGGGGGAGCAAGGTTACGAGTCTCTTTTCCGACCCCGTGCCTTACCTCTGTTGTTTTGTGACGTTTACGAGGGACAAGGTTCTCTCCGGTCTCCTCAGTCACGAGAGCCTCGTCAGGCTGACTCCTAAGGATGTTAGACGTCGATACTGGAGTAGCAGATCGGACAGGAGCCTTCTGACTCCCAGAGGCTATAGCACCAGAGGCTGGGACCTTCGACTTGAGACCGACAATTTCCTGGATTTTCTTGGGGTCAGTCGTCTTGGGATCAGGCATCTTACCTAATGCCTCAATCTTTGAAAAGTGCTCCACTGCAAACAGAAATAACTCGACATTAATACATCATGAAAACCTTTATCATTCTTGAAAAAGGAAAGCAAGTACAACGGCTCGACAGAACAAATAAGAATCCTACACAAGACTCGAATATCTTCATCGAGTTCCGGATAAGCGCCCGGTCTGCCGGTCTCGACGTCGGCAAAAGGATATAAAGGACGCGGGTTCCGAGTCGCGACGTCGGGGTGAGCAATCTCGAGATTCCCACATTCTCCGGGAGCGTTAGAGTCGAGCCGGTCATGCCACTTCTGCGGCCTCTTAAACCAAGTGTGGACGTCGATATCTATCAATCCGTGTCGGATGAAGAAAAACTGAGGTTTCCACTCGCCATGGGACGAGATCCCCTTTCTCACGAACTCCGATGCGAGAGCACGCTTCTGAAATATGTACCATCCCGCGTCCTGTAAACTTGACAGAGAATAGTACTGTCGGAATAAGCGAACCGAGAACTCGACCCTGGCTATTCGACACGCCAGCACAAATCCCATGACGCTCCTAACCCCATTCGGAGCAAGTTGTGGGACACTGATCCTGTAGTGACGAAGGACCTCTACTAAACACGAGTCGAAGGGGAATCTTAATCCCTCTCTCAGTTGCGCCTCGTATATGGCACAGAACCCAGGGGGAGGGTCGCATGCGAACTGGTATCGATCGTGTGACACTTTAATGTTGTCAGACGAGTAGGGGATTCCATATCTCGAACAGATCGCCTTGGCTTTCTCTTGCGTTAGATTTGACACACATCCATACGGTCCCTGGCCCTGCATTCTGGTTTTGCGTTTGGCGACAGGTCG
Organism: Gentiana straminea; assembly: GCA_036785695.1. Classification (NCBI taxonomy): domain Eukaryota; kingdom Viridiplantae; phylum Streptophyta; class Magnoliopsida; order Gentianales; family Gentianaceae; genus Gentiana; species Gentiana straminea. The sequence goes on along the minus strand of JAVUPR010000061.1, from coordinate 19,629,506 downwards.
AGAAGATCCAATGGGTCGAGGAGATGTCTCCTGCTCTTCCTCCTCTTCTTCTTCTCCGGCTGCTCTCTCTCCGGAAGCGATTGGATTCTCAGAGACTGTTTCCTCCGTCGATTCTGCCTCAATTTCAACAATCTCCTCTCTGTTCTGGGAGTCACTATTGCTACTAGACATGGACTTGTGAAGAAGATACAAGAAGTAAAAACAAGAAGAAAGAATTGGAGTAAGATTAGGGCTTACTTGAGTTTTCGGCTAAGAAACGAGAGAATTGCGTGTTTAGAATGGCGTGTGAAAAACCCCAGGTCCCGGACTCCTTATATGCTTGTCAATCCTCTAAATGATTTGAAAGGGCGAGGTTAAGGGCAGTTATAGGTTTTGAAACACGGTTTTCAAGGATAGTGGGCTGACAAAACGCTTCGTTTCTCGCACTCATTAATAATGGTACAGCGTGACGTCAGCCTGACGATAGCCTACATCGGCTAGTATGACAGCTGTTTTCCCGCCTAAAGAAGACCACGTGTCTTTAGAGTTATTCAAATTTTCAGATCCGATCTCAGCATTCGAGATGAGCTTCACTCCGATCCGGGGGCTTATGATGATACGGGGTTTCACTCCTCCACGTGGAATGATCGAGTGGTCCGGTGGCGTGTGGAAAAGTCCAAGTGTGCTACCCGCATCGGGTCGAGGAAGAGACATACCTTAAGACCGCGACCTAGGGGAGATTTTACAAGTACTTGGACTCGAACACCCACCTCGACTACCTCGAGTCGATATCATGATCCTTGGCCCGGTACCCTGGGCCCACGTCCACAGGTTACTTGGACAAGGAGGCAAGGCCCATTTAAGGGTATTTATGTCAATAGACCCAGCCGCCCTTAATTTTAGGGCAGAAGAAGGACATGTGCCTATAAATACATGGCTCCAGGAACTACGTAAGGCTTGATTCCTGGACTTTCAGACAGGATACGTAGGCAATCCAAGATACATTCTTGGACTCAGCCATAGTACACCAAAAATACCACCTTTTATTCATATTTAGCCATTTCGATCTCTTACAGCTCATCCTTAGATTACGCGTGGCCTCAATTCACTGGTGGTGCGTTATTTGGCATCGTCAATCTTCAATTGGCAGCTGCAATGGTATCCGCCAGATATCTGTTAGGCGCTTTGAAGCGGGAGCTGGCCAAACAAGTCATTCTAATAATGGGTATTCCTGATTTCATTTCAACAAAATATACATGGCTTCCGTTTCCAAGGGCTCTAAGGGATTCCTTATACTTGTGCAGGCCACATTCTTCTGTGCCACCTCGTCGGTTCAGCCCATTGTTCCATCCTTTTGTTGTTGCTCCCATGCTTGGTTATGTGTGGTACTACGTTCTGTCCTTCATTTCCTTTTGACCCCTCCCTCGTTTCCTCCCTTTGGTGCCTCGTGTAATAATATTGCTTTCTGTTTTGATTGCAGCTATGATCTGAGGTATGTCATCTGCCTTCCTTTTAAGTTCCTCCGGTTGAATCTGTTTTGGAGGTATATGTGACAACCTATCCCTAAAAAAAAAAAAATCAATCTCAACAGGATTTATGAAAACTGAAATGACCCAAACCAATTATGAACCGAATCATTTGGTTAGTTTGGTTTTGATTAAGTTTGATTCTTCCCCAACACAACCCCACCCCAAACTAGTTGCCTTACCATACATAGGTTAAGTATGTAAATTCCTTATTGTTTTTGTTGCTTGTGATAGTTTTGTGAAATCACTTTTACGTGATTACGTTTGAGGCCTTGTGAGAACCGGTTAGTTAATCAGCTGTATCCGTGTTGGTTAAGTCACATCGATGACTCCTCAATGACATTTCTTACCATTCCTCATAATAGCTTCTCAATATCGTGAGGATCCATATTTCGTGTTTGCTTATATATTATTTAAATCTTCACCTTCATATGCCTGTGCATGGCAAATGACAATGGATTGGACATGAGATGCTCAACAAAAGTCATGAATGTGGAGGGCTGCTTACTCACTAGTTTGCCTATTTTGATTATTTTCTTTATTTTTGTCAGCATTTCAAAAGATATAGGCTTTCTAAAAACCATTCCCAGGCTGCCCCTAAACCGATATTAGATCAAACCAAACCATTTGTTTTCTTAGTGTATTGGTTTGGTTTGGTTTCGAGTATAAATTTTCGGAACCAAACTACTAGTGATAGGAGCATACCAAAACCAAACTCATCCAACTCGATCCATTCTCAGCCCTAATGTATTTCCATTTATGAAGCTCTCTTCCGATTTAATCATTTTTTTGCTGTATTGCCTTCTCGTTCTACTCCCATGGTATGTGGGCCATGTTTTTTTTTTTTTTGCTTTTTTGTTTATTTGTAGTTTTTGTCATAGCCATTCCTCCTATGTTTTCAGTGGTACTTTCAACTGTTTTTACCATGGGAACACTAGATGTATTTCTTTTGCTTTTATAGAAAGCAGTAAATCAAATTGCCAATTATATCTACCTTTGAGTGATTCTTTAGCTCTTGAATACCATGATTGATACACCAGAAATTGCCCCGCTCCCATTATAATATTTTATCTTCCCAGCGAGATCAGTCAACGCCCGGTCAAGTATGTCAACGCCTCGCCATCGATTAAACCAGTGATTATCGAGCCCCTCCGCGACATGTATCAGCGAAGCGGACCCCAGACCAGGGGGCCCGCCCAACGAGTTTATCAGTGACCTCGCCTATTTCGGCGAGCTTATCTATTGTGAAGATCACCGGGCTCGGCCTCTCGACCTCGATTCGTCGACCTTGGCCTCTTGACCTCGATTCGTCTACCTCGGCTCGAGGCCTCGATCATCCGCTAAGCCTCGTATCCGAGCCCATTATCTTAGCCACGTGTCTTATCCTACTCGTTTGGCCTTAACCGTAAATACACACTAAGCCCTAAATGGGCTCATACCTATAAATAGGAGGTCTCCCTCCACCATAAAGAGGATTTGATATATTCTAAAGATGCCTAATACAACACTTGGCTCCACACTAAATAAGCCAACGCTTCCAATACCGAGAACTACGCGTGGCTTGATCCCTCTCTACAGGGTACGTAGGCGGCCTCACGGCTCAGCTCACAACCACCCCAAACACCATCCATTTGGCCGGAGAGCCACCACTGTACACCGAGAAATGATATCCTTCCGTTTGATAACATTGATGTACCATTTTTGGCATCGTCAAATGGCTCCGTTACCGGGAAAGAATTGAAATAGCCAGCTGCACCGCCATGTTCTTGAGCAGATCTGCATCGCCGGTCATCTTCTCCGGCGACTGTTTCGTCAAACTCACGGCTTTGGAGAGGTGCATCTACGAGTTTCTCACCGAGATCGTCCCATTCGGCACCAAAAATGGTAAATTCTTCAATCGGTCTTTTAAAATACATAGTTCTATATCACCTTTGCGTTCGAAGATTCACCATCGGAGTGATATTCAACCGTGTACGGCCGTGAAGAGCTCCGTTTGCTTTCAACTTGTCAATTTCGGTGATTGCATGTTGGTTAAAGGATAGGAGAGAAGCCCGAGAATCGTGTCAAAGATCAACGTTTAAAATTTTGGGTGATTTGGGTATCAAACTATTGGTCTAAATCAAAATTACCAAATCAAATAGTTACCATTTACGGAAATATTTGGGCATTATTGTGTCTCGGCATTTCTTTGTTGGGTTCACACCTCAAATTGGATTGAGTTGCATGTCGGATTAACAACCCGGGAAAACGGGATTACGCCGAATATTTCGCCCGGTTATCTCACACCACGTGTCCGCCACCGTAACCCACTACCAAATCTCCCCGAAGAAGCTTTCGATCGTTGATAAAATGGTTGAAGACAACCCGCTAGATAGCGAGGTCATAATCACGCGGGGGTAAGCAAGACGCCGCGGCCCCTGCGAGGACGGCGTCGCCGGGGGGGCCGCGAATCAACTTAGTGACCTCGAGAAAGGGGCGAGGATCAAGGACTTGGAATTAGAATTGGCCAATCTAAAGAAAACCGAGCTCGCAGGCACCATTGGCGACGCCGAGCAAACGTTACCACAGCCAAAACTCAGCGAGGCTGATCTCGCAAAGCTAAAAGAGTGGGGAATATGTCGCGCGAATGAAGATAGTAAATGACATACTTGTCGCAGCAAAGCATCCCCCTTGCTAATACAACCTCCGCCTATCTTCGGTCCCATCCCCGCCAAAGCTCCGATCGCCATCGACTTGGGCAGGGTTAGGAGAGCCGAAGACAATGAGCGAGCGATCGGGAGGAGGAAAATCTCCGCGCCAAGCCGGGGGCCTCGCATTGGATTTTCGGATTTTATGGTTTTCTTATCGGGCTCGGCGGAACAAGTAAGCTAATCGATTCATTTATTTTTAAGCTTTACGCTTTAGCTTATTTTGGCATCGCGCGTTACATTTATAAACGAGCCGCCATTTAGTCAAAACACACGGGTCACACCAACGAGATAAGACCCTTAAACCTCTAACACTATAAGCGACTCCGTGCAACTCACGCGTTTTTGCCTTATCTTTTAGAATTGCTCGAGGATAGGTTGTGTTTTCTTTCGTACCTAACTTGCAGGTGGTGGTACGGGGCAGCTCGCCTCACGACCTTTATGGAACCGCGGGCTAAATCGCCCTCGCGGTGTTCTAGAGACGGCCCTTATAGGCCCATCTTTACATACAAACTCGGCGGCCACGGTCGGCCTCGCTATATTTTACTGCGGCCTCTATCGGCCTGGCTATGTTATTTCGGCGGCCCCGGTGCGGCCTCGTTATATTATCTCGGCCGGCCACGGTCGGCCTCGCTATATTTTACCTGCGGCCTCTATCGGCCTGGCTATGTTATTTCAGCGGCCCCAGTCTGGCCTCGTTATATTATCTCAGCGGCCACAGTCTGGCCTCGCTATATTTTACCTGCGGCCTCTATCGGCTTGGTTATGTTATTTTCAGATCGGCCCTCAGTCGGCCTCGACTTAGCTTGGGCCTCGGATCGGCCTCGCTCACCAATGGCCTCGTTCTGGCCTCGCCATAGCTTCGGCCTCCGAAGGCCTCGACTTAGCTTTGGCTTTAGTTCGTCCTCGACATCAACGGCCTCGTTTTGGCCTCGCCATAGCTTCGGCCTCCGAAGGCCTCGACTTAGCTTTGGCCTCGATCGATCTCGACACCTCGCCACTCGCAGTCTTGAGAGGTTCTACACGTCATAGCTACTCGCACAAAAAAAAAAAAAAAAAAAAAAAAAAAAGGGAGTAGGGGTGTACCCCCTCGTCTTAGTACTTGTGTTTTAATTGGGAAAATTAAAACTTTTTCAGAGATCAAATGAAATTGTTTTTACAAAGTTTGGAATCGGGAGTATGTGTACATACTCTTTCGGTGCTTGCATTTTTATTGCGAAAATAGACATACTTGTTGAACAGTCTAGTGCACAGCCTCAACTGTTTAGAGTCCGCCTCGACGGTTCAGTGCACCGCGCCAACTACATGGAGCACCGCCTCCTGTTAACCATTGGGGTGCGCTTCAACGGTTCAGTGCATCGCTCCAGTAGTTTTCTTCGGCCATGGATATACTCTCATATCCAGTCTTGCCGAAAAGGGTAATCGAATGATACCGCACCGATCTTGCTTCGCCACCAACAGCTTTTTACAGTCGACAGACTTCTAGTGTTCCTCGAGAATCATCGCAACTCGATCATCAACGGCTTCAGTTCCAGCGACGTCAGCAACGACTCACTTTTGTGACCTCGGCAACAACTCACATTTGTGATCTCAGTGACTTCCTCAATTGGAATACATTTCTCAAATGTCCTCAGTGCCGCTTAAGTTCTAACACACGACGTCTCGACTTTCGAAGCAAGTTTTACTACCCGTAGATGACTTCTTCCCTGCGGTTTTTACTTCTGTTTGATAATTCGGATTTGAGTTTCGCCATGGATATCTTTTTATCATAGGCGAAGTCCCTGGTATTTGGGGCTGCTTTGATGTACGGCGCACCACCTCACCGCGCTTAGCTTCTTCTCAGCCAATGGTTTGACGAAGACCTCCCTGGCAGACCGCATATCAACTCACGGCTTGGTCTCGCGAGCGACTCCCAAGTTCTCATCTCACAATCATATGAAGATGGCTCTTTGCAACACAACAAGGAAGAAGCCCCTGCCATAGCAGCAAAGCCGGTGTCCTCGACATCGCATCTCAAGCCGCAGTCGCAGCGACCGAATCGCTCTCTCGCGGCATATCCGGGACGCTCATGCCGTGCACCCGTCGACTTCGGTCGACCAACGAGCACGGACGATTCACATCGCAAGCTCTCAAGCCACGGTCGCGGTGACCGAACGGCTCCTCGCGGCATATCCGGATCGCTCTATACTTGTGCATCTCAAGCCGCGGTGCGATCGAACGACCTTTGCGGCATATCGACGTTCTATACTTGTGCATTTCAAACCGCTTGCTACTAGCGTATATCGAGAACGACTCCTTATAGCACATCTCTTATAAGTCCGATCTATCTCGGCATCATTATTTTGGAACTCGCCATTCGGCGAGCCTTCTCTTATAAGCCCGATCTATCTCGGCATTATTATTTCGGAGTTCGCCATTCGGCGAACATCTCTTATAAGCCCGATCTATCTCGGCATTATTATTTCGGAGTTCGCCATTCGGCGAACATCTCTTATAAGTCCGATCTATCTCGGCATCATTATTTTGGAACTCGCCATTCGGCGAACATCTCTTATAAGTCCGATCTATCTCGGCATCATTATTTTGGAACTCGCCATTCGGCGAGCCTTCTCTTATAAGCCCGATCTATCTCGGCATTATTATTTCGGAGTTCGCCATTCGGCGAACATCTCTTATAAGTCCGATCTATCTCGGCATCATTATTTTGGAACTCGCCATTCGGCGAGCCTTCTCTTATAAGTCCGATCTATCTCGGCATCATTATTTTGGAACTCGCCATTCGGCGAGCCTTCTCTTATAAGCCCGATCTATCTCGGCATTATTATTTCGGAGTTCGCCATTCGGCGAACATCTCTTATAAGTCCGATCTATCTCGGCATCATTATTTTGGAACTCGCCATTCGGCGAGACTTCTCTTATAAGCCCGATCTATCTCGGCATTATTATTTCGGAGTTCGCCATTCGGCGAACATCTCTTATAAGTCCGATCTATCTCGGTATCATTATTTTGGAACTCGCCATTCGGCGAGCCTTCTCTTATAAGCCCGATCTATCTCGGCATTATTATTTCGGAGTTCGCCATTCGGCGAACATCTCTTATAAGTCCGATCTATCTCGGCATCATTATTTTGGAACTCGCCATTCGGCGAGCCTTCTCTTATAAGCCCGATCTATCTCGGCATTAATATTTCGGAGTTCGCCATTCGGCGAACATCTCTTATAAGTCCGATCTATCTCGGCATCATTATTTTGGAACTCGCCATTCGGCGAGCCTTCTCTTATAAGCCCGATCTATCTCGGCATTATTATTTCGGAGTTCGCCATTCGGCGAACATCTCTTATAAGCCCGATCTATCTCGGCATCATTATTTTGGAACTCGCCATTCGGCGAGCCTTCTCTTATAAGTCCGATCTATCTCGGCATCATTATTTTGGAACTCGCCATTCGGCGAGCCTTCTCTTATAAGCCCGATCTATCTCGGCATTATTATTTCGGAGTTCGCCATTCGGCGAACATCTCTTATAAGTCCGATCTATCTCGGCATCATTATTTTGGAACTCGCCATTCGGCGAACATCTCTTATAAGTCCGATCTATCTCGGCATCATTATTTTGGAACTCGCCATTCGGCGAGCCTTCTCTTATAAGCCCGATCTATCTCGGCATTATTATTTCGGAGTTCGCCATTCGGCGAGCCTTCTCTTATAAGCCCGATCCATCTCGGCATTATTATTGTGGAACTCGCCAATCAATGGGCACTTCTTGCAAACCCAATGGGCACTTCTTGCAAACCCGACTTCAGTCGACATTACATTTGCACGGGGGCCTTTACATGCAAAGACAATGCATTATATTATTATATGGCCTACTCTTCTACGACAAGGCAAAGAGGAAAGACGACGCGCCACGACAGTCAACTCGCAGAACAATTTCCTTGCATATAATCCAGAATTATTTGCTCTATCCCTTTCGCTTCAAGAGAATCGCTCAAGGCACGGAGCGGGGGCCTTTGATACACCGAAAATTGCCCCGCTCCCATTATAATATTTTATCTTCCCGGCGAGATCGCCAACGCCCGGTCAAGTATGTCAACGCCTCGCCATCGATTAAACCAGTAATTATCGAGCCCCTCCGCGACATGTATCAGCGAAGCGGACCCCAGACCAGGGGGCCCGCCCAACGAGTTTATCAGTGACCTCGCCTATTTCGGCGAGCTTATCTATTGTGAAGATCACCGGGCTCGGCCTCTCGACCTCGATTCGTCGACCTTGGCCTCTTGACCTCGATTCGTCTACCTCGGCTCGAGGCCTCGATCATCCGCTAAGCCTCGTATCCGAGCCCATTATCTTAGCCACGTGTCTTATCCTACTCGTTTGGCCTTAACCGTAAATACACACTAAGCCCTAAATGGGCTCATACCTATAAATAGGAGGTCTCCCTCCACCATAAAGATGATTTGATATATTCTAAAGATGCCTAATACAACACTTGGCTCCACACTAAATAAGCCAACTCCTCCAATAACGAGAACTACGCGTGGCTTGATCCCTCTCTACAGGGTACGTAGGCAGCCTCCACGGCTCAGCTCACAACCACCCCAAACACCATCCATTTGGCCGGAGAGCCACCACTGTACACCGAGAAATGATATCCTTCCGTTCGATAACATTGATGTACCATTTTTGGCATCGTCAATGATGTTGATAGTATATACTTGATTTACTACATTTTTAAAGAATACATGTGAAAACATATACCCTTGTAAATTCGTTTTTTTAAATTTGTTGCCTTCTAGTCTTGTTCCTCAAGTATACGGGCTGAGTATGCGTTCTCAATTATTATTATTTATTTTTTCACGGCCACCGCAAAAAACAACTTTTTGCCTACGTTTTTTTTTGTTGGGTATCTTTTATCGTGATTGTGTCATGACCCGGGACTTTCGAGTCACGAATTGGCAACGCCGTCATGTGCAATCCCAATTGTCTGGCGAACCGAGCCTAGTTCAGTAAAGTGGGCCGAGATCAGGGTTCGGTTCAGAGATTATAGCTCATTAGGCAGTATAAATAGTTAGAGCATTGATGTAATAGTTTATCAAAATTGTATGACAAAAGTCTATTTCCCTCCTCTGTTATTTCTTTCTCTCTATTTTCTTCCTTCTTTCTGCAACTTCTTCTCCCCAATCTCCAATTTCTTTCCTTCGATTTCTTCGGTTCGTTACATCTGGTATCAGAGACTGCTATCTTGCTGCCTGTGTTAACTGCTAATTTCGATTGATTTTTTTCCAAATTCTGTCAAAGCTTTACACAACAATGGAACCCGGTTTCATGGCTTTGTCGATCTACTGTGTTGAGATGTCTTCGAAATGGAGTTGTGTGCTCGATTCTCAGCCTATTCAAGGGAAAGATATGAGTGTCGAAGTTTATTATGATCAATTCTGTAATTGGAGGCAGTTGACTATATCGGTGACGAAGAATGGTATATCGACGATTTTCTTTGTGGACTAAGAATGGATCTCATGGGGGGAGTGTGGGGATACAAATGGAAGGCACGTACCTTATATGGCGCATTTCGTAGGGCTGAAATTGAAGAAAGCATGATTTCATGGAAAGAGCTTTCTAGGAAGAATGATGCAGACAAAGTGTTTGAAGAAATGTCTCATCCAAATTCCATTAATATTGCTGCATCCCTAGGTGCTGAGGATGTTTCAGATGAAGACGGTAATGCTGTGCCTGATGCTTCAGGTCTTGTGGATGATAGATTCCGTCTGACCTCCCAGCGGAGTCAAATTCATTGCAGGGTGGTAAATCTCAAGTGGATGTATCGGAAGGTTCAGCTTGCGATGTATTCCACGAAATGGTTAAACCAAATTCAACTGATTTGCAGTTAACAAAAGAGTATTATGAAACTGCAGTTGCTGAAAATGTTGAGCAAAATGAAACCTGCAAGGTGTTTGCTGAAATGTCTGAACCAGTCGCTACAACTCAGCAATCATCTTCAATGGGATCTTTGGTTCCTAATAAGGCTGAAAACCAGTTGGGTGATGGGGTGGGGCAACTTCCTTTGATGAAAATGGGATTGTTTGAAAGTTGCCCGCAACCTGTTCGATGAAATGTCAAAACAATTTTCAGCAAAACAGAAAGTTGGCGTTGAGGAACTTGAAAAATGGGAGCCATTCGTGGTCGATTTTACAAGAGATCTAGGCTCTAAAGCTGATGAAACGAAAGTTGCTTCAGCCATTAGCTCATCAAAAATGATGTTTGCTGAGATGGCGGTGTTCATGTTCGACCCGGGCATTAGATCTTGGCACCGTAAGGGCGGTGGTTTCATCAAATCAAAGGGTGTGAAGCAAAATTGCGATAAAATGCCCAGCAATTTAAATGTTGAATTATGGGTTGGTAAAGTGCCAATGGTCGTATTTGATACAGGTGGCGGTACTTCGCACCAAATGGGCTGCAATGCTTTCGAGCCAGTTTGTGTTAATCAAAATGAAGGGAATGTTGTTAATGCATATTCAGTGCTTCCAATCATTTGCATGATGGATTCTGAGGGTTTTGTAACTGAAGCACTTGGTGATGAAATCAGCACGCCAAATCTTATTCAGGTTACCTCTACTACAGGCTGTTCATTTCAGCCTGATAATCAAGTCTATTGTGAATGGAAAACAATGAAGAGAGGTAGCCAATTTGATTGGGATTTTGGTGTTTGGATTAGTGGGAAAAAGATATTATGGAGTTGCATATTTACGCTATGGAATGGTATTTCTGTAGAAGGTGTTGATTCCATCAGTAGCAATGAAATCGGTACATCGTCGAAGCCTTTGACTGGCAACCCCAAATGTATCGTGCATTGCTTGAAATTTTGCTTTGAAATGTGCCCAAAGTTAGGGACTTCAGTGTTTGCAAAAGCATGTGAAATATATGGTGATCATTCGGTTAAAATGGTACCCTATGGGCAGATTACCATGCAATGGCAGAACCGCAAGAAGACGGAGCTGAAAAAGTGTGTTGTTGCAGATTTAGGCTTCATGGGATGTTCTCAGGAATGTCATTGTGGTACTGAAAAGGCTTTTGCTCTTGTAGTTGGTACTAACCGGGAGAATTGCGTATGGGATCCAGGTTACTATACCATGTTCGCTCAGAATGTTTACGTTGTCACGGAGTCGTGTGAGTTGCTACACAAACTTATGTCAAACTGAGGAACATGTGCTGATCCAATTACTAAAGGTATTATTAATCAAATGTTAAATGTGGTTGTTTTATGTCCTCTTGAAAGAGTAGTGCACTTTGTCATACAACACTATGGTGAAGCAAGTGTTGAGATATTCAAACTTGTAAAGCTTGGTTCCCAACCAATTGTTAGGGTATACAATCTGTTGATATATGCATATGCGTGGACCCCTCAGAACTCAACTTTTAGAGGACATGCCTGCGTGTGATTTGAAGCTTGATTCTTATGATGATTTATATAAGAACTAAGGGAGATATAAAAGCTTGGACGATGTACACCTTGACAGAAAAGGAAATATTCTTTGGACTGCCTTCTGTGAACTTGGACGGTCAGATGAAGTTAATTGACTTAGGGGAGTTGGTTCAAAGAATTGATCAAGAATTTGTTTCTGTGGTAATGGTTACAACAGTTCACATCCTTGGGGACAAGGATGTTTTTGAGGGGTGGGAAAAGATATAGTACTCATGGATATACTATATTGGTGATATATGTATACCACATTGGTGTTGGGAAAGAGAATAATACCAATGGGCATTGTATTAATGATAATAGGATACAAATGGATGTTTGAATGGTATTGATGGTAAGGGGATGATGATTTACTGTGAATGGGGATACAACTGAGAAACCCGAGATTTTTTACCTCTTGCATCCTTGAGGACAAGGATGTTTTCAAGGGGAAGGAGATGTCACGCCCCGGGACTTTCGAGTCACGAATTGTCAACGCCGTCATGTGCAATCCCAATTGTCTGGCGAACCGAGCCTAGTTCAGCAAAGTGGGCCAAGATCAGGGTTCGGTTCAGAGATTATAGCTCATTAGGCAGTATAAATAGTTAGAGCATTGATGTAATAGTTTATCAAAATTGTATGACAAAAGTCTATTTCCCTCCTCTGTTATTTCTTTCTCTCTATTTTCTTCCTTCTTTCTGCAACTTCTTCTCCCCAATCTCCAATTTCTTTCCTTCGATTTCTTCGGTTCGTTACTGTAGAAAAAGCACTTAGATAAGAGAAAGATAGGAGGGAAACTCTTGTTTTTTATTGCTTAGACACTTATCGGGTAGATAAGATAAGGTTACAATATATAGAGAAGGCCTACAACGGCTCTAAAAGGAAACCCAACCGCTATATGCACAGTAAAAGCAGTTTACTGTAGCAGGATAGATTAAGCACTAAACTAAGGCCAAAAGAAGTCAAAAAAAGGCAAATAATGTACTGAACTGTAAAACTATCTAACAATTCAACAGTTACAGATTGCCAGATGATAGTTCCTAGATCATTGATGCTTTAGGCTCATGTTGCTTATGCTCTACACTGAACATAAACTTGGTATTGTCAAATGATGGTTAGTTACCGTCATTTTGACCATTGGAACTACCTTATGCTGTTTTTATGTCTCTTGAGGACCACTTGACTCCATGTGATGCTGGCAACAGAGTTGAGCAACAACTGCATCTCTACATTTGCATTAACGGATTGTTTTATGTACTAAAGGTCAACTGAAAATGAGATTGTTTCATCTGCACTACATTTCCATTTTGTCATGTATGTTCCTGTGATCTTTTGCATGGTAACTGTGTGACTAATTTCTTTTCATTGTTGAGGCAGTGTGTTAATTGATTCTTTCCTTACGAATTGACGCATTGTCACATTATTAACAGTGATCTCTGTAAGGCAGAGAAAGAGGATGAGAAGGCCAATGAAAGAATGCGGAAAATGTTGGAGGACAATGGGATAAGCAGGTTTGAGTGAACGGCCTTCAGTCTGAAGATACTGACTATTGTTCTTTTAATCATGTGCATTGTGTGTTAAACTGTCATCTAGGGAATCTTGTGAAGCATATATAGCAAACATCAAGCAAAAGATAGAGTCTGGATCAGCTTCGCAGACTGATAGGTTTGAACTGCATCTCTTGGGGCTTAACGTTTCTTTTACTTTTCTCATTTGATCGAATTATTTGAGTTTCATACGTGTGCTTTCTGGGATGCATTTCATGTGCACACGTTTTTTATATCGTTCTTCCTCTCTCATGAGATGCATTTTCACGTGTGTTTGTATATACTACTGTTTACATGTTTTACTTTTGTTATGTTTGGGTGCACTCGTGATTTATTTTTTATTTTTTATTTTCGTTTCATTTCAAATTTTGTCATCAGCATTATAGCCTCGTGCAAGGAATTGTTTGAAATTGTGTAGTGTTGCTTTGTTGATCAACAACATAAATGTATTATTGTTCAATTGACAGGTACCTTTTGAAGCGAAACGAGGAGTGGCTCCAGGTTTTCACTGAAGGTTTGTCCTGATCTGCATTTGTTACCTGCAAAGAGAAGATTTTTTTGTTTGTTTGTTTGAAACTGATATCCGATCTTTGAATGAGGCCATTGACATTTTATTAGTTTTCCTGCATTGTCTTTTTTGTTTCAATGTTTGGTTTATTGAATATTTAGGACATGTAGAGCATTCTCCAGACACAATGCTCCTTTTTGGCCAACTTGTCAATAATTTCAGAAACGGCGTCTTATCAAATCAATTGATCATCGCTGGAGAGTAGTTTTATCAGTTTCTGTTACCAAATTCAAAGTTATATGGGTGGGACTGTTTATTTACCATTATCTTGTCCAATAAGCGTGTTATTTCCCTACTATTTATTTTTGTATATGTGATTAGTATAACGCATCTTCGTCGTGCATGTTGATTTCATTCTGGTGATGGATGTTGATCGCAGGCACATGAGGAGATCCGTATGCTCGGGTCGGGGTAGCTGATAATTTTGTGCTTATCTATGTGGTTGTTTGACCAGTGTCATTTATGTAATTATGACCATCTTAGTGGAAAGGTCAATACTTTTAACCTAATGTTTGTTGCGGTACTTTGATCTTTGTCGCTTTATAATATGTTATTATCGTTATGTTTTATGTCATCCAGGATTTAGCTTCCTGCATCGTCTTTGATTAGCGTCAGCATATTTAAACATTACTCAAAACTTAGTGCATCATTTGTCTATAAACGATATCCTTTTACTTATTCTGATTGAGTTTGATATGTTACCTCAATTACATCATTTGTGTTAGATAGAAGTTGTTAATTAATCATTATGCAGGCCCTCAAATTAGTTTTGCTATGGTTGTTTAATAATATGCCTAAATGTCTATTTTCAACTCTGTTTAACCCCTTTGTCAAAATTTGAAAAGTTTCCCCTTTGAAATTTGAGGTTTTTTTTTTTATATTATATGATTGACTAACAAGAAAAGAAAAAAAAAAAAAAAAAAAAAAGGATTCTTCCACATTTATGCAAACGATTTACTTCAAAAAGATCAACCGATTTTTCGCTTTGGACAAATCCATCTCTGCCATGACTTGAAACATTCAATAGAGCTTTACTTGTTCTACATATACCTTTAACACATGCATGCTTCCTTTGGAAGTCAATCCCACATTCTATTTAAAATGTTGTCTTTAACCGGTGGCGGAACCTGGAAATTTTTCGGGGTGGTTTTGGAATATAAATTGCAAAGCTGAAAAAAAGTCCGGGGTGATTTTGGTATATAAGATGCAATTTTTTTTGGGGGTGGTCTTGGTATATAAATCTAGAAAATAAAAAAAAATCCAGAAATGGCTAACTGTATATAAACTATAAAAGCCTAAAAAAAATGCTGGTAGCGGGATTCGAACCTACAACCTATTATTATTGACACCAAAAAAAGTTTGTTCCGAAACAACTAGGATAGATAACATTAGTCCAATTAAAAAACACATTACATACTAATATTAACACTAATACTAATAAAATAATAAATATAACCTTTTTTTTGGTTTTTTTTCTTCCAAAATTTGAGACCACCCCACCCCTAGGGTAGGTGCGCCCGTCATTCATTTAAAGAAACATAGACTTTTTATACAAGAATATCCTCCACACAAGGGTCCTACCATTGTCTTACATTGTTTTCATTATCAGATCTGAACCAGTATCATCATCTACACCCATCGATTAATACATGATCTCACTAATTAATGATTGTATACGATATTTGTTTACATGCTAGGGAGTCGGGTTGTGGGCGTGTCGGATATTTGTTCACATGCTAGAGGGTCGGGTTGTGGGCGAGCGAATCTCGTGTTAATAAAAAGAATTGATATGCCAAAGCTTGGTCATTAACCTTATTTGGTATATCACTTCTTCCGAAGATTTTGTTGTTACTTCCGTCAGAAGCTCTATTATTTAGCTTTCCTGATGCCGGAACCGTCACCCCTTCCATCTTTTTTGCGATATCTTCTTCCATGACGACGAGTTGAAGAAGTTTTCAGATGAACTCCCTTGAGAGAACTGGATAATTCGAGAGCTTCTCTCACTAGTCTCTCTCTCGTCGATAACTTCCGGTTGATAGAAGCAGATCATCATTGCCAAAACAACATTGTGTAGATTATATTGTGGATTTTGTGAGGTGGATAAGTTGGATCAGGGGTGTTCACGGTTCGGTACGGTTAATGGCCATAACCGAAACCGGACCGAAAATTTCAGTTAGTAAATATCCGAAACCGAAAACGAACCATTCGCTTTAGGGAACTGAACCGAAATATATGGTTCGGTTTGGTTAACCGAAAACCGAAATACAATTTAATAATTCTATTTGGTCATAAACGGTTCGTTATAAACGGTTCGGATAATAGTTCGGTTATAAGCAATTTTTATAATAAAAATAATAATATTTTGGTTATTGATATACCTGATTGGGATTGGGCCACTATTCATCTAGTTCGGGCCCGTCCTTGAGGCCCAATAACCTATCTGGGGCCTGATGACGTGGTCAATCAGGTTATAATATACTTGACCACCATAAACCAATACTAGCAAGAGGACTAGGCCCATCGTAGTATAGCTATAGTGAATCAAGGTCGATCCCACAGGGAACCAATTGTGGATCATCTTATATACAAACAATTAATTAAACCCGTCAAGGACATAGAGGCGGTCTACGACCAACATAAGACAGAAAAGTAAAGACACGACTCGACACAACGTAATTAACCTCCCCAATTATAGCCTTTATCGTTTGGACCTAGATAATTTATATAATAAACAAAACTTATTAACTATCAATCCGTTTGTATCTATCTTAGATTGGCTACGGGAGTCATCCTCTTTAACTTGACTTAGCACCGGTAGGTCACTAGATCACTGTGATATTGTTACGTGACTTCGCCTTTTAGTGCCTCCATCTCATATAACTCACACGCTTACGACTCTAAGGATGCCGATATTAACCGTACACCTCGTCTAGGCAACATTCCTATGGTTAGGCGTACTTCCTAAACGATCGCATCAGTCTTCGTCCCATTAACAATTACCGAGTTATAGTCTCATGCTAATCTACGACGTACGTACAACTAGATGACGTCAATTCCATAATAGAAAACAGATCTAGGTCTCGCTGAAAGTCCCGAAAGATCATTCGTGAGCCGACCTAGGAGTCCTATATTGGTATTTTCTAATCATACGCTAATTAAAACGGACGAGCAACGTAGCCGTAGCCATACCTACCAAGATGATAAATTCTATTAAGTTAACCTAACCATAAAGACATGGCTATCTAACGGATGAAAACGGGGCTCGGTCGACCGAATAGTTGGGCTCGGTCGACCGAATGGTCTTTTTCCCCGCATTACATCCCCGAACGTATCTCTCGGCGTTTCATCATACACAACGGATTAAACGGTAATTCGTAAAGCATTCATATAAACTAACATAGATACACATTAATTAAATCAAGTAGATTCATGAATAAATACTAAGTGTATGACGTAGGTTATGGGAACCCCATAGACAAGGTGTCGCCACATCCCTAACGTCATAGCCTAGATCTACATCATCTAGCTATGATTAACTAATTCAAACGATAAAGCATAATTGGGAGGGATTAATTACTTAAAAGAAAGAAACAGAAAATAAAGGCTTACATATTACAGCCCTTAAATTGCTGGAAACCCTCAAATTATTCTACATTGTATCAAAGTTGTATTATGAATTGTAAGATTGAAGAAAGAATGAATGATGATGGGATGTGTTGGTGTATGTTGGGTGTATTACAATTCTCGTAGTTGCTTGCTTATATAGAGGTTTTTGCCGACTTAGGGTGGTTCTAGAAGATAAGCACGATATAAGCCGGAAACCGACCCAAACCTAAGGCTCGGTCAACCGAAGAGCTACACTCGGTCGACCGAAGCTATAGGCTCGGTCGACCGAACCTACTTTTGCACACGTTAATCGTTTTTCTCGTCTATCTTGCTCCCCACTCCACGCTTGCATGTTGATCCGATTAATCTTCCACTTAATGCTCCGATTTTCTTCCTTCCTTATCTTGAGATAATTGATTGAATGACATTAATCCTCTCGATTTGTTGTGATCTGCAAAAATCAATAATTATCGCACAATAAATCGGCTTTAAATAATAAAAACAGCTAAATACCAAATATCATATTAATAATCACTTAACATTAAATAATAAATATAAACGAGTGATTTAATATGAAATATACATTATTAATCTCGATTTAAGGTCAACGTTGATGACTTTTACGGGTATAATTTGACCGTCATCAGGGCCCAATGCCCAATGTGGGGCGCTACCCTCTTAATCCGTCGTTCGTAAGCCGGATGCTACCCGGAGTCCGCAAGCCGGGTCAAATCCGCCATCTGTAAGCCGGATCCTGTCCGCTTCTTCTCAGCCGGACTCCATCCTTACTTGTGATTCCCTCATGCTGGCTTCAAGACAAGGCAAGTGCAAATCCGACATACAGATGAGTCCGCTGTCCGCTTCCCGTTATTCTTATCCAGATAGCTGGCTGATCCACTTGTATTATTTGTATAATTGTCTTTGATTATATCTTTTAATTGTCTTGTCATGAACAGTAAACCGACTTAGAGGTTTGCCTATATATATGAGATCACAATGTAGTAGAAAGGGACCTAGAATTAATATATACAGAGCTACTCTGTCCATTTGTCGACTCATTCATGTTTCATCTTATAAGCATTTATCTGACAGTCTGTTCTTGTTCACCACCGTGTCCTCTCCGGAGAAATCATTCATATATAACCTCGTGTCCACAAGATAATCACTGTTACCGTAAACCTGATATTCAACGCCATATCAGTTGGCTCCGTTGCCGGAACCATCATCATTAATCAACTTTTTGGGACCATTTGCTCCACCGCAAAGGCGATCTCACAGTGTCACCGGCGGAAAGAATTTGGGAAACACATCGGAATCATCATAGCTTGAAGGGAACATCTTCAAATTCACCTACAAACTCGCACTCGAGTCCTTCCTTAAATACCTAGGTTGGTGTATACCCTCTCATTCACTTTCAGATCCTCAAGTACTAAGAGTTGGCTTGCTCAAACTAAGAAACCACCTGCAAATCGTACCTTTTACCTACTAATATTTTGAGCTAGTAAATATCTAATCACTAGCCAAAATATCCCCAACAAATATCTACAAAATATCCTAGTCAACATGACTGGTGGGAAAAACATGATACCTGCTACACCGACTAAGGCAGGCAACCAAGGCCCTCCACGTGGATCGAACACATCGCGTGAAGAAGTGAGTAAGAGAGTACTATCCGCAGGGGCTGATGGACAGGGCATCACGCCCGATATGCGGGCTTATATAAGAGAAAGGACCCGAGTTCGTCAGATAAATGAGGAAGCGATAAGAAGGGGCAGGGAGAAAGATATTGTAGGGGCTCCACGTCCGAACGAGGGGCAGGAAGCAGTCTCGGCGGGAGGTACGCCTATGCAGCGAACATAATATACAGTAGTTCTACAGTCACGCATGGATTATGTAGAGGAGATGCGCGTAGGGAACATGTTGTTGATTGTTGAGGGGCTACCACCTCAACCTATCAACAAGTTCATTCCCCTTCTACCCACACAAACGAAGGTACAACCCACTCTCATTCCTCAGAAAATAGCAACCTCAGCGGTCAGAGAGAGAGGGAAGCAGCCACGCTACCTCGCAACCCAGAGGCGAAAGGAAACCAGCTCTAGTTCGTCTGAGGCCCATGGTCGACGATCACGGTGCAGCCCCAGGACGAACTAGGATCCTCGACAGGTCCGTACCCGCGTGAAGGGGCAGGGGGACTCGCAAGTTGAAGGAGGTTACGTTGCACTTCCTCCCATCCCCGAAAACAGAGAGGAGATGGGTATTATGAAAAAGCAGATAGAAGAGCTGCAAAGAGGTATGGCTGATGTCAAGGTTATCCCAACATGGGGAACAAGTGTACTTCATCCTAACATTTTGAAAGTAGCCCCAAGGGGGGAACTCACTATCCAAATTTCACTAATTATCATGGAGCTACAGACTCTTTGGATTGGCTATCCGCATTTCAAAGTAGGATCAGCCTATGCACGCCTAGCGATGAGGCATGGTGCATAGCTTTTGTGGGGTCGATGCAAGATCGGGCATCATCGTGGATCCGCGGCCTTCCTCCGGGTTCAATTTTATCTTGGGATGATCTGATCAACAAATTCATAGCGGAGTTCAAATCAGTAGGAGGCCCTAAAAATACGCATATCGACCTGCATGAGGTCAGACAGGGCGAGAACGAAGGTACCCGCAGCTATGACGAGCGGTTTTACAAAGTGTATGAGCTAACAAGGGGTTTAGCGGACAACGTCGTTATGAGCAGTTTTGAAACGGGGTTGAATCCCGGTTATTTGAAATCCTATTTTTCTTTGACTCCACCAGCGAACTTGCAAGAAATGTTGAGTTCAACAAGAAAGTATATTGCAACTGCGGGCAACGAAGGAGCGTCTTCGTTCCATAAAGGCAAAAAGAGGGCTGAGCGCAGTCCGCCTAGGGAGAGCCGTAGGAACACCGATCGGGATGTCAAAAAGCCTGAGAGGTTTAAGGAAGAGCACTTCACACCTCTTAGAACATCCTAAACACAGATGCTAAATGAAGTAAGGGATCGACACAGGAGCATCCACCTCCCAGCAACAATCAGATCAAGAGCCGCATTGGCTCCATTCATAAGCACGTGGAAAAGCCAGCTATCCTGCATAGGAACGAGCAACCTCTTGCTTTTACCCGAAGCGAGCTGGTGACTTCCGTGAATACATAGGACATGTGTCTTTGCGTTTCCGTGGTCGTCAATCGGGCATGCTTTAACCGGGTAATGATCGACACAGGAGCATGTCGAGACATTTTATATTACAACTGTTTCAAGGAATTGGGATTCGGCGATTCCAACTTGAGGCCGCATAATGGCACCCTTGAGGGCTTCACTAATCATAAGATACAGGTCAAGGGGGCCATCAACCTGGATGTACAAATGGGAGATTATGCACCATTCCGAATAGAATGAGTGGCCTTCCTCGTGGTCGATCTTCAATCCAATTATAACATGGTAATGGGGACGCCGGCGTTGAAACAGTTTCAGATGGTAACTTCCATCCCGCATCATCGGGCCAAATTTTATGTTGGGGATAGGGTCGGAACATCGATCAGCAAACCCGCAACTGTCCTCACTTACATACAAGATATGAAAACTGGAAACAAAAGAGCGCGAATCGAGCAACATGAGGACATGGAAAACATCAACATGGTCAAATTTGTGGGCGAATCTTCACCGGTTAAAGTGGAATGCGAAACTTTGCAAGTAAGGGATGAGCCCGACTTCACAGCGGAGGATGAGTTGATCGAGGTAATTGTCAACGAGGAATATCCTGAGAAGAAAATCAAAATAGGGGCTCGGCTGAGTCTCTCTGAAAAAGAATCTTTGGTCAAGTTTCTCAAAGAAAAGCTAGACGCTTTCGCCTGGGTAGTCACGGACATGAGGGGGGTCGAGGCAGCTATTGCTCAGCACCATTTGAACGTGGACTCTACCTTTAAGCTGATACAACAGCTAGCACGGCAATTCACAACTGAGAAAGAGGCCGCGGTAAGGGTAGAGGTCGGAAAGCTTCTTCAAGCTGGAATCATAAAGGAACTAGCCTATCCTACTTGGCTAGCAAACGCGGTTATGGTGAAGAATCACAATGGCAAGTGGAGGATGTGTGTCGAATTTACAGACATCAACAAAGCTTGTCCGAAGGATCCTTACCAGCTTCCACAAATCCATCGGTTAGTGGACTCTATTTCGGGTTTCGAAGTCCTTAGCTTTCTGGACGCATATTCGGGGTATCATCAGGTACGGATGGCTGAGTCCGACAAAGAAAAAACGGCTTTCAGAGCTGCTGGAGGCCTATATTATTATGAGATGATGCCCTTCGGGCTGAAAAATGCGGGTTCGACGTATCAACGGATGGTCAACAAGGTTTTTAGCTCGCAGATCAGAAAGAACATGGAAGCTTACATAGACGATATGGTCGTCAAGTCCACTGGGGACGGCCACGCCGCTGACCTTCAGGAAACTTTTGGCAATGCCCGGAAGCACTCAATGAAACTCAATCCGGCCAAATGTACAATTGGTGTCCAGGCAGGCAAGTTTCTCGGGTTCATGGTTAGTCGTCGTGGCATCGAGCCTAATCCGGAAAAAATACATGCTTTGCTTGACATGCAAGAGCCCACGGCCATCAAAGAAGTTCAAAGGCTCAAAGGAAGAATCATAGCGTTGGGTCGGTTCATATCGAAATCAGCGGAGAAATGTCTCCTTTTTTTCAAAATACTCAAAGGGGACAAGACCTTCGCATGGAGTGCATAGTGTTCGCAGGCATTTCAAGCTTGAAAGGAATATCTGGGGAAGCCACCTCTTTTGGTTAGCCCTGTAGAATGAGATGTTTTGTTTTTGTACTTGGCGGCCTCGGACCGGGCTGTTTCCGCCGTTCTTGTCAAGGAGGCCGGAACCCTTCAAAATCCCGTTTATTATGTAAGTAAGGCTCTCAATCCGGTGGAGAGTCGCTATTTTAATGTTGAGAAATTAGCCTACTCGCTTGTTATCGCTGCCCGCAAACTCAGGGGCTATTTTACTTCGCACACTATAATTGTCTTAACAGATAGTCCGATGCGTCAAATTCTACATAAACCCGACCTTTCAGGTCGCCTTCTCCAATGGGCTATCGGAATCACTGAGTTCGACATTCAATACCAACCTAGGAAAGCAATTAAAGCTCAAGCCTTGCCAGATTTCATCGTTGAGACCAGTTTTAGCTCACCGCAACTGAGTTCGCCGAAGCAACTTGGGCCCGCAGCGGCCCCGAGTAGACCAGATCAATGCTGGCAGTTATATGTGGACGGAGCGTCTAATCGAAATGGATGTGGGGCCATGGTTATTTTGATGGAACCTGGAACGACAGAAGAAATCGAAAAAGCTCTAAGGTTCGAGTTTCCGGCCACTAACAATCAAGCCGAATACGAGGCAGTTATAGCCGGGCTTAAGCTCGCGAAGGAGTTAAGTGTGGAAAATGTTGAAGTCTACTGTGACTCCCAACTCATCGTCAACCAAATCTCAGGGGACTATGACACCCGTTGCGGCATCCTCGAAAAGTAGGTGAGATTGTCCGACGATTGAGAGCCGACTTCAACTATCGCGAGTTCATCAGGGTTCGGAGAGAGGATAACGATCGAGCAAATTATCTCTCTAAGCTATCTCTGGAAGAGGAAATTGCAGATCCTTCAATAATGATAGAGTATCTAGCGGTACCCGCAGTCGAAGTAGCGGAAATTATGGAGATCGATGCATCAGCGTCAACTCCATGTTGGATTGACGAAATTCAAGCTTACTTAGAATCAGGCATTTTGCCCGCTGAGGCAGACAAATCTCGTACACTCAGAAAAAGAGCGGCCAGGTACGTCATACATAACGGAACACTCTACAGGAGATCCGCGACAAAACCTTTATTACGATGTGTCCGAGAGGAGGAAATCAAGAAAATACTTATCGAGCTTCACCAAATCTTTCCAATTTTCAAAAAGTCGTGACTATTTATATTTTCCGGCACAACAATTTTTTCAACCAAATTGCTTGTAGAAATATTAACACGAAAATCATGTTGTTAACATAATTTTTTAAAAGGTATACACGACAACAAGTGCATTTTTACACAAAAACATCCTACTTTTCCGCAATTTCATGTTGCAGATTTTTATCATAGTCGTTTCACATCTCCGAAACCAGAATTGATACCAACAAATTTTAGAAGATATTCAAGATCGCACACATCATGTAAGAGTTGTTTCTAAGATTCGCACATAAGCATGCTGTTGTACCACATTTAACTAATAAGCATCCGGTTAAACATGAATTTTCTGCTTCAACTTTTTCTAATGTTGTTTTAAAAATTCACGGACACTTTTAACAAATAATACATGCGGATTTGTAATCTATAATATCTTAGAAACAACTCTTATGCTTCGAGTTTTCAGAAAATACGTAGTAATTACAAAGTATTTTAGTTTTGAAAACAATGTAGTTAGTTGTGCCATTTTTCTGAAAAATGTGTAAAAATTGTTTGTATTACTACAACTTTTCCCTATGTTATTTTTCCAGAATTACAGATCCAATTCAGTGTTTAAAGTTTTACAAAAGTATATGCACATCAAATAGATTACACACGAATCAGATTATTAACACAAGAAGCAAGATAAAAGTCTTAAGATTGTAGGAAAAAATAGTTGTCTGATTTCGTTTATAGTAATATGTTTTTATCGTTTATAGAAACTTTCCAAATAGAAAAAGAAATGTTTATGAATATTTATTTCACATCTATTCACACAACAACACAACAATATGCACAGAAAATTGAACGACACAAAACATAAGTAAATGCGAAAACTTATTGTTTAGACTGAGGCGTGTAGAACGCTTTCCTTAAGACTTTATTACCCCGATTAAATGCCCACGGTTTGGCAAGAAGTTGTTGGAGATAATTAAGGGTAAAGGGAAAAATGATTTTTAATCATTTTAAATAATTTTTTAATCATTTTTTACAACCACTTTATGAGCCGGTTTCGATTACACTCTTGTATAATTTATCAAGAGTTTATGATGACATAGAAATCTACGTGTGACGTAGATGAAAACATGTCTTTGAATCATTCAATTCGGATATCGGGTAAATAAGAAATTAAGGTTTGAAGTTGGTTAATTGAAAAATTTGAAGTGTTGAAACTTGGAAGTTGAAGAGTTCAACTTTCTTAATCCCACATTGGAAATTGTGCTAACATTTTCTCAATATTTAAGTGGGAGGAGTTTAATCAATGGTATAAGCTTCAAGGAAAGGGATAGAGTTCAAAATTGTTTTAGTTAGACGATGTTCTGCTAAAATTGCCACACGCGCGCCGCCGCCCGCCCGATCCCGTTGTCCCTGGGCTTGGGCTTGAGGCAATACTAATTTTTTGGGCAAAGTTACATTGGACTTGTCAAATAATTATTCAACATTCTGATAATGAGCTTCGAGCTAAGTTCCCTATATAGTCAGAAGTCTGATTTGATTCGGATCGACTCAAAGGCTGAGACTCTTCATCTACAACCGATACATAACTTCACAAGTTAGTGGACTTGATTATTACTTGAAACTGATGGAGTTAAAGTGATCTTCAACTGATGGCATTAAAGGTGTTAGCGGAGTTCTTTCACCTGATGGCCTTCAATTCAGTTTGTTCTCCTGCTCCATATATAAAGGTCCTCTACTGCAATGGAAATGTACAAGAACTACAACACAAATCATTCTTTCTGCATAACAAATAGTTGAAGAGTTTTTCTCAAGCACTTCAAGAGTTTGCCGTTTGTTCAGAGTTGAAGTACCTCTCTTTCCTAACAATTGCATAATCCGTATACGGAGAAATTTGTCTAATCTTCTCGCCTCGAGACAATTGCATAATCCGTAGTACAAGGCGGAGCAAATTTGTCTTTATTCATTGAGATGTATAGTTCTTCTCGCCTCGCTCTTAGCATATCCTTTAAACTAGTTTTTTAATTGTGTTTTAATTTTGTTTTCTTTATTGTAATTGTAATTTTCTTTCAAATAAATAAATAATGTGTTACATTTAAAAAAAAAGTGTTCTTCGTCTTTCTGTTTATTTATTTTATTTCGCATAATATACTACGTGTATAATATAAGTCTCTTAAGATACAACAGTCTTTTCATTGTTCTGGTTGTGGCACTTCAATGCGAACAAGCGGCGAACTGATCCGGTATATGCAAAAAGTACAGGTTTTTGTTTTTGGCAAAATGTAAGAAAAGTATGCAGAATTTTAATGCAGAAAATTCATATGTTTTCATTCCATGTCTTGGGATTATATAGGTAGAGAAAAGATGTTTGGAAGAGAAGCATCTCTTCAAAATTTCGGTTACATAGGAAGTTATTTTTGTTGGAAATAACCGAATTTTAAACGGATGCCATTCTGTTCATGAACATAATTCGAACATATGCATTGTTTCAACAAGTTCGATCTGAACTGATATTTGTTTCGGCTCACATAAATCACTCTACCTTCAGACATTAATTTCTCATTATCCAATATTGAAATCGAGTGATTCAAAAGCCTAACATCAACTACTATCTTAGTAGTTTTCAAAACTGTTTTACCTGACATCAAAGCCTAACCTATATGAATGTGCATATATGCTAGATGTCAGGTAAACACAATATGTCAATTGTTAACTTTTCTTTTAATATCTTAATTCTTAACCTTTTGAGGTGACATATGTGTATAAAATCGAAGAAGATTATCTTTGATCTAAAACCGATTTTCTTTAAAAATTAAATGAAATTTTTGAGGGTGTGGTATCGATCCCAATGAATGTTTTGTTTTTAGTCCATTATATTTGTAAGAATATTATCACAACAAAAATATTACAACGAGATAACTTAACAAGCGTAACAAACCATCCAAAACATCATGGAATATATAAAATGACATTGTGAAGTTTTGTCATGCTTTGTCATATCACGTGTTATTTGCTATGCTTTTTTTTTTTTTTTTTTGTTGTTGTTGTTGTTGTTGTTACGTTTTATGACACCCCACGATATTCATTTAAGCTTTTATTTTTGTGGTGTCATTTGTTCACACAAAAATCAAAAGAAAATGTTATTGCCACAATACATTTTTCACAACAATGAACATCACATATATATTCATCATTTATAAGAGGGTCCCAGTCCAAATTTAGGCTCGGAGCCAAATATTATTTTAGGCCCTTCTAATAAAGGGTTAAACCAAAAAAAAATAAAATTATTTGTGTCTAGCAAGAATCAAACATTAGTTGCTTATCAAATTATACTTAACTGTTTACCATTAGAGCAATACCTTATTTATTTTTAAAAATTCAATATATATACACACATACATACACACACAATTGACATACATACACACACAATTGAGTTAAAAAATTTCAAGGCCTTAAATTCATAGATTTTGGGGAGGAGGCTCGGGGCGATGGCCCCCCAGGGCGCCCCTGATCATTTACAATGATGCATAATATTTCAAAACAAAACAAAAAACAATGATGTATGATCAATTAACCGATTTGATATAATCAAGTATAAAAATATGTTTTTTTTTATCACAAGTTTAAAAATATGTTAGTTCCGGAAAAATTGGAAAATCAGGCTTGTTCCTTCTTCCTACTTGGAAATAAAGTTGTATTTTTACAAAATGCGTTTTTAGGTAACACGACGATAATAGTGGAGTAATTTTTTTTACGACACTAATAATGTCGTAAAATCACTAGTGGAGTAAAAAGTTTAACTCCACTATTATTGTTGTAAAATCTGTTTAACTCCAACATTTTTTACTCCACTATTATCATCGTGTTACCTAAAAGCACATTTTGTCAAAAGTGCAACTTTATTTCTAAGTGAAAAAGAGGGACAAGCCTGATTTTCCAATTTCCCTTAGAGTGCCTACAATGGTGGCCTTTTTACCTTCTCTAAATGTGTTATAGGGTAAATACCCAACATCCAAACCCACAATGACAACTCCCACAACCTATCCAACTCCCTATTCCCAATTAAATTTAAGGTTCACCCCAAAAATAGGGGACCTGCTAAATGAATAGTTGCCTCATTTTTATCTCCACCCACCATAAAAAAATCCATTTCAGCTCTCCAACCCATTTTCCTTTTGGGGTAAAAAATAAATAAATATTACTCCCTCCGTCCCACTTTGTTTGGGACTTTTGGGAACTTATAAAAATAAGGAGACATCATTTAATGTCTTGTCTACTCATTAAAAACATAGGTCAATTACAATTACATCCTTTTGTGTTCTTCTACATTTTTCAATAAATTGTTATATGAAGTCATTTTATACATTTAAGAGACAAATTTAATTCTAAATCTTAGAAGTGAGACTAATTTTGAGACATCCCCAAAAAGAAATAATGGGACGGAGGGAGTATTATTCATTGCACACATGAAAGTAAACCGCAGACATCCATAATTGAAGATTTATTATTTATTACTTTTTGGTTTCGGGGGATTAAGGACCTGCTACTAAGTTTTGTGTTTTTTATTTTGGTATTATTCCGCCTTTTTATTTATTTAATAATTCTATTAGATATTTATTGCTAATTAGATGGAGAGATTATGATGGAAAAAAATATTAAGAAAATGAGAAAAGTAAATTTGAAAATTTGTATAGGGAGTATTGTTGGATTTGGTTGTTTTATAGGGTGTTAAAAAAGCAAATCTAAAACGAAAAATAAAATAAAGGAGAAGTGTGATAGGAAAAACCTTTATGGTCACTCTTAGTTCTGCCATTAACCTTTCTTCCACCTCGGCGAGAAAATATAATTTCAAGTCATTTTAACATATTTTATTTCATGTCAGGTCGGATCAAACCTGACATTTTTTTTAAGTCCCACATGGAATTTTTCCCCTTGTCCTGTGGAATTTTTCCCCAGCCTGTGGAAATTTCCACATGCTGGAGGAAATTTCACCGGACCAGAGGAAAATTTCCACGGGTTGGGGGGAATTTCCAAGAGGTGAGGGGGAAAAATTCCACGAAGACTTAAAAAAAAATATCAAGTCTGACACGACTTGAAATGAAATAAAAGGTGTTACGGTGACTTGAAATTATATTTTCTCTATTTCGGCCCTAAATAAATCACACAAAAGAAATAAAAATAAACCATACACGTCATATTTTCTTTATTTTAAAAAATAATATAAGATAAAATATACGAGTGGATAGAGAATATAGGATAAGCCAAGAAAATCAACGTACAACGATGCTTTGTTCCTCCATACACCACCTCGCATTACTAAGAAAGAACGATATCTAGTGATTTCCAGTCTCTAATTCTTCCTAATTTTTTTTTTTAGTGATTTCCAGTCCATAATCAGCTTCAAACTACCTGCTCTGAAGAAATGGAGATAGCCATCTCCTTGAATCAGCTAGTTAGATTACCAATTTCAAGTTCAAAAAGCATTGATAATTCAATTATCCGGCACTCTTTTGTTTCCACGAGAACGAACCAACAGAAGAAGGTAGACAGTAGACGGCATCAATTGCTGGTGGTGGAAGCCAAAGGAAAGAGAGGAGGAATGGCAGCTCGTCAGTATCAAAGACCACCTCCTCCTGCCTTGCCTAAGCTTGAAGACGATGGCAACCCCAAATTTGTTATCTTCATCCGCACTGCCGATGTTTGTACTCTCTCTCAAGTTTCCATTCTTCACAATTTTAGTCTCTTTTCTTCTTAGAAAACAGTACTTTTCCTTGCATTTATGTTCCCGTTTACCTGTTCGATGATTAGTCCAAATGGTATCGGTATGGAAAGGCGTTTTTTTATTGGGCTATAGGGGGTTGGACTTATGATCATGAAAATCAGCAACAGAAGCCTCTCCAAAGTGCAAAGTCGAACTTCATCCCTGGTGAGGTGCCAAACTAGATGTTGTATGGTATCGCTCGCGAAAGGCGTCTAAAAACTATCTGCAACAGAAGCATACTTTATGTTTGGAAAATATGAAGTTTCAATTCAATTCATATTAAACAGACTGTCAAATACATAATCTGTTAAAAAAAAACTAATGTATGTGCTATTAACGGCTTTGACTAAGTCTCATCTTCATTGTCCTTCAAAATTTGTGAGGTAAATTCTACAATATGTACTAGAACATATGTGTGATAATAATGTAATCTGGGTGTTTTTTTTTTTTTTTTTTTTTTTTTTTTTTTAAGGGAATATTAAACGGGGATTTGAAGAAGGCATGCCTCCCCATTCCACCCACTTGTTCCTCCATTCATTTTACACTGCATTTGGCCCTATAGTCGATGATTTTCAACCTTTTCTATGCAGTTAGCACATGCCTTTTCTTTGTTAGTAGTTTGGATGGAGGACATTACTATGTATACTTTTTTTAGTATTGTCTTCCTTGGCATGAAAATCTTGCTAAGTTGTTCACATGTTTGTGTTTGTGTAGGTTTATCTTTGGTACCCGCTTAACCTTGTAACGGGTGGCACGACTGCAAAGATCATGGTTGCTGCAAAGGACAATTTTCTGGGAAAATATATCTACAAAGACACTTTATCCAGGAATATTGCTGTTGTTATTTACAGAGTAAGTTTGCTAGGATCATAGATACACTTATTGTCCGGATATGAAAGCTGAATTTAGTGTGGTGTTTCCTATTTTAAGGACTCGCTAACATGCACTATCCATATAATATCTCTTTCTTTCTATTGTGTGCCTTCAATATTGAGGGGGTTACAAGTATTTAGCTTATATGATAAGGCAAGATTGTGTACATTAGGCCTGGCCTACATAGTGCGGCTTCATCCTGGACCTCGTAGACGGGTTGGTTTCATGCACTGGGCTTCTTTTTCTTTCTTTTTAATCGAGGGGATGTAGATGTATGTATAAAAGAAACCGGATTTGTGTTCAGTATGCTTGTATTGAAGTCGATCTCAAGTAACCCTGTAGCTTGACTCCAAGGGCGGAGCTACGTAGCCTCTATAGGGGTCCATGGACCCCCCTAAAAAAATTCTATACATTTTACTTGTTAAAAAAGTTTATGGACCCCCCCAAAAAAATTACATTGAAAAAAATTTATGGACCACCCGAGAAACAGGATCCGCCTCTGCTTGACTCAAATGGTAAGTGGTTTGAGAAATGCCCTAGAGGTCAAGAGTTCTATTCTCTTCCTATGAGATCAAATGTCAGATATTCAGGTGGCCCCAACGTGTTAAAAGTCTTGGCCCAGATCCCATGTAGAAGTCAAACTCTGCGGACACTCAAAGATTGTCTCCGAATTTAGTTAGGCCTGTAGTGTTACCGATACCTAAGGGTCCACAGGACCTCCAAAAAAAGAAAGTATCAACTCTCAAGACACTATAGCGAGAATAAACAGTGGTGTGTGATATAACTACCAAAAAAAGGGAATGGAACTGGTTGATTCTTTAAAAAAATCACCTTTTACTTTTTCCATATTTAGCTATGACAGCAAAAGTTGTAGTTGCTTAGACAATATGCTGTGTGCAAGCGAATTCACAAGATGCTGGTGCTCTTAGGTTTAATGAGTCTGTGCTCCGAACATTATATTAGGGTTCATGTAGTGTAATTCTTTAGCTTTTCCGGTCTTGTAATTCTTTCTTCTGTTAATGAACTTGTTGCTAAAATGAATGATGCTTTTCTGATGCAGGACGAGAAAGAGATGCAGAAGCTGGCAATGAAACAGTTCCGCATCTTGAAAGAAGCAAAAGAGTTCAGATATGGATATAAACTTGTGGTAATGCTCTATAACTCCTCTTTTTGGATGAAGTGTTATTGCATCAATCTGACTATAAAACCTTGAAAATGTTCAAAGAGTGACCCCCCTCCTCCCTCCCCCTTCCCCACCCCCATGTGCAGTTTTTCTAAGGTTCTGTCTTTCCTATTAATCATTCAGGCGAATAACAATTTGAAGTCTGCACTTTCAACAAGTGATGTTATTGAGGTAAATACTGTGATCCCTCTGGAGAAATAAGTTTACTTACTGGTATAGTTTTACCCTTTGTTGGCCCATGCTCTTCGGTATAGGCCCATGTCAGATTCCATTTCTTGTTAAAAAAAAAGGTTGCTTGCGAATTATAACTTTAAAAAGTTTGAACTTCATGGCCAGACTAATGGTTCTGTCTTTTCAGCTACCAAGAAAAGAGGAGATCAAAACAGTTCTTGACAAAGTAAAGGACTTTTTTGGCAATGCAAAGGAGTCTTTTGGGAAGATAACATCCCTTAATCCAGACACAGAATCAACAGAGGAAGATTCAAAAAAGCAACCCAAAGAAAAGTCAACGTAAGTGAGATTCTCCAACCTTTTTTATGTCTTAGATTCCGCCTTTTCTTACCTTTATTCTGCATATTTTTCGTATATCCGCAACTAGTATTGTATTTTTTTTTCTTTTCATTTCACTAGGGTGAAAACATGAAGAAATAATGTTCAAGGCATTTCCATGTATGTAACTTGTTGCCAAGGACCTTTGGTTGCATGATAGCTGACTGTTGAATCTCTACTTAAAGTGAGTTTACTTTTACAAAGATATGTAATGGGATAGAGCTTCATATATTTTTTTTCTTTCAATTAAAACCGTGTTAAAGCTCCTTCTGTATTATGTATAGTAGCAAATTTTTGCCAACTCCCCTGCCTTTTTGTGAATGTATTCAAAATTTCAAACATGTCATTAAGGTAGAGTAATGAATATGGTCGCCTGCTTCAGAATTATTTGCATATATATATATATATATACATAGTAGGTATGTGGAGATAAGTTAAGTATATAACATTCATCCACTTGATACAACTGGTACTACTACTGTGAATTTGGATCCCCTGCAGTGTCATTATGTTATGAGGGGTGATATGATGTGCATTTAGGTACACTATTGTCAAAATGACATCTTTTTGAACCCCGTTAAGAAAATGGAAAGTAAAAAAGAAGTAAAACTATAGTCGGATCTCCTTCATATTTGTGAACGTGTGATCAGATCACATTTACAGCACTACCTTCAAATGAGGGGGATCTGTTCTGCTACAATAGTTACACCATAGAAGTTCTTAGAGCTTAACTTTGGGTGACATTGTTTTGAAGAGGATGATCTAAGCTGATTATTGGTATGAGTCTGAGAGCAGACTTTTTCCTGGTGGCTAACTCGGAAATCTCACTCAAATCAACATCATCTGCTCCTTGTCCCAAAGGCAAATGCCAGTCAAAGTGAAACAACAGCCTAGCAAGTGTAATTTCAACACTAGCTAATCCAAACGAATACCCCGGACAACCTCTCCTTCCTCCACCAAATGGCAAAAACCTAAAATCACGGCCTTTAAAATCGGTATCATCGTTATTGCCTAA
Organism: Gentiana straminea; assembly: GCA_036785695.1. Taxonomy (NCBI): domain Eukaryota; kingdom Viridiplantae; phylum Streptophyta; class Magnoliopsida; order Gentianales; family Gentianaceae; genus Gentiana; species Gentiana straminea. The sequence goes on along the minus strand of JAVUPR010000061.1, from coordinate 19,596,809 downwards.
AAACCTATCAGGATTATATTCCAATGGATTCTCCCATGACATAGCATCCCTCCCTATTGCATATGTGTTGATCAAAACTTGAGTTTTTGGCAGTATTTCATATCCGTCAAGAATACATCCTTCCATGGATTCTCGAGGAACGAGAAGAGGCACGGGAGGATGTAGTCGCATGGCTTCTTTAATCACCGCTCTTAAGTAAACAAGGTGTTTAAGATCGGTTTCATCCACCTCCCCTTTCTCAGCCGCGATAATCCTTACTTCTTGCTGTGCTCTTTTCAGTATTTTAGGATGTCTAGCTAGCTCTGTCAGTGTCCATTCTAGTGTTGCTGAGGTTGTGTCCGTCCCTGCTATAAACATATCCTACAAAAATCTTACCTGTTTAAATCTATAAAATACAGAATCTCTTGAGACTATGTACTAGGTTTACTGTATATATATATATATTGTTGGAATCATGGTTAGGAAAGCGTAACTTACGAGTACTAGAGATTTGAGATTATCATCGGTTATAGGAACTTCAAGATCACTTCGCTTTTGAACCCGTAGCAAAACGTCCAAAAAATCTTCGTTATTTTTCTCCTTTCCCTCCATATTGATATGCTCTTTTATTATCTCATCACAAACTGCTCTCAAATCATTCAAGTTCTTCACCAACCTTTTCTTCATCCCACTCACCGAGTTAACCCATTCCCAGTCGGGAAAGAAGTCCCCTAAACAAAACCCAGCTAGCAGCACCTGCGCTTCAGTAAAAACTTCAATCAAGTCATTCTTCATTCCCCCTTTTTTAAACCTCTTCCCAAACGCCACCCTGCAAAGGACATCGTTCGCCAGCTGGAAGAAAAGATCACTCATGTCCACCTCAGAGTTCGACTGAGTCGACACGGTCTGCAACATGCGGTTCACTTCTTCGTTTCGGATGATTTGGAAAGAGTTGACTCGGACTGAACTCAGTAACTCAGTCACGCATATTTTCCTCGCTTGACGCCAGTATGGGCCGTAAGCGGCGAAGGTGACATCAGAGCAGCCGAATGAAAGATACTGAGCCCCAATGAGCTGTGGGCGGTTGGAGAAGACGTGGTCGTATGTTTTGAGGATGAGTTCGGCGAGTCGAGACGAGGAGATTACAACGGTGGGGACTCGGCCGAGTTGGAGGTAGAATATGGGGCCGAGTTTCATTGCCAGGTCAGCAAATGTGTGGTGGGGCATATCGGTCATGAGGAGGTGGTGAAGGTGGCCCATGATGGGGAGCTTAAACGGCGGTGACGGTGGCAATGCCGCCACATGGGACCGACGTCGTATGAAGTAGTAGTACATGCCAAACGTGGCGCATGATAGCAGAAACATAAACATGAGCTCAAGCTTAGAGAATTCCATTGTTCACAAAATGGGAAATATGGAATGAGATAAATGGTATTAAAGATTTGAAAAGGTTTTGGTTGAGTAAGTAATACAGCAGAGATTAAGGAAAAGTTGGCATGTCCTTGACGTTACCACAAATAAATAAACACAAGTTTCGTGAGAATATATATAGTTCCGTGTACACTATTGAACTCCACACTAAAGCCAACAAAACAGCACATTGACAAATGTATGATATAGTAAGTCTCAAAATTAAACTAGGCTAAGTTGTATTAATTGGCATTGTTGGAGTTTTAACTCCAAAATGAGTTTAAGTATAAGTGACGAACAGTCCATCTCAAGTACGATTTCGATCGACTTATAGAATGAATTTCCTAGAGCTAAAAACAGTTTTGGAAACTACTAGGATTGCAGTTTATGTTAGGTCACTCGATTCCGATATCGGGTGATTGAGAAATGTGTTAATGAATAAAGTGTATTCATTTGTCCCACTTTGGAAGAATAACTCAATTGGAATCACTACTTAAGTAGTGTGGCATTTAGAGGCAAACCTCAAGGGGCAAGAGAATTTTGTGAAGAAGGAAAGACGTAGATGCCGGTTTAGAACCTTACACGCACGCTGCCGCCGTCCGGCCGGCTCGGGCTCGGGCTCGAGCTCGAGCTCGAGCTTGTGGCTTGGCCTGATATTGATGTTTCTTGGCCAGTCTCAAAGCAAATCGAACATGTGCATCATTTCAAGTTCGAACATGAACCAAATTGGCATCACTTCGAAAATTCAGTTGGCAACAGACAACTTCCATAACCTCCAATTAACTCTGATCATAGAGGAGGATATAAAACATTATGCATAGCCTATACATAAAACATTCTGCTGTGATCCGTCCTGAGACATTTTATTTATTTTGTTTATTTTAGTATTCGGTGTTTTAATGAATAAAACGGCCTTGCTCGCCTCGAGCAAGCTTGTGGCGTTGTGGCGTTCTTGCCAACGTTCTTAGGTTGGATTATCTAAGATCGTTGTTTTGAGCTCGTTATTGATTTCCTTTAGAAGGTCCTAGGGCAAATCCCGTTCTTGAATCGTATCATTTGGTATCGGAGCAAGGTTGACTAAAGGTAATCAAATATCCCTTTCCGTTTTTCTGTTTTGATTTCGTTTCTTAATTCAAAAAAAAAAAAACAAAATCCTGCGTTTAGTTCATTGTTTTTTGTTCATTAATTTCGTCCACCCTCTCCCAAGAACATCCAAAATCTTCAAATCTTCATCCATCCTACCCGGAAAACTTGAAGATTCTTCAAACTTTCATCCCAAGAACCCTAATTATTTTACAGATCCCGTTTTTTGTATCAGTTCGTTCCCTAACCAAAACAACTCGAAAAATTCTGCACTTTTTACCACATATAGAAGACATCTCGTGCTACAATTTCTCTCTTTACACCCAATCCGATTCAACATAAATCTTGCCGAAAACTGCCGATTACTCCAAACAATCTGTCCCGAAAAACTGCAGCAAAATCATTGTTTGAATTCGTTTTCGGTGGGTTAAACGAATTACAATTACTTGAAAATTGGTGAACTTATAGGAAATTTTCAGATCTACAACTTTTGTCTTTTGATATTTTCCAAATTCGCCGTAGTTTTAACGGATTCGGCACCTTAAGTCACGGTATCAATCTGGAAATTTTTGACAGGATTGCATCGCTTTCGAAAAACGATTGTTAGAGCGACTTACGTATCTCCAAAAAATCTGAAAATTTGACATCCTTTAGAAAACTATCATTTCTACAACTTTTGTCTTTTGAGTTTTCCCAAATTTGTAGTCGTTCGGTGCTTAAATACGTGGGTTTCACATCAGGGTGTGAAAATTTTCACACCTGTGTAATTCTGCTATCAAAAAAAAAATTCATTACAATTGAGCATTAGGCTGAGTAAACATGAGATAATTGTGGGAATATGCCTTATTTTGATCATTATGAGAGACAGGATCGTAGAAAGGAACAGAGGCGTCAAACTGAGTTAGCGGATCGAAATGAGAGCATGTTAGCAGTGATAGCAAGGATCCTTGAGGAGAATAATCGTGCACTTGGTGCGAAGTTGAAACAAGAAATTAAGGCTATTATGCAAGTTAAGACGCCAGAGTTACAGGATAGATTGGAAAAGGAAGTTGAACTACTACAGGCGGAGGAGGCCAAACGGTGGGCTGACATTCAAAAAGAAAATGGGTGGACTAAAGCGGAAAATGAAATCCCCGGTTGTTATATATATCCTTTTGCCTTGCGTGTTTATGAAGATCACTTCTGCATTCATAAGTCAGAGAAAAACAAGGCATAATCAGTTTGTTGCTTCTTCCCATCTAGGTGCAAGATCACAAGAATGTAGATTGTTGTATCTTGGGAGACGTGTGCACATAGTCGGGGTAATAATGTCTTATGAGTGAAATTACTTGTTATCACTTGCGAGTGAGGATCTCTTCGTTGTAGAGTTCCACCCCTTAGAGAACTTATCGAGTTCTTAGGTTGGATTATCTAAGATCGTTGTTTTGAGCTCGTTATTGAACATTCATAAGTCGAGAGAAAAACAAGGCATAATCGCTTCTTCCCATCTAGGTGCAAGATCACAAGAATGTAGATTGTTGTATCTTGGGAGACGTGTGCACTATAAGTTTTCGCATTTACTTTTGCTTTATGTCATTCAATTATGTGTGTATGTTTGTGTGTTACATGAATGCGAATAATAAAATACATGTTCTGCAAATTGTTTCTTCAATTCTGTTCTTAAGTTTTTCCTATTCTGTTTAGGAAAGTTTATATAACTGGCAACACATATTACTATAAAAGGAAATTAGAAAATTGTTCCCAACAGGCATTACAAAAGGGGTGATGCTCCAGATACAACGGTTGTATTGTGTTACACCGTTTGACACGACACATTTTTGCACATATGAACTTCCGAGGAGAAGAACATGCATAATACTTGCTTAGAACTTTGAATAGGTTTTGAGAGATGGTGTGTACTGCTTGTAAATGATGTGAATGATGTGTTTATGCCTTAGGACTTGAGAGGATTGGAATCTCTTTAGTGTAAGAATGCATTTGCAAGGGTAAGAAATTAGAGTGAACAACTAATTAAGCACCTGATTCGCCTTAACCAAGAGATCACTTTGTACAGTCATTGTTACAGCAAACAGTAGCACTATAGAAACATTCAGAAATTTTATTGTTAGGCGACATTGTTCTGAAGAGGATGATCTAAGCTGATTACTGGTATGAGTCTGAGAGCAGATTTTTTCCTGGTGGCTAACCCGAAAATCTCACTCAAATCAACATCATCTGCTCCTTGTCCATGAGGCAAACACCAATCAAAGTGAAACAACAGCCTAGCAAGTGTAATTTCAACACTGGCTAATCCAAACGAATACCCTGGACAACCTCTCCTCCCTCCACCAAACGGCAAGAACCTAAAATCACGGCCTTTAAAATCAATATCTTCACCTAAAAACCTATCAGGATTGTATTCCAATGGATTCTCCCGTGACGTAGCATCCCTCCCTATTGCATAGGTGTTGATCAGAACTCGGGTTCTTGGCGGTATTTCATATCCGTCAAGAATGCATCTTTCCATGGATTCTCGAGGAACCAGAAGAGGCACGGGAGGATGGAGTCGCATGGTTTCTTTAATCACTGCTCGTAAGTAAACCAGGTGTTGGAGATCGGTTTCCACCACTTCTCCTTTTGCAGCCGCGATATGCCTTACTTCTTGTTGTGCTCTTTTTAGTACTTTAGGATGCCTAATTAGCTCTGTCAATGTCCATTCTAGTGTTGCTGAGGTTGTGTCTGTGCCTGCTACGAACATATCGAGCACAAGAGCTTTGAGATTATCATCAGTAATGGCAACTTCAAGATCACTCCGTTTCTGAACCCTCAGCAAAACGTCCACAAAATCTTCCTTATTTTTCTCCTTTCTTCCCGTTTTCTCCATATTCATATGCTCTGTTATTATTTCTTCACAAACCCCTCTCAATTCCTTCAAGTTCTTCATCAACCTTTTCTTCATCCCACTCACTGAGTTAACCCATTCCCACTCAGGAAAAAAGTCCCCTACACAAAACCCAGCTAGCAACACCTGCGTTTCGGTCAAAACTCCCACCAAATCATTCTTCTTTCCCTCTTCTTTAAACCTCTTCCCAAACGCCACCCTGCAAAGTACGTCGTTCGCCAGCTCGAAGAAAAGCTCGCTCATGTCCACCTCCGAGTTTGACTGAGTCGACAAGGTCTGCAGCATGCGGTTAACTTCTTCGTTTCGGATGAGTTGGAAGGAATTGACTCGGACTGCACTCAGTAACTCGGTCACGCAGATTTTCCTTGCTTGGCGCCAGTAAGGGCCGTAAGCGGAGAAGGTGACGTCGGAGCAGCCGAATGAGAGGTACTGAGCGGCGATGAGCTGTGGGCGGTTGGAGAAGACGTGGTCGTATGTTTTGAGGACGAGTTCAGCGAGTCGCGATGAGGAGATTACCACGGTAGGGACTCGGCCGAGTTGAAGGTAGATAATAGGGCCGAGTTTTGTTGCCAGGTCAGCAAAGGCATGGTGGGGCATATCGGTGGTGAGGAGGTGGTGTAGGTGGCCGATGATGGGGAGCCTGAACGGTGGAGACGGTGGCAATGCCACGTGGGACGAAGCATGTGAACGACGTCGTTGTATGAAATAATAAACGCAGCAGCAAAACGTGGCGCAAGATAGCAGAATTGTAGAAATGAGCTGAAGCTTAGAGATTTCCATTGTTTCTTCTTTTTTACCAGTGTTGGACGCTGAATGTAAGATTATTTTTTTTTTTTTTAATTACATTTTTAATCTTTATATAAATAAAATGGTTCTGTATCTAAAGAGTTTTAGTTGAGAAGTGTACAGCAGAGGAGATGGAAGTTGGCAGAGTTATAAATGAGTTTGACAAATGAATCAAATTTGTGTCATTATAGTTCGTCATCGCTGTCTGCACTATGAAACTACACAACACATTAAAAACGTAAGCCAACAAAACAAGGTAAATGATTTGAGTCGAGTTGAAAATTGAAGCTATCGAGTTAAGAATGAATTTATTGAGTTGAGTGTATTTTAAATTTTACAAAATTCAATATGTGCATGGTTTTAATATGAATATCGAATTCAAACTTAATCACGATCACATTCGAACTCAAGCTGCACATCCATTCCGCTCATAAACTTAAGAGTCTTTATGTTGACCATATGGACATCTTATCTGTGACGAGCATTATTCGGATAATTACATTGTATTTCATAACCAATGCAGACCGTATAAACACAAACAAATGTCAATTTATACGAAACAACCCCTTGGTTATACCACCGTAAATCTACTGTGGCACCACAACTATTTTTGCATAATACACGATCGACATTTTAAAAGCCGATTATCGACTAACTATTGACTTTTAGATGATCGACAGTGAGAATCAGCCTTTGATTACAGAACGAGGGTCTTCATGAATATGGTTTAATTGAAAACCGATTCGATTTCGATTTCCGATGTATAGAAACATTAATTTTTTAATTGGTTACTGTTAACTCTTTAAATTAATTATAACTGAATCGAAAACTGAACCCTATATAAAATAGATCCATTACATGAACCGTACAAAACATATAAAAACCGGTGGCCGAACCATTTACAACCAAATTTCCATAAATTTTTTTTTTTTTTTTTTTGAAAGGTTCTATATCTGTTTAAAGAAAATCGATTATATCAAACAATTATCCGAACGATTCAATAAAAACTCACCACGTTCGTAGTCAAATGCTCCTTTCGTTTCAAAATAACTGATGCAGTTGTCAAAAGCATGCATATTAAGAATATGAGTTAATGTTTTAATATGAATGTCAAAATGACTAAAAAAAACCTTATAGTTAATGCAATGTTGTATCTAGTATGTCACTCCTTAATAAATAGAGGTAGATGTAGAAAAAACACAATAAATGTTATATTGATATGTAAATGTCTCGGTTATTTTAAAACAAATATTTTTGATAACTGTCTCAGTTATTTCGGAAGGAAGTAATAAATTTAATTTAATTTCAATTAACCATCCGTACCGAACCGAACCAAACCCTTTTTTCCGATTCGATCAAATTCAATTCCGTTAACCATATTGCAATTGCAAAAAGTAAAGTTTTTGCGGTGAAAATAAATTACTTTTTAAAACTTTCCTTTCCCTCGACAATACGGAGGAAAAAATGGCGGGAACATCTTCTTCCTCGCCGGACACTCAATCCACTGACACAGACAAATTCAGAAGCACAAGTGATAGTTTCTCTATGGATTCTGATTCCGACTCTGACGGTTCTTATATCTCATCAACACCACCTCGTAATCCGCCGCCGCCGCCGCCGCCGCCGCCAGTACTACCACAATCAAAACTCACATTACTCTCCTCCACCAAAATTCGGCCAAAACCCAAAGCCACAAGAGCAGTCACAGTAACTTCACGCCCCATTCTAAGACCAAATTTCTCCAAAAAAGCCACAAAAGCAACTCAAACTCACACTCCAGTAGTAGAATCTCAACAAGCAAGTGTAATATCTAATCCGACTTGTCCTCCAGTTCTCTCCGATTTGCCTTTCCAGATTAACCGTACCGGCCAACACTCCTTGCTTTCTAATGAAACCCTTCCTCCTATTGGTCTATGCGTAGCTAAATTCGCGTCCTTCTCAAAAATCCGGAAAGAAAGCCTAAATTTTGAGCCAATTGAAGCCGATCCAGTTCCACATTCAGGTGAAAAGTCTGACGGCGGCAGTGTGGTCTCAGAGAAAATCCAGAATGAAACGAGTAATCCTGAAAAAGTTATTAAGAAACGCCCTAATTTGATTGGTAGTGTGTCTTATACCCCATCTTCATTTCCTGCTAAAAAAATTAAATGTGCAAACGAAGGTAATTTTGTGAAACTTAATATCAATGGGCACGGGAGAAAAAAGTTTACTTTCAAGGGAAAGAGAAACAGATATGGAGGGGCCTCGAGTGGGAATCGAAGATTTAGTTATAAAAGACAGAAGAAAACTAAAGTGGGAGGTGAAGGTGAAGAAGAGGAAAAGAGGTCGTATGAAGCAGAGGCTATGGCAGTGGAAATCAAACAAAGAAAGGAAGTCCCAGGCTTTGATTCTGGTTTGTTGGAGGAGGCTATAATGAGAGTAAGAGCAGAGGCTTCTGATGAAAATTTGGTGGAGTTGTTGAAATTGACGCATGGGTATGATTCTTTTCGAGATGGGCAGCTGGACACTATTAAAATGGTGCTTTCTGGGAAATCCTCTATGCTGGTTTTGCCAACGGGTGCAGGAAAATCACTGTGTTATCAGTTGCCTTCTATAGTCCTCCCTGGGGTTACTATTGTGGTTAGTCCACTTGTTGCTTTGATGATTGATCAGCTCAAGCAGTTGCCTCCTGCCATCCCGGGTGGTTTTCTTTCTAGCAGTCAGGTTGCTTTCATACTATGGCGCAATGTGTGTGTGAGTTTACTTGACCATGATTGCTAATTATGTTTCTAATTGTCCTTGTAATAGACATCAGAGGAGGCTTCTGCCACACTGAGATTGTTGCAAGATGGGGCTATAAAGGTGAAAATATCTTAATTAAAACAGTGTTCTTGATAACAAAAAAAAGAAAGAGAGATAAAAGACTTGTTTTATTGCTTACTGTGCATGCTCTTTGCGATTGCTCTGTAGAGTGAGTCTGTCGATTGCTATTCTTCTTCATTCATTTTGTCTTGAAAATGATCTCTTAAGCGGATATTTCTTCTGTTCAGGTCCTTCTTGTTTCACCAGAGAGGTTTCTAAATACGGAATTCACTTCCTTTTTTGCTAGCTCTCATGTAGTGTCACTTGTGGTGATTGACGAAGCCCATTGTGTGTCTGAATGGTCAGTTGATCTCTTTTCTACTTGGGATTGTGGCAAATTAGATCTTTCAGCTTCCGTTTCCATTGAAAGCTATCACATTTAATCGTTTCAGTTGTTTTACCAAGCAATAATTGCAATAATATTTACTTTCATGGTCTAAAACCAATTTTTACCGTAACTTGAGATTTAATCCCTTGTAGATGACAACCTCATGATAATGATTTATTTTGTATAATGACAGGTCGCACAATTTTCGACCTTCTTATACGAGGTTAAGGGCATCTATGCTGCGTGACAAGTTACATGCTGAATGTATTCTTGCAATGACTGCAACAGCGACATCCAAAACATTGTTTGATGTAATGCATGCTTTAGAGATTCCTAAGACAAATCTGATTCATGTGGCGAAGATGAGAGATAACCTGCAGTTATCCGTGTCAATGACGTCAAATAGGTTTGTAAATATGGTTTGAATTACCACTTCTCTTGACTTTGGGTTGTTCAACTGATTACATTTGCCTTGTTGTGGTCATTACTCCTCTTGATCGAATTGCCAGAATGAAAGATCTCTTGGAGTTGCTGAAGTCCTCCCCCTATAAGGAAGCCAAAAGCATCATCGTTTACTGCAAATTTCAGGTATGGCATCACTGCATATACAGTCAGATGAAATTAATTGTTTTTTGATAAGAATGGCTGTGGTGTTAGACATTAAGGATATTATTGACACTCATAACTGAACCTCCTACCCCATATCTTGGTTGAAGTCTGAAGCTGATCTTTTGAGCAAGTATCTGTGTGATAACTATATCAAAGCAAAGGTTAGTGTTCTATATGTTTCCTTTAATCATATGAAAAATACCATAATTTACTGCCTTCCATCTGCCCATGTCAGTACCTTTGAAAAAAATAAGTAAAACCTTTTCAACTCCTTCCAGAGTTATCACAGCGCTATTCCTGCAAAAGATAGAAGTCGTATACAGGAGCTGTTTTGTTGCAACAAGATAAGAGTGGTATGGTTTCTCTTTGGCATAATAGCCATGTACTACTTTCTTTGGATGTTGGTTTTTTTTTTTTTTGGGGATTCATATTGCCTATATCTGATATTTTTCTTTTTAATTTCTCCTGCAAGGTTGTCGCGACTGTTGCATTTGGCATGGGGCTTGATAAGAGAGATGTTAGAGCTGTAAGGGCATTCTTGGTTTTTCAGATTTTAATGTGTAATACGTATCTGAATAAGGCAAATTTTAGTGATCTTAGATGGAACACCTGGATGATAGACTCGTATATCACTTGTGGAACAAATATATATAGCTTAAGCACAAAATCAACCAAACAAGGAATAATCTAGAATGGTTTCAGGCGTTTGTACAAGGGTTTTCAATGGTTAACCATCCGAATAACTAGCATGATCACTACATGGCCTTAGTGTGCTTTTCCCTTGGCAATAGGTGCTTCATTGTTACAGTTTAAAGTGCTGCATGAAACTCCTCATGCTACCTGCTGAAAGATGGTGTTATTTGTTGTTTTAGTGTTAATCTAGTGCTAATTACCTTTGTTTAGCCGTTTTTTCTCTGTTTTTCTCCTATGTAAGGCTAATGAACAGTAAACTGTTTTTACTGTTCATTAGCCGTTGGAAAGCAGGCTGTTTAAAATTTATAGCCGTCGGGGCTATCATACCCGATAAGGATTCTAAGCAATAAACAAGAGTTTCCTCCTCTTTCTCCTCCTAATCTCTAAATTCTACACTACCTTTGCTAATGTTTACTCATGCTACTTGCTAATTCAATCAAGTGCTGGTCCTTCCTGTTGTCTGTGAGAATATCTAGGGGTGGGATCCTGAGGTTTAACATTATTTCAGGTCATCCATTACAGCTTACCGGAAAGCTTGGAAGAATATGTACAGGTTAGTACTTAGTAGCTATTCTACGCAAAGTTTAGTTTTAGTGTCAGTAATATTTTCCACCTAGTATCTGATAAAACATGACAAGGTATAACTAATGTAGGAGATAGGGCGTGCTGGACGTGATGGAACATTGTCACATTGCCATCTATTTGTTGATGATGCTACCTATTTTAAAATGCGCAGCCTCAATCATAGGTGATTTATTATTACGCTTCTCTATTTAGGTTCATCATACGGAGTTAAAATTAATCTTTCACTTTTATTATTCTCAGTGACGGCGTTGATGAATATGCTGTGAAAAAGTTACTTAGCCAACTGTTCAATGGCAGTCCATCTGGGGATATATGTTCACTCGTAAAAGAATCTGCCTCTCGAAAATTTGACATCAAGGAAGAGGTGTGTAGCAGTTGCCTTTCCTGCAATAATTCTTGAGCCCCTGATGTTTATGATGTTTCATTGAAGGAGTGATATCCTTTGAACAAATTTACTATGCTGTTTAAATTCCATCTTGAAGTAGTTTTGTTGGCGGTTGAAGTTGGCAAGTCAATTTTATGTGCTAAACTTGTTGATCTTGTGGTTGTGGATCAAGAAGTCCTCTTTTGTAGCATCTAGGCTCACATGTTGTATAAAGGAGCATGAACTTCCATATTTTTTGTCGCTGTATTGTTTGCATTTAACCCATTTGATTATTCTCTTATTTAAGTAATGGCTACATCATGACTGTTACGGTAAACATTTCAAGATACAAAACGTTAGGACAAAGTGATTGGAGTAATCAATCTATGATTCTATCATCATACTTTCAATGCGTTAACCGTTGTAACATTACCTTGTTAGGTGATTCTTACGATTTTAACTCATTTGGAGTTGGGCGAGGTGCAATATCTGAAATTGCTTCCACAGATGAATGCCACCTGCACTGTTAATTTCCATCAGGTAGACCTTGACTCATGATTGCTCATTTCCGTATTGTTTTTCATTCTTTTTCCTTAAAACCGTGATGGAAATCAAATCTGGGTAATGCAGACTAGCCCGACACTGCTTGCAAATAAAGACATGGTTATCGCTTCAATTCTAAAGAAGTAAGGCGCTCATTCTCATATCATTACGTTTTTTTCCTAGTACATGCTCATTTCACTCTAAGTAAGTCTCCCTATGTAAAAATAAAAACATTCAGCGCCGAACTGAAGGATGGACAGTATGTATTTGACATCCCGAGCGTAGCTAATAGGCTGGCGGTGCAAGCTAGTGACTTATCAAATCACTTGTTCAGTCTAAAGGTATGTGCCTCAGACTACTTATTCTATTCTTGACAATGAGGCATCATGGCAAAGTCAATTATTGTTAGCTAATGCCTTTTCTTTTACGATTTGCATATTCAGTTGAATAATGAGATTCAACGTCCTTGAATATAGTGCGTATTCAACGCTAGTGACAGTATGATTTTTCATTTGTCTCATATTGTGTACTCATATAAATGCACTTTTCATTTGTCATAATCCCAGGTGAAGGGAGAAATCTCTTATGAATTAAAGGATCAAGCATTTTGTTATACAGTTATCAATGTGCCTAGCGATATTTGTTCTCTGGCGGCAGATGTTGCAAACTGGTTATCCGATGTTGAGATCAGTAAGGTGATTGCTCTATTTACTATTGCTGAGTTTTATAGTCTGTCTAGTGTCTATCCCTCCACCCCACTAGGGTCATTATATTTTGATGTCTTCTTCCTAAACACACCTACACATTCATCCATTTCTTTTGATCTGGTTGAGCAGACAAATATAGATTTAGTTTATCAAATTTCAAATTTTAATGTTAAGTTTTGGTCATAATATGGACCTTGGAAGGTTGTGGACTGCTTCATACATTCTTATCTTACGATATAATATTCTTTTATTGGGTATAGGTGCGGAAAATAGATGTAATGTATAATGCTGCTGTCTTTGCTATTAAAGAGTGTGATAAGTTGAATGGTTGCCATGATAACCAACATACTTCCTGCTTGCTAAAGAAGATATTGGAGTACTTCAACAAAGATGGCGATGTTGATGCCCCTAGTAAAATTGCTCATAGCAGGTTATAAGAACAGCCATGTTTTGTTGCGTGTTTTTTTTCTTTTTTTCCTTTTCAACATTCTCATTCACTATATTGCATATTATCAACAGATCCTTTTAACTATCTAGGTGTAGTGTTTTGTTTTCCTACCAAATGCTAATACCATGATAATGCGTGGCCAAAGCATGTTGCGTAACAGCTTATAACAATTATAACATTCATCCCTTTGTGTGTTCTATATTTTGCGGAGTCTAACATACTTCACTTTTTCAGTCCTTTCTTGAGAGCAGACATAAAGGTAAATGTCTTCTAAAACATTACTTCATTTTATTATTTCCACACATAAAATGTGACAAGATCTTTCATAATTGTAATTCCCCTTGTCCTGTTTTATAGGTCTTTTTGCAGAGTAATGCACATGCGAAATTTACACCTAGAGCCGTAGCAAGGATAATGCACGGCCTTGCAAGTCCTGCTTTTCCCTCAACAATTTGGTCAAAAACCCATTTCTGGTAATTCTGAATCAGTTAAATATTGTTTATCTTTTTTGGCGGAAATTTGATCATTCGGTTTAATTAATGGAAATAAAAAGCCTATCATACTCATCAAATTGCAATTTCCTTCCACATGCTTGAGGATGACCGAGAAGTCAGTGTGACTAATATAAGTAAACTGGTTGCTGTTTAACATACAAACCACACTTTCTTTCATGATGATAATTTGTAGTGTGTGATGTTTAATTGTTTTCGCTATATGGACGTTATGATATGGATTCTGTATCCCTCTCAGGATCATACTTTTCTCTTTACTTTTCTACCTTTTTTCTTGGTTTTTTTTTTTTTGGGATTCCAGATAATCATAGATTTTTCCATTATCCGGGAATGTCTCAGACTTTTGAGGGTTCCACCACGCATTGCAGCGGTGGTTGTTACGAGTACCAAGTTTAAGTTTTGCCAACTTGCTTATGTTTTTTTTCTGATTTTTAGTGTCTTTCACTGCAAGTAAAGCTCTTGAATATTGCTGTGTATTTCTGTTTAGGGGAAGATATATGCATATAAACTTTAAAGAAGTAATGGAAGCAGCCAAGGTGGAGCTCCTTAATTCAATGGTGCATAGGGAGCCTAATTATTCCCATTGTTGACAAGAATCCGGAACTAATCATTGGAAAGCCAAGTAAGAGATTTCATCATGCTATGATAGCATCTGCATCACTTTCTCTAACCGATTTTCTATTTTAAAGACTCACGTCATGTTTCTTTATTTTAAAGAATCTCTATTCAGTGTAAAATGCATTAGAATTTCTTCAACACATAATTTGAGGATATTCCTCATTGCCTTGTGACCTGACCTTTCGCCCTTAGGGTTTTGAAAGACCTTTAAAGCACATTATTGCGGGTGACATGACTGGTGTGAAGGACTGGCTTTTAAACAATCATTCGTGAAGGGCGGGCTTCAACTGGCTTGAAACGTGGTCATTGTGGAATCAAATGCTTTGTCAGCTATCAAATCTATTCAACATAGAGATAACTGGTATGCAAAGGAAGGAAACATGATTCAAGATCAGAGAGACTTGCTGAGCATGGATTGGAGAAGCTCTGTGCAACATGTGTTACGTTACGTGATAGATTGACCTTTATTATGGGCAAAGTTGTAATATTGGATTGGATGCTATGCTTTTGGATGGACCCCTCATCATCAAAGAATGGTGGTCTCATACTAGATACCTTCTTCTTGTTGTTGCATATTGTTTGGTGTCATAGATTATACAATGAAATGCTGTAACATAACAATAAATGAAAGATAGGACTGTAAAGATACTTGTTAGCTCAAGTATATAAGTTTAACTTCATAGATAGATACCGGTCAAAGTTTGCAAGATAAAATCGCAGCAGAATGCTCTGTCTGTCAGATTGATTGCAACATGTATGTTGTAGTAGATGCAAAGTCCTTGCTCTGACACCGATTCTTGGATCTTCATAAGATGGCTCAAGTGTTAATCAGAGAATTTAACACTTGTGAGATGCTAGATTTTAATTGTTAAAAACTTATAAGTATAAAGCTCAAGGATAGATAAACACAACAAATAAAAGCATAAGACAGCAAGATTAATCAACTTGTCATTGCACCATAGAGTGACAATGATCAAACTAACTTGTGGGCTAATATTGAGTTTGTTAAGCAATTCAAAGCCAAATGAACACCTTCTAGAATTGCAGATAAGCTTTTTGAGCAACTACTACAAGCTATACTACAAAGTACAACTACTTAGAACAATACAAACTGCCACTGTACCAACAATGACACATGTGTAGTAGCCAGGTGTTTAACTTGTATTTTAAGCGCTCTATCAAAATAACTTAGAGCAACACTAATGGGAGTGTTTTGGAGATATTCTTTATAAAAAATGGCAGAGTAGAGAGCCAGAATTGTTAAATTGCATAATAACGGTAGTGAATTGGAGAGGAATTTCTAGAGATTATCTACTAGAACTATTTTCAGATAATGGTATAGACAACTTTTCCTGACAAATTAGAGCAACCATAGTAAGCAATGAATGGAGATGTTCTCCTTGTTTTTTTGTGAGAAGAGAGTAATTCTTTAGCTAAATGTAATGTAGTAGAAGCAAAATAGATAGATGATTTTTGAGATTATCTAGTCCATTCTCTCTTTTGAGAGAGACAATAAGACGATGTTCTATCTCGAAAAATGTGCCAAACCCCTTTAATTAATATTTAATATTATTTTATCACTAGATTCAAAATATTTATCACCACTGACATCTAATCACACACAAATAATCTCTACAATCCTTTTACATTTATCACCATTACAACATCACATCACACAATAATTATCTCTACAATCCTTCTACATTTATCATCCACTTATCTTTCTCCACATCACCCAAACAACACCAATCAATAGCATTATCTCCCGATCACCATTACTCTCGCTCTTACATCCCATCTTCTTCCTTTTGTAAAAGAAAACATTGCCGCTTCCTCTTCTTCTGTCCTCATTTACCAAATTTCTTCTTCTATCAAATTAATGGTTAAAAATTAAATAGAAAAAACCTGTGAGAAGTGAGAATCCATAGCCTTGGTAGTTGAAAGATTACTCAGTTTGCTTGAGTACTTTTGTTGTTAGAAAGCTATCTTCAGTTTGCTTGAGTACTTCAAAAGCCAACAAATCAACAGTTTTAATCTAGAAATTTTCAACAACATAGCAGAATTGTAGAGGATGAAAAGAAATTAAAGCATACCCAGAAGCAAAATTCAGATCTACTCCAAACCATTTACAAATTCTGAGAGGGAATAAGAAGAAGCCAAATCGGAAGAAATATGTTGATTGCTGGGTTATATCTATTTGAATCAAATATTTATTTTTTCTTCCAGCAATTTTTTTCGATCAAGAAAGTATTATTTTGTTAGTATTTTCATGAATCAATTTGAGGGTTATAATGGGTTTTGCAGAGACTCTTGCATAGATGTGTTTCTTTTTGTTATTTTTCTCAGATTTCTTCTGCAATGATGAAAGTGATGAAAGAGAGGTCCGGTAATTGGAATAGGAGGTGTGTAAAGAAGAAATCTCAGTTTTTCTTTGAAGAATGTATCAATATTTATTTAAAGGTTTTTTTTTTCTGAAGCAAAAATATTTGGAAGAGATGAAAAGGAGTTAAAATTATATGATACATGGAAAATATATTTCTCTTCTTAGCCACGTCAGAATTTATCCAGAAATGTTATTGTACCATTACATGGTCTTGTCAAGAAAAATCCATTCACCAAAAATTAAATGTTGCCACCTTGATGCCACGTAGATATTTTGTGTCAGTAGAGTCCATTTTCTTAAGCAACCATTGACAATTGTATTTTAACTTGTATTTTAACCAAGTAGTATAATACGTCCAAGGAGCTTCGAGACAAGCAGGAATTTTGACAATTGTAAGTCCTCTTTTTCTCTCAATTTCTCAATTCTACTTTACTCGGTCTCTTTTTTCTCTCAACTTCTCTGTAATTTCTTTCCCAGGTCGTGACCGATCTCAAATTGCAACCATTTAAATCTAGGTTGAAGATCGAGGTTAGATTGAAAGTCATCACCAAATTGAACATCAAGGGATTTTCAATATTGTACTGAATTTATTTTTTTTTTTTTTGGTCCCTTTTCTCCAAAATACGAAACCTTAGCCACCGTCTACTCCTTTTTCCTCCGGCGAAAAACTCATTTCTCCGATTTTCGTGGTCCTTTTACGGCATTTGATCAGGTCAATTGGCTTCATCGATTATCACTCTACTGCTTTTCAAAGGTAATTTATTTTATTACGTTTTTATCACGTATTAGGGTTTTTGAGAAATGTTTTGCTTTAGCTGAACTCTAAAAATCTAAATTGTTTGAATAATTGAATGCAGTTTGAGGAGTACTGTCTCCAAAATTACTAGAATCCGTAAGATATCACTTAAATGATAAAACAATCCTATTGATGTCGAAAACAATACGTCAATAACGAGCAGATGAAGAAGAAAAACAGCATAAGTACCCTTTGGCATATGTATTTCTTGTTTTTGGATGAAATTGTGAAATGGGCTTTGAGGAATTTAGGAGTTGTTATGGAATTGGAAAGCCATGATTTTTAAACACGTCTTTACCAGCAGCCTTAAGAGGACAATGTGTGAAAAACCCAGTAGCTGTGATGATTTTCTACAATTTGTGTAGTAATGTCTCCAAAAATACTAGAATGTGTAAACACAACAAAATAGAAAAACACTCAAATGATAAACTATTGAATTTGTTCAACACGGGAATTGACCACAGTGGGATGGAATTGTTTTTTCAAACTTAACATCTGATGCTTTAATGCATAACTTTTGCTGAAATTTTTAATGACATAAACATTTCTTTTGCACTATTTATAACATTTTTAGTTGATTTTATTACATGTTTCCTTATAGTTCTTCAAATAGAAATAGTCAGGGGCCCGATAAAAGTATTTGAGGGCCCCGGACTACACTGGGACGGCCAGTCCGATCAGTTGTCTGGCGCGTATTCTCTTGAGCTAAGCCAATTCCCGATCAACTTGGATTGATTTCCCTCTCATTCTGTTTCCTAACGGATTCACTTGGTTTGATTTCTCACCCCGTCAGCAGTCGAGATATAGCTAGCTTTAAGCAATTGAAGTTTGACTTTATGCGCCCATATTTTTAGTCCCAGTTGTTCAAAGCCTGTTTTCTAATAATTACCGTCTCTGTAGGCCTCTCCAAATCCCATCTAAACGAAATTCCTTTTACTTAATACGATAATTTTTCAACTGTTATCTATGTATTTGATCTGGGTTGTTTCTGCTCATCGTTTGTGTTTTTTGAGCTGAAAGTTATGTTTTCACAAAAATTTGGTTTTCCTACAGTGACTATATTTCTTGCTAGCATGTTTTTGTTGTTAATTTTGGGAATTTTCACCCCTTTCTAATTGATTGAAATTCTAGGGCTGCTCTTGATATTTGAAGGGCTTGGTGAGCCTTTTTTTTTTTTCTTGTGATTATGTTCTTATTTTTGTAAGGTGGAACATGCCTATTTTTGTGGGGTTTTCTGTTTAAGCTAGGGGACTGTTTTCAGTATAAAAAATTGGATATTTTATTTGCCTATGAACTAGTTTCAGTTGGGGGGTTTTCAGTTTTGCTTCAGGGTTATGTTTCAATACGGATGAATCTATCTTACTTGGGTGTTATATCGTCTGAAATAAGTTTGATATATCGCTCCAAGTTTTTACTTTTTGTAATGATATATAATAATTTATGGAGGTTTTCCATAGTATCCGTAGAAGTATGATTTTATGGTTGTTTTCCATAGTATCTGTAGAACTATAATCGAAGTTCTGACCTAGTTATCTAGTTCACTTGCGAGCAAGCGCACCGCAAAGATTCTATTGTTATGTTTGTGCAGTGTATAACAATTCTATGATATGTAGCATTGTTTTTTCGTTGATAATTGTTTTGTTTCGCTTGTTTGTAGATTTTGGCTCTTTTGCGTGTGTCCCGTTCGCTTCTCCAACCTTTGCTTTAGACATTAGAGTTTGCACCATCCAATCACAAAGAATATCAGTTTATATGTCCCACCATACAATGGAGGTAAAGCTGTGGAATGACAAGCGTGAAAGAGAGATGTACGACAATTTCGCAGAGATTTTCGCCATTATAAAAGTGACTGAGAAGTTGGAAAAAGCATATGTCCGTGACATCATCTCACCGTCGGAGTATGAGACGGAATGCTTCAAATTGATTGCACACTTCAAAACACTTTGTTCCACTCTAAAAGACACCGTCCCCAGCATCGAGCGTTTTCATGACACGTACAAAATGGACTGCCCTGCTGCCCTGAACCGTCTCCTTACCTCAGGAGTGCCTGCAACTGTGGAGCACCGGGCAGCTGCAGCCAGTGCCGGTAGTACATCTGCTGCTGTTGTGGCTGAGTGTGTGCAGAATTTTATCACAGCTATGGATTCACTAAAGCTAAATATGGTAGCAGTCGATCAAGTTCATCCATTGCTCTCTGATTTGTCTGCGTCACTTAACAAACTCTCGATCCTGCCAAATGACTTCGAGGGAAAAACTAAGATGAGAGAGTGGATATCAAGGCTATCAAAGATGGGAGCTGCTGATGAGTTAACGGAGCAGCAAGCTCGACAACTCCATTTCGACCTTGAGTCTTCTTACAACTCATTTATGGCTGCATTGCCTACTGCTGGAACTTAGCTTAAGATGATAGCAGCATGTTTCCTTGAATTCATGAGGTGGTGTTTACTACTCGCTTTGCTTGACCATTATTTGTTCTATATATATATGGGGTTGGATCTTCAAATGTGAAGGGTAGTGTGGTAAAATGTTGTTGCCCTATGGGGGTTTGAGGCATGGAAATATATAGGTAAGACTGTATATAGTGTATGTAAAAATGATGCCTTGAGGAATCTTTTTGATTGAAGTCGATGGATCATTCAGTCTGGTGGCCTAATGATTTCTGCCTTAAGATTTGCATACACATCTCATCTGTTGCCTTCAAACATAATGCTTTTTTTTTTCGATAGTATGAAAAAATAAATAAAATTATGGTAATATGTTGAGTTATTGTAAAAGAGAAAAATGGTTCCTTAATTCGGTTTTGAATAAAGTGATTATTTTAGTCTGCAACATTGTGCCCGAAAAAAGAAATTATATCCCGCACTCTCCTCGTGTGCACCGCCCGTTGGATATGCGCAAGACGACAAATTAGTTTTTTGTCTTTTTGCACACATGTCGCAAATTCAACGGAACGGTGTGTGTGAGGACTCCTCGAGATAAAATATCCCCCGAAAAATACATAACAGGACATACAGCTTTTTCCATCAAAAGAGTCAAAATTTTCCAACGTGACCTCGTTGTGTCTTTTTATTCCACACTGTGGACTACAATAGGCAATAGCCAAGCTCAGAGCGACCGTAATGGGTATTGGGGAAATTGCATATTCTATGCTGACAAAATGGTGATGTGGAAGAAGATGAATGGAGAAAACTCCTCTCCATTATTTAACCTCTCCATAATTGTTTCACTAGTGCTGCTCTCAGAAACACCAAAATTTATTTTTATTTTTTATTCTTTTAGCAAAAGAACACTCAGTTATTCATAAACGAGTAGGAAGCAATGCAAAAATGTGTAAATCGAACATATGAACGACTCGTCATTATCCCGGCTCACCGAACCTTTGCATTCATTAACTAGGGCCTAGGGGAAGATGAGTAATGTTTGCTAAAGGCAAAAGGTTTAACTGTGAGGAATCACGAATACATAGAAACAGACAGAGCCATGAATAAGAAGTTCAATTCATTGATACACCCGGATTCAAACAAAACATTTGAATCCACATCATTCCTACTAAATTGCAATTACTACCTTCACAGTAAACTGAAATTTGAAAACCCCTGATTAAGCGCAATGTTTCAAAACTTTAATAAACCATAAATAAAATCTCTTAACTCTAAGCAGCAGCCTTCTTGGTGGTGGCCTTTTTGGGAGATTTGGGTTCGGTGGTTGCCTTATCAGTCTTCTTCGGCAACAAAACTGGGTTAATGTTAGGCAAAACACCTCCATGAGCTATTGTTACACCTCCCAACAGCTTTCCAAGCTCCTCATCATTCCTAATAGCCAGCAACAAATGCCTTGGAATTATCCTGCTCTTCTTGTTGTCTCTTGCTGCATTTCCAGCCAACTCCAATACCTATTCAAATTCAAGACAATTTAAATCTCAGATTCAAACGACTAATAAGTATATTTAAAGGAAATGTAATTAAACAATCAGTACTTACTTCTGCAGCTAGGTATTCAAGGACGGCAGCCAAGTAGACCGGAGCTCCGGTTCCCACACGTTGGGAATAACGACCCTTCTTCAGGAAACGACCAATTCTACCCACCGGAAACTGCAAACCAGCTTTGACGGAACGGGTGACCGACTTCTTCCTTGGACCTCCTCCTTTTCTTCCTCCGGCCATGGGAAAAATTTTAATACTAAAAGAGTGAACTTTAATAAGAAAGATGATTGACTGAAGAAGAATATAATTAATTCGAATGTGGAGTGGATGGTTGATGACTGGTGGCCTTTGTGCTTTTATAATGAGGCCAGGGTCGCTTCATTTCTGAATCCGGGTGTGGGCTTTTGAAAACCGTTGGATAAACACATGATCTCACGGCTGAGGTATCGATCCTTGTTTTCTTAAACGGACCAATAGTAGTGAAGAGCAATATTTTGAATTCTTTGCCCCGTCAGCTTCAAAACAATATTTGTTGTTGCCGCCATGGGATCGTTGTTGGTGAGAAATGTCGAGATTGATTCGATTTGGGTTTTAAACTCAAATTGAATAGTAATCTTCTATTGACTTATAGATGGTAAGATCAAACTCGATTTATTTATTTATTTACTACTTTAAATAAAACTCTACTGACTGACTTGAGTATTTGTCAATTTGCTTAAAACTCATTTAATTTTACATGGCAATCTCAACTCGATTCATTTCATTGCTTGACTGAACTTCTTTTTAAATGATTTATACAAAACATTATTCATTAATAAATCTCATGTATTTAATCAATTAAATTATTAATAAAGCTTCTCACGCAAGGTCTCCGTTGGTAATGGTAATTCTATTAATATAGCGGAATCACCATGGTTGCCTATGTTGCCATCATTTCGTTCCCATGTCAGCACTTCAGTACTACCAGAACCGTGAGTTAGCTGCCTCATCAACCCTACAACACGGTTATGGAAGGAAAATCTTGTTCGTGAACTCTTCGATCCATACGAAGCTGAGAAGATTCTCTCCATTCCTTTATCTACTCAACCTTCGTATGACAAGTTGATTTGGCACTTTTCAAGAAATGGCTTGTATTTAGTGAAAACAGGCTATATCTTAGCCTATGATCTCAAATTTTGCAGCAACATGAGAGTGGAACCTTCTAGTTCTTATGGGAATCAGAGGCTATGGAATGGGCTATGGAAGATGAAAGTTAAGCCACATATTATTCACTTCATATGGAAGTTGATGCACAATGCTTTGCCTATGGCTGTAGGCTTAAAAACAATAGGAATAGGTGATGGATGGTGCCAAGTGTGTAATAAATCGAAAGAAAGTGCTTGGCACTGTTTCTTTGAGTGTGTCATTGCTAAAGTTTTATGGAAATCATCCCCGTTCGGCGATTGTCTAGGTTCTGTACGAGCTTGTTCCTTTTTGGATTTGCTGGAAGAGATTTTTAACTTTCAAGACGAGCTCAAGGTGGCCCAACTAGTAACTCTCCTTTGACATTAATGCGTGTGTGTGTGTGTGTGTATATATATATATATATATATATATATATATATATATATATATATATATATATATATATAATGTTAATGCACGGGTTGCGGTGGCGGATTGGCCATGGAGCTCGGTTTATGTCTTTCACGATCCATGGGTTGCTAGGTCACCATCGTTTCATATCACACGCTCGACAATGTTCTGACTAATGACAGCAAGGTGCAGGATTTACTTGTGCCGGCACTAGGCAATGGAATCTCTCGTTCCTCATGCAGGAATTCCAGGTCTGGGAGGTGGATGAGATTATCCAAACACCAATTGCAGGGAGTTCGCATCCAGACATACAGACTTGGCATTATGATCGCAGGGGCAAATACACGATGAAGTCAGGATATCATCTTGCAATGAGATTGTACGGTGGGTTGCTTGATTATATGCGTGCAACATCGTCTTCATGGCCGGGTAGGGTGTGGCGGGATGTCTGGCAGATCAAGGTGCCCCTGCGTGTGCACCATTAATTTTTTGTGGCGATGCTTGCAGGACTGTTTATCGATTGAGGAACAATTAGCCAAGCGCAATATAGGTTCGAGCGAGTGTTTGGCTTGTGGTAGGGAGATGGAGTCCATGAGACATGTCATGTTTGAGTGTGCCTATGCTAGGGAGATTTGGGCGGCTTCATCTTTCGGCGGTCAGCAGCTGCGGCAAGGCTCGGGTTTTAAGGAGTTTTTTGGTAGGATTATAGAGAGTTATACCACGGATGAGGTCTCCATTATTTGCATGGCGCTCTGGAATATGCGGAAGGCCCGGTGTAATGCAGTTTTTTATGACGCACCCATCTATGTCTCCCGAGTGATTGTTGTGTCCGTTGCTGGGGCAGTGGAGTACTGATGAGAGATAAATTAACACTCATTATTATAACATTTCACCCCATTTCTGATACCGTTTTGAGCATTTTTGTATCAATTCAAGTCAAAATTACTAAGTTTTATTCAAATGTATAAGTAGTAGTTATTATATAAATTATCGTATTTTTATAAGTTTTTTATTAGTTTTTGTACCGGTTTAGTAACCGGAGTGTCGTGTCGGATTTACGTTTGGTATTTTGGTGGTTCATTGCAGGATTATATATTGACCAAGATTCCACGTAACGACATGTTTTGAAGCCTAAAATATGGATTTTGAGGGAAAGAAGAAAATGCCACAAGCTTACGAGTTCAACGGATCAAATTATTTTTCCTACGCGCTTCTACCGTAACCTGTTTTCGATGGAAATTTGACCCGAATTAGAGGCATTTTCTGGAGAATAGTTCTTGACTAAAGTTGTAGATATTTAAATGAGCTTTCCAACGCATTTTGAATCACGTCAATCGGAGGTCTACAACTCAAGTTATGAATTTTTTACCGAACAACTGATATCTCGGGTCGAACCGGATATTTTTGGCTCAACTTGTTGCATGTTACTCCATGTGCTAACTAATGATGATGATGATGAGTCATAACAAACTCATCAATACCTCCCACATGCTTGTAATAACTTGGCATATACTTAGCATATTCTCCAAAAATATCTCCCTCAAATATCACCTCCCTCATTACAACCTCCCTCAACTCCCCCTATAAATACCTCCCCATATCCATAAAAAAACCTTGCCCCTTCTTGGCCTCTTCCATGGCCAAGAGCTCCTCTCTTCTCATCTCCTCCCCATTTCTTCCATTTCCCCTCTTCTTCCATCTCCTTTCTTCTCTTTTTCTTGTTTTCATTTTGGGCCCATATATATATATATATATATATATGTATGTATATATATATATATATATATATATATATATATATATATATATATATATATATATATATATATATATATATATGCATATGTGTATAAATAAATAGAGTAGTATCGTTGTAATGCTTGGATTTATTATCGAGGATTGTTGTCTCGGAAGCCGTTGTTACTTTCATGAGGATTAGGCTCCAATTCAAGAGCTTGTAATCGGTAATTTTCTAATGTTATTATGTTTATTATTTTATCTATTTATATACATATATATATTAGTAGTAGTAATATCTAGCCAAGATATGAATCGAATTAGTTAATCTTTTGGTAAAATGAATGATCGACTCTGGTAATCATGATTAAAACTAATTATAATGAATCTTTTTCTATTTTGCAACGTATTGATAATATATTCAGATTGACGTAATTAATCAAGATGAATCGCAACATATAACCTGACGATGAACTGACCAGAGAAGTTAGGATATGAGATAAAGGATAGAAAAACCGGAGGGTAAAATTGGCCGAGTGTAAACGTGACAACGGAATCCGATTTCCTATCCGGGGGCAGATTTGTCTTGGGAAAGATGAATCTTATTAAATTTGTGCTCAAGATCTTAATAATGTTAAAATCACAGTTTAATTGAAACTACACCGTTTGTGTTAAATCGATCCGCTTGACAACCGGAGCCTCTTGAATAACATCGGCCGTCTGACGAACGGAATAACCTCTTTTATCCGGGGTAGATTTGTACTCGGTACCTGTTCAGACTAACTAAGATTAGCATGAGGCAGTTGTGGACCTTGGACTGATGACATTTGACATATGACAATTTCATACGCTCGTGTGAGGAGGAGTTGTCTAGCTTAGGAGTACACCGGTTCATACATAATTGACCTCCTTGCATCAAGGAAAAGATCTGTCTCATTCAATTTCACTACAAAAAGATATTGATTCAGTAAAGTATTCTTGGCTAGATCCAAAAATATATATATTATCTATTTTTATATTTATATATTTATTTACTGCTTTACTAACAATCTAACTACTAACATAATCTAACCCAGGAAAAAGTAAAAACTGCGACTTAGATCGAGTTAATAATAGCTTATTGGTGTTTAACCCCACTTAAAAGAATTACCATGTTTTCCCTAAGGAATACGACCTGACTCACCAGACTAGAGCTACAATTTGACCCGGTACACTGCCGGTTAGGATCTGTATAGCCTAGGTAATGTCCGTCGCCTTTTACGGCGCCGTTTCCAAGGTTAGGTTTAGGTCTCGTCGGTATTTTGGCGCCGTTGCCGGGGAAAACGTCGCTAATTTCTTTCTTTGTGTCTAGTGGTTACTACTTGTATTAGCTCAAAATTCTCGAGGATAAGTCAACACTTTTCTTATCACATTTCTTTTTTATTTTCCGTTGGTATCTACCTTCTTTTAGTTACCAATTTTCTTCTTCTACCAATTTCGAGTTATTTTCTATTTTCGATAGTAGAAAGTAAACGCGGTTCGTTTATTTTTGTTGGTACCTACCTATTGGTAAGATACCAATTAAAAAAAAAATACACTCGGTAAATACCGAGTGGACTCGGTAATTACCGAGAGAAAAAAAAAGTGGTTTTTTTATCGATTTCGTGTTATTTTCTATTCGATATTTTCTATTCCACAAGAATTGTCAAATCGAGTTATGAAAACGGCCGAAATCAGTAATGAAACACCATCTGATTCAGGTTTTATCTATTTCAAGTTATTTTTCTATTTTTCGATAGTTGATGACCGTAAGTGGTAAGGCCCCACTCACTCCTTATAGGCCCGATTTAAACACTTACGAAAGGCGCGTTAAGAGTAGAGAGTAAACGCGGTCATATCGGTCGGGAAATCCCGACCAAGTATCATTTTCAAATCGAAATACGAGAATGACTGAAACTAGTGATGAAACACCTGAACGAGGGCTTGATCATGCCCAAGGGAATATTAATAAATAAAATAAAAATAGAAATAATCAGAATTGGAAGCATGTTGGAAGGAACCAAGTTTGAAAGGGCCAATTCAAACCGAACCTTATCCAGCTCAACCCAAATTCATCTCGGTTCAACCAGATAAGGCAACACCATATCCAATGCATATTTTGAAGAAAAAGGTACGAAATGATGAAACACAAGTCATTCGAGGAAGCTTTACCATATTCATCTAATGACAAGGGTAAGGGAGGTATACATTCTATCCCTATTACAAAGATGAAGTTGGATAAAAAGTATGTATGTTTTCTTGACGATTTTAGTAAGGGAGAAGTTTGGGAGTTAATCATGAGAGCGTTGTCCTCAACACTTACAATTCATTGAAATATCCATGCATTACACTAGAATCTTGTTCTTGTGTGTACACTTTGTGTTTTTTTTTTTTTTTCCGTGGATTGTACTAACACGCAGTAATTGAAGAAGATGACTTCAAAGAATAATGTGAAAGCTCGCAAACCTAAAGCTCGAAAATCAAAGGAAAATGTCAAGAATCGTTTGGATTGGTGGGAATTGTCTAACCTCTCGTTGGAAACCGGTATTGAAGAAGGATGCGATGCGTGAGGATGACCCACCACCGGTGCCTTAAAAACTCGAAGCACGGTAAAGTCCGGCTATAGACTATAAATGTAGTCAATGACGGGTACTATCCTTCCTTTTTACTCCTTAAGCATTTATTTTTAGTGGATTATGTGCTTAATTGTTACGTGCTTTTGTGAGTAATTTTTAGAAGTATCCCGTTTTGTTTAGTATATTATATTAGTTAATCCTTATCATTTTGGTCGAGCAAACGACGTTAACCAAAAGCGCTACCGGGAGGCGCCCCGTAAAAATGTTAAATATAATAATTACTCATACTTTGGATGATACTTTGCTAATACTTAGGATTGATTTTCATTTTGTTTCACCAAGTCTTAGGATGAATGTTTGAATGACATTAAACGGGAACGATTAGGTGGTTATCCGAAAATCCTGATGGAAAAAAAAGAGAAAATTCAAATGCATCATTTCTTAGACTTAGGTTGTTAGAACGATTTGAAATAACCCTTGAGGATCTGGGTATAAAAGACTCAGAGTTAATACTTTGTCACACATTTCATATTATGATCTAGTCTGTTTTAAATTTTAAATAATGTGTGACATGTATTAGTTCAACTACTGTGGAATATTGTGTGTTTTAAATCAATAAAAGTTTATGTGGTGTGTTTATCTACCCTTTTGCATTACACTGTCACACTCCACATACTTTTATTTTATTTGCACACACAACGGTCATAACTTTGACCCACCCACCCACCCTTTTTTATCATCCGAGTATTTGTTTTGACTTGTTTTAGTGCACCATTGCTTTCCCAACAACTTTTTTTACACTCACTTTACATTGAGGACAATGTAAGTTCGTAAGTGGGGAGTGGAGTCGTTGGTCTAGCAATGGAATTAATGTTTATTTTGTATCAATAAATCCCTTAGTTTTCGATTTTTTTTCGAACATTATTTAGTTGATTAAAATAAATTGTACAAGGTATATATTTCATGGATTTGAAGATGTAATGATCAATTTGGATGTGTATAACCAACGTGAACCGTAAGTGCATTGTAATTCCAAATATATTTGTGTAACAAGAATTTTTTCACGTAAAGCCTTTGATATTGAAACGAAAAATTTAAACTGTATCCATTCAGTATCCTAGTGGTTATTCTAGAGAGATTTGCAGTAACTTAGTACCTAACTTTTGAACGTATACTGTGAATATCTGAAGGTTTGAATGTGATAGAAAGGATATAAGTTAAGTGGAATGAAAGGAAGAATATAAAAAAAATAAAAATAAAGATGAACTATTTATATCTCGGATGTAGCTACCAATGATTTGAGTGCAGTAGTGCGTTATCACGAAACGTCCTATATCACTATGAGGTTTAAAGCTCCCGACTGCCCAATGATAGTAGTCCAGCTAGGGTGTTATCACGACCTATTGCTGGGAATGAATGCATATGCTACACATGTGAAATTAAGTTCATCAAAAGTTTTTTTTTTTTTTTAAGCGTGGTTGAAAACTTAGCTATCTTCTGACTATCCCCGGTATAAACTGAATGATATGCTTTAGGGATTATCCTAATAAGTACTCGGAAGAACTTTGTGTGGAACTGTTACTGCTTATACCTAGGAAAGTCATTAGGGCTTTCTGAATGGATATTTGTGTGTTTTGCTTGATTTATTCAAGAGAGGATAGTGGAAATTGAAAAGGCTTGTCACACACACACTCTGTTATACATTTATATTGAGGTTAACGCCTGGTTGTAATTCTAATGGTTGTATTATCTAGTTGTTCCTTATACCTTATATCTTCATGAATTTATCTCTTATTCATTTTGTTTTATCGCTTGATTTGCTCGAGGACGACCAAAAGCTAAGTAGGGGGTTGTGATGAGAGATAAATTAACACTCATTATTATAACATTTCACCCCATTTCTGATACCGTTTTGAGCATTTTTGTATCAATTCAAGTCAAAATTACTAAGTTTTATTCAAATGTATAAGTAGTAGTTATTATATAAATTATCGTATTTTTATAAGTTTTTTATTAGTTTTTGTACCGGTTTAGTAACCGGAGTGTCGTGTCGGATTTACGTTTGGTATTTTGGTGGTTCATTGCAGGATTATATATTGACCAAGATTCCACGTAACGACATGTTTTGAAGCCTAAAAGATGGATTTTGAGGGAAAGAAGAAAATGCCACAAGCTTACTTACGAGTTCAACGGATCAAATTATTTTTCCTACGCGCTTCTACCGTAACCTGTTTTCGATGGAAATTTGACCCGAATTAGAGGCATTTTCTGGAGAATAGTTCTTGACTAAAGTTGTAGATATTTAAATGAGCTTTCCAACGCATTTTGAATCACGTCAATCGGAGGTCTACAACTCAAGTTATGAATTTTTTACCGAACAGTTGATATCTCGGGTCGAACCGGATATTTTTGGCTCAACTTGTTGCATGTTACTCCATGTGCTAACTAATGATGATGATGATGAGTCATAACAAACTCATCAATACCTCCCACATGCTTGTAACAAACTTGGCATATACTTAGCATATTCTCCAAAAATATCTCCCTCAAATATCACCTCCCTCATTACAACCTCCCTCAACTCCCCCTATAAATACCTCCCCATATCCATAAAAAAACCTTGCCCCTTCTTGGCCTCTTCCATGGCCAAGAGCTCCTCTCTTCTCATCTCCTCCCCATTTCTTCCATTTCCCCTTTCTTCCATCTCCTTTCTTCTCTTTTTTTCTTGTTTTCATTTTGGGCCCATATATATATATATATATATATCGATGTATGTATATATATATATATATATATATATATATATATATGCATATGTGTATAAATAAATAGAGTAGTATCGTTGTAATGCTTGGATTTATTATCGAGGATTGTTGTCTCGGAAGCCGTTGTTACTTTCATGAGGATTAGGCTCCAATTCAAATAGCATTGTAATCGGTAATTTTCTAATGTTATTATGTTTATTATTTCTATCTATTTATATACATATATATATTAGTAGTAGTAATATCTAGCCAAGATATGAATCAATTAGTTAATCTTTTGGTAAAATGAATGATCGACTCGGTAATCATGATTAAAACTAATTATAATGAATCTTTTTCTATTTTGCAACGTATTGATAATATATTCGATTGACGTAATTAATCAAGATGAATCGCAACATATAACCTGACGATGAACTGACCAGAGAAGTTAGGATATGAGATAAAGGATAGAAAAACCGGAGGGTAAAATTGGCCGAGTGTAAACGTGACAACGGAATCCGATTTCCTATCCGGGGGCAGATTTGTCTTGGGAAAGATGAATCTTATTAAATTTGTGCTCAAGATCTTAATAATGTTAAAATCACAGCTTTAATTGAAACTACACCGTTTGTGTTAAATCGATCCGCTTGACAACCGGAGCCTCTTGAATAACATCGGCCGTCCGACGAACGGAATAACCTCTTTTATCCGGGGTAGATTTGTACTCGGTACTGCTCGTACTAACTAAGATTAGCATGAGGCGGTTGTGGACCTTGGACCGATGACATTTGACATATGACAATTTCATACGCTCGTGTGAGGAGGAGTTGTCTAGCTTAGGAGTACACCGGTTCATACATAATTGACCTCCTTGCATCAAGGAAAAGATCCGTCTCATTCAATTTCACTACAAAAAAGATATTGATTCAAGAAAGTATTCTTGGCTAGATCCAAAAATATATATATTATCTATTTTTATATTTATATATTTATTTACTGCTTTACTAACAATCTAACTACTAACATAATCTAACCCAGGAAAAAGTAAAAACTGCGACTTAGATCGAGTTAATAATAGCTTATTGGTGTTTAACCCCACTTAAAAGAATTACCATGTTTTCCCTAAGGAATACGACCTGACTCACCGTACTGTAGCTACAATTTGACCCGGTACACCGCCGGTTAGGATCTGTATAGCCTAGGTAATGTCCGTCAGCTTTCTGGCGCCGTTTCCAAGGTTAGGTTTAGGTCAGTCAAGTACATGCAGGCTTTGGAATCATCCTCCGGGCAGCCAAAAGGCTTTGTCCACCCGGTCATATGGAGTGCGCTTATTTCAGGTAGTTGGAAGTGCAACTCGGATGCTTCTGTCACATAGTCAGGTTCTGGTGTGGGTATGATCTTTAGGGACACGACTGGTTCGATTCCAGCAGCCTTCTAGTATCACTTTGACCCGGGCATAAGCCATGAGATCCTGGAAATGCAGGCGATACTTTTGACTATGGAGGAGGCTACCCGTTTGGGTCTTGCTAGAGTTATCTTCGAAATTGTCTGCTTGCCATATGTCCAAGCACTCTCGAGACTGCCAGATGATTTGTCGGTGTTTAGTTGCTTAGCGCGGGATTGTTTGGCGTTTTTATCGTCCTTTGTTTTTTTTGTCATTTTCCTTTGTCAAGCGCACTGATAATTTTTCAGCGTATTTGTTGGCTAAACATGAGCTTCAACACATTGGTCGTTTTGATTGGGGTACACTTCTCCCGCATGATGTAATTTCTGCCGCGATTGCGGGTTTGGTTTAATAAAAATTAATTTTTTCTTCAATAAAAAAAATATATATCTACCTACTTATTAAAAGCTTGTGCATGAAACCCCCACATTGAGCCACGTCCCCCTTGCTTGTTTTTGGGTTGGGAGAATATTCCCTTCATGCCACGTGTCCAGGTTTGTCAAGGTTTTTCCTTTACCTACTTATTAAAAGCTTGGGCATGAAACCCTCACATTGAGCCACGTCCCCCTTGCTTGTTTTTTGGTTGGGAGAATGCTCCCTTCATGCCACGTGTCTAGGTTTGTCAAGGTTTTTTTTTTGTTTTTTTTATTTCCTTGCCTACTCATATATAGTATTGTGTTGTATTTATTTACGGGTGTTCACAGTTCGGTTTATTACTTCGGTTTTAACTCTTTTTCAAAATAAAATTATCGATTTAAAATGACTACTTATCCAAAAAGGAAAAAAAAAAAAAAAGGCTTAAAACCATTTGTTCGGTCCGATTTGGTTCCACTTTAATTTGTTTCGATTTTTCACGGTTTTCATTAACAAATAAAATTATCGATTTAAAATGAATACTCATGCCACGTGTCCAGGTATGTCAAGGTTTTTTTGTTTTTGTTTTGTTTTTTATTTTTATTTTCTTGCCTACTCCTATATTGTATTGTATTGTATTTATTTACGGGTGTTCACGGTTCGGTTTACTACTTCGGTTTTAACTCTTTTTCAAAATAAAATTATCGATTTAAAATGACTACTTATTCAAAAAGAAAAAAAAAATTAGGCTACTATGTGATTGAACCCGAATAGATAATATAACAAATTATCTACATTGAACTAATTCATACCAATCCTAAAATTGGATCCCAAAATCAAAACAACCCCTCCCCCCCCCCCCCCCCCTCCACTCCCAACCATCATCCATCATCCAAATTAACACATGCGTTACCTACCACCGAATTTCTTAACTAGGCTGAGTCAAGATAATAACTAATTGTTTTTTTTTTCTCATTTCAATTCACCAATGAACATTTAACACCGACACATTATTAATATCGAGCTAACATCTTCCTTAAAAAACTACCAACTACAACACTAAATAATTAACATAGAAAAATAACAACATACTTAAGACAAAATAGTATTTCAGTGAGTTCCAAGGAGAAATATCTTCGTATTATTTCCCGTAAGTCGGTGAGATAGATGAAATGTAACTATTTTGGGCATATATTAGAAAAATATTGATGTGTCGTCTCAAATATTGGTCTTGAGAAAGCAAAGATAACATAGAGTTATAGATTGCAAATCGTTAATTGATTCGTGTTGTGTTGTTTTTTTATGATATTGATTTATTGAAATAAAAGCTGCTAGATATTTTTTCATAAAGTAAATATTTTTATAATCGTTTGCATAAGAGTTGTCGTACGAATTAATGTTATCGCAACGAAACGGGGTTCGACCTGCCGGTCAGCGCCAACTCGTGGAGGTTCGGGGACAACGCCCCCCAAAACCTAAACGGATACATGATGAAGGACAAGGCAAGTTAAGAGTTGGTGTATGTTTATGTACTAATAATGCAATCTTGGTTGTTTTGTAAGCTTTTTAAAAGCAAAACTTTGATGTAGTGAGAACATAG
This sequence comes from Gentiana straminea, assembly GCA_036785695.1. Lineage (NCBI taxonomy): Eukaryota > Viridiplantae > Streptophyta > Magnoliopsida > Gentianales > Gentianaceae > Gentiana > Gentiana straminea. The sequence continues at coordinate 19,563,272 of JAVUPR010000061.1, read as the reverse complement.
TTAGTATATTACCACCATTATCTTTTGTCATCAATAATGTTTAATGGAGTAGTGATATACATAACTAGGAGTGCTTACAATGATTATATTCCACTATTTTTTGTAACTTATGACAGCCAAATTAATGTTTTTTTTGAATTATATAACTTCATATTAATAAAAATCCATGATTGTATCATCTCTATAATTGTAAAAATATCATTCATTTCTATATTTATGGCTTTAACGGGCACGCCGTGCATTGCACGGCGTAATTTAACCACTAGTATATATATCTTATTATATATTTTCAAGGAAAAAACCGTCAATTGACCCGCTCCGCAACCCATTTCCTTTAATATTTTTTTTAAGGTTCCTTTAATATCTACTTTCCAATAACAAAAAACAAAAACAAAAAAAACAAAAAAAAACAAATCCGATCCTACGCTTTTTTTAGTGGCGTATCCCACATTTTTAAAAAAATATCCCCCACCTACGCCCAAAATAAAATAACTCACCCCACTACGTTGAAACTGCATATCTATCTTCTCACCTGCTCCCAAAAAAAAAAACCACGCCATCCTAAAATCTCATCAGTTACGATTGTTCTCCCCTTTTTCCCTGATTCCACTTTCTTCTCCCCTACAATCTCGGATCTTCACGTATAGCCTTTGAATTTGAACTTCCAAATTCTTTATTCATTCCACTCTTTTCTTCCCTAAAATTAGATTTTGTTGTAACTAGGTTTATTTGCTTTCATTATCGAATGAAATTGAAGAAGAAAAGCAACGGTTCCACTCTGTATTTGCTTGGAACATGAAAGTCCACTATGATTGCACTATGTACTCCAGATTTTCGGTACAAAATCCTCTATGTGAGTTTTTCATTTCATTTCCTAATTGTTTGGTTTTGCGTAAATCAAAACTATATTTCATTCTCAATATTCTCATGATGCACCGCAGCACCGGGGGACTGAGTGAGAAACTAACCAATCTGACGGAGGTGGATTAGTGGTTTCCTAAACCTGGAGAATTGTTTCTGAAAACAGGTATATATCAACACCTTTAACCTTTGTGAAATCTATATAAAGTTTGACTATCAAGAATCTTAATAAAAAAAGAAATTTTATTAACCCCCTTTTTTGTTTCAAATCTTATGATATTGCAGGTTTAACATCATGTTTTTGTCAAACCTCATGCACTAACGCATTGATTTACAATATCGGCGTGTCCACATTCTTTTTCTATATCGGTGATCTTCTTGATTTTATGTGTTCTCCATTCTTTCAAGTTTGCTGCGTACTTAAAGAATCAAGAAGTAAATGTTTTTTTTATTTTAAGGGAAGTATATATCTTTCAAGAATGACTTTCTTATTGGATAATGGTAAAATAAATTGTTTTAGAAGGTTGGTTTTTGTCACTAATCTTACAAAATTTCCTATTTATATTATTTTGGTCTTATATGTTTTTTCTAGGTTAGTGTATATTTATACGTGTTTATGAACATATCTTTATGTATTATGTCTTTATATATTTTACACACAAAAAAATGGGCTGGATAACATAACTGCCTAATGAGTGGCTTGAAATTTTCTGGCAGGCATTGATATTGTTAAAGTCCATTATTTGGCAGTGATCATTTGTTATACATAAGGTTAGTTCTTTTTATTTATTCATTTATTTGGTAATTTGAGTTTTCCCCTTTTGTTATGATATGCAGCGTAAAAGAAGCGCATTTTGCACGACCACCTGAAGGGAAGCTTATGGTTCGTTGTGGTTATTGCCTGATCGGGATGTGGTTAGTCCTATTCGTTTTATTTATTGATAATATTTTTCTTGGATCATTATATTTACTTGATTTGATGGAGTACAGCTTGCAACTTTGCTTCAAATCTTTTGCTATTTGTTTTTGTTAGTTATGTAGATGCTGATCATCTGAAGCTTTATGAAAATGCAGGTCATATTTAGACGTGTTGTAGTTTATTTACTGCACTAACAAAGTCCTCTTAAACAAATGGCTTTTGGACTACAATGAGTAAAACGATTTACTATGATTTGAGGAGCTCTTAACATTACATATATGTGTTGGTCGAGTCCAAGTCGAGAATTGCCATTATGTTATTGTGCTATGAAGAACGAAAAGTTTGGTATTGAGGATATGATAATTCAATCAAGCATTGCATAGAGTTGTCTTTAATGGATGTTGGTTTGAGTTAATCAGCATGGCGACTATGGCGGCTTCGATAAAGCGTAATCATCGATCCTCTCTTTCGTCATAGTTAGGTTTTGAATAAGATGAAAGACAACTCCTCTCTTTCAGATCTTTGGTGATTTGTTGTGCATGAATTTTATGAGCGAAGTCTTTCACTCAAAATTGATTTGTCTTTTCTTTTCGATTTTGAACTTCAAGTTGTTGATGAAAAATATCCGGTTGCTCGAAAAACATAGGTTTGGATCCACAATGTTGATGGAATTATGCATAAAACAAGGGGACATACCCACAACATAATACATATGGGCCACTCCTCTCGATCGCATGGACAAGATTTTATCTGGAAATATACGTCGCTCTATTTTCTGCTGAAATACATTGCCAGATGAGAAAGAATATCAATCTAAACCCTTTGTCTTTTTCTTATGCAGAATTATCCTTGCAACAAGGTTATGCGGCAAGTTTATGCATGGGCGGGAAGCAATAGAGGAAGAGGGGTGAAATTTGTTCGTTGTATTTTATTTCGGGTTAGGTTTTCTGTTTTGTATATTGCCCCTTTTTTTTATTTAAACTTTCAAATATTCATGAAGTCACAATTTTCGAGTCGAAATTAATTCTGAGTCATATGAAGCGTATTTGTTGTGGTGATAATAAAGTTGTTGGTTGTGAAATAACAATTGTGAGAAACAGTGAAGGGGTCTTCCTTTACGGTGATTGAATGAAAGGTATGCATCTGACAACTTTAGTAAGATTCTTTAACGACAAGGTTTGCTCAAATGATAGAGATCATGGTTGTATATTTTTTTAGTGGGTAAAGGTTGATGCTTTATGTTCACATGGCATCAACTTTGGTTAGCATATCAATTGTATTAATTGATAAGAGTGTCGTCTATAACTTAGTTTTTGATATACAATTGCCTATCCTACTAATCCTGTTCATATTCAGTTTTCTTAGTCATCTCTTTGTGCTTTTCAGAATTATTAATAAATAATAGATCATTTGTAGGTTCATATATATGCTTTAGATGTAGTAATGCTGCTATTTGGCTAATATGGATGTTTTCAGGATTGCGGTAAAATCATGTATGTCTTATTACTATTGCTGTGTTTAGCGGTAAACAATATCAAAATCGTTTGTTGAGAATATTGTAAAATAAACTATATATTTTGAGAATATTGTAATTAGCTTGACACAACGACACGCATAAAGAGGAAGATAGGATTGTAAATTTTGCAATATCACATTAGCATCACCTCCTAATTCGAAAAAAAAAAACTTATCCCATAGTTCAAAATCCCTTTCGTGTTCGTACCAATTCTATTTTTTTATGTGTACATATTTGCTCACGGCTCCCTCTGTTTTTTTAGTTATTAAAGGGTGGACTAATGGAGAAAAAATTGAAGAGGGAACATGGCGATGCGGGGGAGAGATCACAGACGTCATTAAAGGTATATGAGGCATCGAAAGATTGGAACGACAATATTTGATAATCATGGTTAGATGAGCTTATATTTTGTTTGCTGATACATTGATTTTCTTCTATTTTGACTATTTTTAGATTTGCGTTTGACACTCCGTTGCGCTTTCAGTATTCATACGGGTCATCATCCACAACCTGGTGCCGGTGTTCGTGCAACGAGGCTTTGAAATATATTTTATCAAGTGAAAAGTTTCGGCCATACCCGAATAGCTAATATAAACGTCATTTAGCAGTGCGTAGTATTTTACACTACTAAGTAGCCGTATGATTGATTAAAAAAAAGGCAAAATTAGTTATAAGGCCGTCGCTAGAGACTTAATGATCATTTAGGACATTCCGAAATCTTATTTAGTTATAAGGACATTCTAATTTTAAGAAGGAAACTTATTTAGTTATAAGGACATTCTAATTTCAAGCGGATAAAAAAGAAGAAGGAAAAAAAGGAAGGAAGGAAAAAAAAAAAAGAAAGAAAAATGAAGCGCTGGATATTCTGATGTTAGGTTTTTTTTATTTTTATTTTTATTTTTAAGTAAGGAAAAAAAAAAAAACGCTGGAAGCAGTGACATTGATGACTTATGCAGTGACATTGATGTCTGAAGCAGTGACATTGATGACTTATGCAGTGACATTGATGTCTGATGCAGGGACATTGATGTTTGATGCAGTGACATTGACGACTTATGCAGTGACATTGACAACTTATGCAGTGACATTGATGTCTGATGCAGTGACATTGATGACTTATGCAGTGACATTGATGTCTGATGCAGGGACATTGATGACTTATGCAGTGACATTGATGTCTGAAGCAGTGACATTGATGACTGTATTTACAATTAGATAACTGATGCAATGATATTGATGTCACTGCATATACAACTTGATACACACATTTGATAACTTTGTAAAGTAACTTTATTTCTTTGTTATCTTTAAATATTTGATTGATCTTGGTTTATTTGATTAGTGTTGGTTTAAATATTCGATAACTTTGTAAAATAACTGTATTTTTTTTTTTTGTTGTTTAAAGGCAGATTTTTACAACCAAAGGTATGAATAAATCGTTACAATAGCACGTCACTGCATAAATCGTTACAATAACACGTCACTGTATAATTCGATACAATAAGACATCACCGCATAGATCGCTACAATAAGAAGTCATCGCATAAATCGCTACAATGAGACGTCATTGCATAAATCGTTACAATGACATGTCACTGATCAAGGTTGTCAATGGATAGCGGCGGTCAATACATCATGGTAGTCAATGAATCGCGGCGGTTAATGGATCCCGGTGGTCAATGCATCGGGGTAGGTGGTCAATGTATGACGGTGATCAATACGGCACGTCGATTTTTATGAAGAAAAAAAATTGATTTATGAAATTTATTCGGAAAAATATTAAATTTGATTTTAAAATAAAGAAGACGAAAAAATATGAATTTTAATGAAAAAATTATGATGATCCGAATTTTAGATCAAAATATATGACGTTTAGAAATATGGTGAATTTAAAAATATAAAAAAAAAAAACTGCTGAACGTTGGGTGGAGTTGGTTTTTTTTTTTTTTTTTTTTTTTTTTTTTTTTTTTCCCCTTTGAGCGCTTCTTTTTTTTTTTTTTTTTTTCTCTTCCTTCCTTTTTTTCCCTTCTTCCTCTTTATCCACTTCAAATTAGAATGTCCTTATAACTAAATAAGATTTCGGAGTGTCCTATTACCTCTAATAAGTTGAAAATCAGTCCTTTTAAATAATTGGCCCTAAAAAAAAATCATGTATAAATATATCTTTCATTCTTATGTTTGTTGTGTGTATATATGACAATTTTGGTTACGTGTGTTGGTAACGTGCACACTTTATATTCGTACCTGTATTTTTTTTTCGCAATTTAATGCACGAGTTTTCCTACTGGTATATTATATTCGTCAACCTTATAAATACGGGTAAAGCAACCCTTTACCCCCCAAATCACGTGATTCTGGCTGGCGCCGCGTTTAGCATCATTTTTTTCTCCTAAGCGTAAGTCCGTACGATCAATTGTGTGGCGCGTAAGTTCTTGAGGTAAGCCGATTTCTGATCAACTTCGATTGAATATTCTCTTTCTCTTTGCTTATGGGTTCCCTTGGATTGATTTCCCACCCTGTTAGCGGTCGAGATATAGATAGCTTTAGGCAGAAGGAAATTGAGGAGAAGGAGCTAAGAAATTGTAGGTATCGAGGTAAAACTGATTCCAGAATTTCCGTTGGCGCTGCGGTGGATGGGCGTACGAGGTTTGCGTCATCGGAACCGGAACCAGGTGAGTTGTCCGACGACTGTGGATCCGATGGGGATTTTGAGTCTGAAAGACGAATTAGGAAGAGGGTTATTAGGGTTTCGGATGATGGTAATAAACGGTTTAAGGTGGACAATGAAAAGAGGGATTTTTCATCTGTTGTTTGGAGCCGTGATTGTGGAAAGGGCAAATTTTCATCCGTTAGTGGCAGGATTTCTCAAACTAGACATATTAAAGTGCCTTTGCCTGGTAAACCTGCTGTTGCAGCTGCTGTGTTTTCTCACGTATCTACCGCTGCCGTATCTTCAAGGAGTGCTTCTCCTTTGTCTACTGTGGAGGATGAACTGGATGAAGTTCGCAAGGGTAATAGTCTCGGGGCAGCAGCTCTGGATGAGGATGTGTCACTGCCATCTATAAGTGCCTGTAGATGGGCTAATGATGCCAAATCCCCAGCTGATGAAGAAGAAAGTTGTTATGATGAGATGCCAATATTGAAACGGAAGAAGCCTGATATTTCTAGCGTCAAAGAGTTGCAAAAATTGGAAAGGAAGAGATCTGTTCCTGGTTATTCAGAAACAACTTGGCAAATGAAGTCCGTAACGGATGATTTTGGCGAATTCAGGGAAGAATGTTCTGAGAAGGGTATGGTGAGCTCCTCAGATGAACGTACCAGGCCTTGCAGTAGCTGTACTGATCAGGATGAGGATGAAATGGATATTTCTTTGGTCCACGATCAAATTGGTCCCATTTCTAGCCATTTCGAAACCGACTCGGATGACGATTGTTCTCCTTCCAAGTCACCCCCAAGGACCGTGAACATGCTTCACGGTTGTAGAAGTGTAAATGAGTTTGAGATGCTTAGCAAGATAAATGAAGGGACATATGGAGTTGTTTACAAGGCCAGGGATAGAAAGACAGGAGAAATCGTTGCACTTAAGAAGGTTAAGATGGAGAAGGAAAGAGAAGGGTTCCCTTTGACTGCCCTGAGGGAAATAAACATTCTTCTTGCCTTTCATCATCCCTCAGTTGTGGGCGTAAAAGAAGTTGTAGTAGGTGAAAATCTTGACAGTATTTTTATGTCAATGGAGTATATGGATCATGATTTGAGGGAACTAATGGAGACCATGAAACAGCCTTTCAGTCAGAGTGAAGTTAAATGCCTTATGCTTCAGCTTCTGGAGGGTGTCAAGTATCTTCATGATAATTGGGTTTTGCACCGGGATTTGAAGTCATCAAATCTGTTGTTGAACAACAACGGTGAGTTGAAAATTTGTGACTTTGGTTTGGCACGTCAATATAGCAGTCCTTTGAAACCATATACTGCTCTGGTGGTTACTCTTTGGTACAGGTAGGCCTTGCTATCTTTGCTCCCTATTATTGAGGTTTATTAGATTACTTTACTGTATCTTTCCCTGTCATTGGTGTTTTTCATGTTTGATATTTTGTGACTTTTCTTATTGACTAAACAAAGTTCTTGAAGTCTTATTGTGTGTGAAGGGCATGCATTTTCCGTTTGTAGACTTGTTGGAGTGTAGTTGTTCCTTTTGGGCTTTGAGCAGATAATCGTTCTGTAAGTTTAGGCACAGTATCCAGATTTTCTATTTTTGTTGGTTGAAACTCGAAACCAAGTCCAAGTACTATGTTTTCAGAAGCTTCCTTCTTTTGATGTATTGATTTAAATCCCATGGAGCTGATGTGTGTATGCAGCGGTTGATTCAGTTTTCTAGCTTCATTTTACTTTTAATTTAAATTTTGGTTTGCTGCACAATTTGATAAGCATCCGTCTGTTCTTTTTTTCCTCATTAAATATAAAAATTGCAGCACTTGTATGTGCTTCACATTCATTGATTGTGCATGTTCAATGGCTGTTGTGATATTTCCTTGGCTGTGCAGTTGCTTTTTCTTGATGTTATTTTATTTGAGGTTGAAGTGGATAAATAATTAAAGGTGTTACTTTTAATGTTGTTGATTGAAAGTTTTGTTTGCTTCCCTTCAGGGCTCCAGAACTGCTTTTGGGAGCGAAAGAGTACTCAACAGCAATTGATATGTGGTCCGTGGGTTGTATTATGGCAGAGCTCCTGTCCAAGAAGCCGCTGTTTGATGGAAAAGCTGAAGTAGATCAACTCGATAAGGTAAAAATTGTTCATATTTGCCCTGATGTATTTCAGATTAATGTCAATGGATTTGCTCTCTGCTATTATTTGGAACTAACTAATATGATCTGTGGCAGATTTTCAAGCTTCTAGGCACACCAAATGAAGATATCTGGCCTGGTTTTTCAAAGCTTCCTGGTGCCAAAGCAAAATTTGTTAACCATGGGTGAGTATTTTTCTTATAGTACATTATTCATTGTTACCATTTGTGATGACAAAAATCTGCTGTACCATTTGTTGACGTTTTTTTGTAAGTGATAAATTGAACCCAAATGCATTGAGAGTGTTGTCTACCAAACTGCCAGCCCTTGGACTGGAAGTCCATTCTCATTTCTTTCTATATGTTCAACTAGGATACCGAAACAGTTATTTAAAATATCAAGTACTACTTCACCTAACTTCTTCCTACTACCGTCCAACAATAGAGTTAAGTTCATTTGTTTGATGGCCTCATCAGCTGTATTCATTTATTTCTTCTTAAAGCAGTTGCCTTTTGGATTAATATCAGAATGCATTTTTCATATGAATATCAGTCATTTCTTGCTTGAAATGTTATGGTTAGAATTCCAACTAACAAAATGCATCACTTTTTTTTCTTTTCTCTTACCCTAAAATATAGCAGTCTGAAAATAACTCCTTTTTAATAAATAATGCTAGGATTTAGTATTAATAGTAAAAATTTACACATAACGGGATAGACAAACATTAGGCCGTACCCGGCCATCAAAATATGGATGCCCCTTGACGTTGAACTGAGTATTACAGCCACATAATTTCAACTGCAGACACGAGCATGTGTACCATCTCTTAAGAATCAAATGATATTTAAACTAGCCATACATGCACCCACTCAAGACAGAGTTACTTAGTAGTCAAAATGTTTCATCCTGTGCATATGTAACCCCTATTTGTACCGCTTCTTGCCTAGGAGACAATCGTCTCCCTCTCTAGGCGATTCTTTCTCGACCCTCACCTAAGTATTGCCTTAACTACTATGAGTGTCCCAAAGCCACCAATGTTTCAAGTTTTCTTCCTTGATTCTTTTTTCATGCGTATTGAATGTTTATTTTAACTTGAAACTGAATCTTTTTTCCAGGTACAACCGTCTGCGGCAGAAATTCCCAGCAACATCTTTCACTGGATCACCAGTGCTCTCTGGTTCTGGTTTTCGCTTGCTCAATAGTCTCCTTGCATATGACCCAAAACAGGTATATTCAAGTACCTTTTTTTTTAATGTCATTCATTATAAATTTCATTTCTTCGATTTCGTGTCCCTCTACTTACCTCTCCTTGCTTTCTTTCTCTTGGCCTTGGGACTATTACTTTGGAAGGAATGACTCCCTTCTATTTTAATTATCTAACGGCTCTTTAACTTGGGTGAAGAGTCCCCAACTGATATGCTCTGCTTTTCTTTGTATGGGAAGCACTGTAGTTCTGATGGAAGGAATATCGCTAGGTCGTTTATACTTGGAGTTTGCACTCTTGTTTTGTGGTTCATGGTGAATTGTTTTATCTAGGTCCATCTCCATTGAGGGAGGGGTTGATTTTGGCACTTGAACAACCAAAGGGATCATGTGATTGTTTTCGGTGAAGATAGATTGTCATTTTCAACCTGTGTTGTTTAAACTAGTTAGTTTATATCTAGCTGTAGATTAAGGGCATACGATGTGAATTGCCACCATGTGTAGAATAGTTAAGAATAAGAACTAGATGGCCCTTCTGGGTAGTGTAGGAGCCTAGGAGGTATTAATATAGTTTAAGGTGGTAGTTTTACTTACTAACTGTTGACAGTATTTACAACATTACGTTCTAATTTTAATCAGTCCTTTTACATGTGGTAATTGTGCAGCGGATAACTGCTGAGGATGCCCTTAAGCATGAGTGGTTTCAGGAGGATCCCCTCCCACGGGAAAAAGAATTTATGCCTACTTACCCTTCTCAGCATGCTTACCAAAGGTATCCTTAGACCCCAATTTTTTTTTTGGCTGATGTGCAATTTTATATGTTTTGGCCGGGCAATTGATCCTTTAATTTGAATATCAGATGCATGCAGTGATCTATGAAGATTCCTGATCCATTCGGAGAGCAGTATGCAAACGAATTGTTGCTACAAATCTACGCAGTGGTGGTTCGTTTCGCTAAGGGAAGTGACTAGTTGTTTGAAGTATTGTTTGTGATTTGTACAGTTTGCTTCTCATGTTGGTGGAAGAAGCAAACATTTCATTCTGTGGATATCATTCGTGCTATTCTTTTACTAGGCTCCGTTGATGAATTTCCTCTAAGTTTTGTGTCAGATATGGAAGCTTTGGTGTCGGATGAAATTCCTCTGACCCGACTTGCGTGTCAATGTGTGACATGGAGCTTTTTCATCTTTGTAGCAGGCTTACCCATCGACATAATGTATGCACATTCCTTGAAATTGTTTTCTAATGTTAAAGAATTTTAATTTTTCTTTGTATGAGGATGAGTGTTGATGTTTAACAAGATACAGTATATCTTTGGATGCTCAGGCCATGATTGTGTATTTGATTTCAGTTCTCAATTGTTAAATCTGCAATGCCTTGATATTGATTATTAATGTTTGTTGGGTTATCTTCCTGTTTTTCTTTAGATGTCTCGGATGCATATGTTTCACTTGTCTAGTCAAGGATATGTTCATGATAACTGACATGTTCGGGTGCATATTATTCGTATGTATATACCTCTTTCTGTCTTTATTTCTCCAACCTTACGTGGTTGCAACACAGAAGAGCATTGGTGAGGTTTTTTTTCTTGTTCATGGCTTTTCCTCTGTCTTATCAGTGGCAGTCTGTTTAGGGTTCCAAACTCAACGATGGCAACTAAATATGAGGGTTATTCTAGTTGCGGGACTTAACCCAACTCCTTATGGTATGAGCTGATGACAGCCATGCACCACCTGTGTCCGCGATCGTGAAGGCACCCCTCTTTGAAGAATGTTTGCAGCATGTGAAGTCCTGGTAAGATTCTTTGTTTTGCCTCGAGTTAATAATCAAATACTCCACCTCTCTCAAGAAAGGCTTCATTCGTGCGAACGTGCTCCCCAAGCTTGATTGATACTTAACACATTAGCTATAGTACGGGTCAATACGTATGATGCCTAGTATCCATCATTTCCGGCTAGGACTTCTGGTGTATCTGATTCCATTCACACCCCTAGATTTTGTTTCTCAGTGTCATTGTTGTTGGCCCAGCAAAAGATATGTGCCCATTGCAAATTTCTATTATGTCCGTTTAGAAGCTTCATTCAGTCTTAGCATTGATTTGTCAACGTAAACAGGGAAGGGCAGGTGAATAACTTGCCCACAGTTAGTGACCAAGTGGAATCCTTTTCTTTTCTTTAGTTCATTTTTGTTTGGTGATGAGTGCCGAGTTGTTAGCTTTCTTCATTTGTGCTCTGTCAAGTTCTGTTGTCCGTTGGGAAGATGTGAACTTTTCATATTTCTGTTTGTCTGCAAATGTCACTGCAGTATTAAAGAAAGCAGACTGGAGAGAATTTCTGCACAACCTGTGGTTTTATATCCTATTAAGTTTTCATTCTTCAGGTATTTTTCTGTCTTACGCTCGGTGGAATGGTACCTTTTGACACGTTTCTAGGATCATTAAAGTTCCATTTCTCTTTCATTATGGTCCTTTGGCAGGCTTGGGGGATTTTTCCTACAAGATGATTCTATCAATAAGTTTCCCTGATCTCCCAGATAATAACCTGGTTAAATTTACCTGCTGGAATTTTCTATAGTCGTCTATATTAGTTTTACTCAAAATTATTTATTTATTCATTCCGTAAATCCAATACAACTATTGTATCTCACCATCTATGCTGGATTTTGATAAAGATGATAAGCGGAATAATTTAATTAAAGGCCTTACGATTGTTGAGTCTTGAAATGACCGAGAATCGATCAGATACCTCAATAATGGAAAAAATTGATAAACTTAACCCTTTTCTCAAGTATTATGCATGTAAAGTGAACTATAGGCATATTTTTGGTGATTTGGGAGCAGATACAGTACTCGGGCACTGTTCTACTGGCAATTTGCTTATTCAAGGCATGAAGACTAATGACTTTTGATTTTAAAAGAATGCACTTATCTCATAAGAGCTCAATTGTTTTAGATTTAATAAGCTGTTAATCTCAGTTCCGTAGCCCATGCTTTTTGGAGTTTCCGCAGAAGTTTCATGGTACTGTTGTAGATGTGCCTTGTCTTGCAACACCCCCCCCCCCCCCCCCCCCCCCCCCCCCCCCCCTTTTTTTTTTTTTTTTTTTTTTCCGGGTTCTCTTGAGTCACTAGGAGGTTGTTGGGAAGAAAATAACATGGGTTTTTTTTGTGTCTGAGTTTTGGGTTGTGTGATTTTCGTGCAGTGGGTAGAGGTTGGAGTAGTTTGATGTAATCATGTAAGGCTGTCATTGGTTTTGTCGACTCATGACTCTTTCGTAAGGGAATCAATTCTATCAGTTTAAAGGTAGTTATCGAAGGCACCACAACAAATCTACTTTCAGTTCTCCACAGGGCACCACATTGACTTTCAAAGTTGAATCTAAGCTCACCATTCGACTTTGCAGAGGTCGATGTCCATTTTCGACCTTTGTAAAGTCGAACCTAGCCTGAAGTATGGTGTCATGGTAGATTCGTTGGAGTTCCTCTAACAAGCTCCCAGTTTAAATGCTCATGGCATGAGAGAACATGTTACAATGGTGACTGTGGGGATTGAACCTGTTCAACAGTTTTCGGTCTTGGTGCCTCAGCTTTTAATTATTACGCCTGACCTCTTTGGAGGGTTGTACCGTTGGAAGGGGGCTATTAGTAGTGAGCAGCTGCATATGCTCTTTTTTTGCCAGTAACAGTGCATTTCCTGATATAATGCTGCTTGTTCATATATTAAATTACACCATTACAATGTTGTGAAATTACCCTAGGAGGAAGGCTTAAAAGGAACATTGTGCATCTTTTTATGTTAGATTGTATTTCCTTTGGTAGTCCAAAGATTTCTCGTAGCTTGCTAAAGTGACTAGAAAAAGGAAGAGCATGAGTTTTCACTTTTTGTTGTCTGGCCTGGAAATTGATAGGTTTTGCTTTTGCATTTTGGAGCCAAAGTTATATATTCATTGGGGGGATCAATAACCATGTGTACCTTTGTAAGATCCTTTTTTCTTTTCCATCTTTTTTTCTATCCTCCCCTTCCTGTGACAACTCATTTGATTATCCTCCCAACTTCTTTTGGTATCCAACTATTGTTTTATTTGGTCAAGAGTCTGTGGTTCCCTATCCAGAAATATAAGGGACTGATGATTGCTTTTGATGAATACGAGTTTATGGAGGCGACTTTCACTATGGTTTGGTGCTTATTCCCTGTTTTCTTTGGCTCTGATTATATGCTTATTTACATTTGCCTTTTATGTTGTGTACTGACCTTGTCAAGTGTGAATTTCCCAAAACCTGAGCGAATGGATCGGAATAAAGATTATGAAATTAACGGAGGCAATGTTTCCGTCGGCTTTTACTGGCTAAATTTTCTTCTCTTATTTTGGTGGTTTGATTACTTTGATTTCACAACTGTTTGGTTAACGTTAAATAAACTGCATTGCGTATGAGTTGCTTTTGAAACTGGAGATGTAGGCTTTGAGTGGTGTTGCTGGCTAGGATATGATGTTGTGGAAGAATGATGTGAGAATGTGGCTACAGGAAAGAGCTAACAACGTGACCCTTTTTGGTTTGAATTTATCTTAATACAAACAAGGTTTCCTCCATCCCACCCCACCCCACCCCACCCCACCCATACGTACTACTTTCCCCTTTCTTAGGTGGTATACATCTTGGTCAGATTCTGAGACAATACGAGTTAGAAGAAGGTATTTTGCCGCAGTGCTGACATCAACATTATAACCACCAAGTAATATCTGGTGTTAATTTGCATGGAATTTGTGATGATACGTTTGTATGTACCCATAATAATGACAATAATATCGAACATATGTCATCATTGATTAGTTAATGAAGTATTTCGAACGCCAAGGTTCGTTTGCAACTTGGCATCATATGATTTGGCAGCATTTTCACCATAATTAGCTCTTTCATATGGGTTGTAAATGATCTTGGACGAGTTGAGCATGAATTCTACATAATTATTGAATTCTATTTAGATCACGAACATGATTTGAATTTGAGCTTTATTTGATAAATTTTAAATGATTTTTTTTTTTATTAATTATATCCGGCATTATTTTTTTTCACACGCAATGTCCCCACTGGAACTCGAATTCGATTAAGCTAAATAAAATTCATCACTTGCATAAAACTTCCAATTATCGTTTCAACGTGTAAATAATTACTAAAATATAATGCACCTATTTTTATATACATTATTAAAAATTATTTGATGTTAAATCTATGAAGTGTTGAAATTGGCTAATTATTCACGGTCTAAGCCTTTTATATAATTTTTTTAACCTTTGTATTTTATTAAATTTTAGTAGAAAAAATACAAGGGTTTTGGGCCACTCCCGGCGTCCTCCAAAATAAGAGCTTTCATCAATGCATTTTCCCACCTCCTTAAAACCCTAGTCCGGAAAACCTAACGTGGGAAAAACCGGGTGGTAGAGAAAGAGCTTGGGCCTCCATGCAATGGGAAAATAAAGAAGAAAAAAGTTTAAAAATAAAAGGGAGATGTAAGCCTTTTCTTTGATATAGTCTTGTTGAATCAAACTATTTGAGCAAATAAAGCAGACCTTGAAGTTGAACCATTCACGAAGAAGTGTGTGGAAAGAGAACCTTTTGAAAATCTGAGGAAAATCTCCAAGCCTAACAAGACACGAAAACCATGTTTGTGAAGACAGAAAGATCCGAAAGTACGCAAAAAGAAAGACCATTGACATGTATAATCTAAAGTATAATAAGCTGTCTTACACAATGATTGCACACATGATCTATACAATAACTCAAAAACAATAATTAAACTATGAACCGTAAAACAAACCACCATAAGATTAAAAAATTAAAAAAAAATTAGTAATTTGCATTCCCATGTGTTAGGACTTAGATACCTCTAAGTGTGTAGTAGGTATTTCTAGGTGTTGTATAGTGGGTGTATTCCTTTACCTCCTTGAGCCAAGAGTTATATAAAGAATGTGTGTGTTGTAATAATTGCTCACTTTCCGTTGTATGGGGTAAATTCGTTGTAACGCCCCCAAACATTTGTCTGATTGTATTAAATAAGTCATAAATAAAAATAACAACCATTGATAAAGGAGATGCAAATTACCACGGTCCTATCTGAGATAATATAAGAAAGAAAAAAAAACCCAGTACAAATGCACCACACAAATATACTGGGATTGTTGGAGTTTAACGAAAGTGTTCACTACAGAAACTTAACCAAAACTGATTGGAAAATGTCTGAATACAGTGTACCATTTGCTACCGATCGCAAAATGTCTGAATACAGAATACAATTTGCTACTAATTTCATCCTTTTGATAAGTACTTTTTCATTGATTATCTTGCATGGTTTTCTTGATCGTCAAGTATCATTTTCATAAACTCTCATTGTTTTGCTTTTTATTTGCAGCGAATTTATAACTCAAGGAACAAAGCTTCTGGAAGCAATGGAGAATGCTGGCAATGGCGATATATTCTGATTCATTTGTTGCCTATATTTTCTTTTTGATACAAAAGGAGGTCCAGGGACCTAAAAGAAATTAAATTCTAGGGATATGCAAACCCCTCATGTCCTCAGACAGAATACTCCAGGGGCAGACCCAGCATGGTAGGGGTGGGGTGCATGGACCCCACTCAAATTTCCGGGCGAAGTTACCTATATACCCCTCTAATAATATTAAAACTGTGTATGTATATTATTTCAGACATTCCTTAACGTAATTCTCCATTTTTTGAATTTGGCCCCCACTGGAAAAATTTCCTGGGTCTGCCACTCGAATACTTTGCACATCGGCAGGAGGATCTTCAACTCTTTCCACTCCAAAGGTTCTTCTTTGGCCCATCCTAGCCATCTGGCCAGTTGCACAGTTGCCTTCTCTTGGACTGTAGCAGACTTTGACATCATTTCCTTTGTTCATAAGGTTCACAGTATCATCCACAAGGGCCTTCCATCCTCGTTTCTGGATTTTATACCAATGGCAATAACAACACCTAGGGAGTCAGATTCAACAATGAGTTTATTGACTCCATAGTCATTGTCCAAATGGCCTTGAAAGATCGTGCTCCTGCCCATAGCTCCAGTAAAACCTCTAATCCATCTTCCATTGCCATCCCTAAAGACTCCACCAATAGCAACCAAGCCATGTCCATGGTTGTGTATTTTGCTTGATGGATTGTTGATGACAAGTCCTTGGTTGTGTATTTTTTGCCGAACTGTCATTATTGACTTTGATGGAATCTTTTGTAAAGGTGTTTTGATAACGCTTTATGATAAACATTTGTAAGGTGTTTTGCAATGTTGTACTTTTTTTTGGTTTGTCGATTGTTTATGATGTTAGGTTGAAAATGTTGGTCCAAATTATAGTTTATGTAGTGCTGAGACATAAAACGTCAGCAGCCATGTTGCTCGTGGCATACACTAGCGTCAGATTACCAGACGTTGTGTTCCAGAAGCCTATAACATACTGGAACTCATTACGTCGCTCCCACAGACGTTGTATTCTACATCAACGTCGGTAGTGGGGACGCTGTGCACAACGTCACCAAGGTTGACGTTTAGGATTATGTATAACGTCAAATGTACTGACGTACTTAGAGACATTAGTTAATTGTTATTGGAAGACATAACGTCAGTACTTCGGACGTTTGATTTCCACTTAAACGGCAAAGTAGCTGACGTTGTAAGAAACATAGGCTAACAGCTTCTGACACTCACAACATCCCCATATTTGACGTTTCATTGCAAAAAATACGGGCGTCCATTTAATTGACATCAACACTCACTCCGTACAAATATAATGATACAGCCCAAACACAAACAAACTCAATACAAATTCAAACATCATCCATAAAGACAAACCTGATTCATAGAGAACATAAACAAATCAAATTGAAATATGTTCCAAACAGAAATCAAACGAAAACTGTAATAGTTTAAGTGCTTCATCTAACAATCACTTTTTTTTCTTCGATGCCGATGCCCTTGAAAGTTTGGATGCTCTTCCTTTTGTCTCTTGTTCTCCTACCTCTACGTTCACCTTCTTCTTTTTCTTTGATGCCCTTGAACGTGTGGCTGGTAGTCCTCTGGCTCGTCTTCATCCGACCCTTGTTCTTCTACCTCTACGTTCACATTTTTCTTTTTCTTTGATGCCCTTGAACGTTTGGCTGGTAGTCCCTCTGGCTCATCTTCATCCGACCCTTGTTCTTCTACCTCTACGTCCACCGGATGAACGATACAAATTCATCACTTACGTGTTTTGGTTCAAAGATTGACTCTTGTTCCCTTTAATGTCCCCTCCAACTGAGCTTGTTGCAAAATTCCGGTGATTCTCCGGTGTTGCCGCCGGCGAACTGAACTTGGATGTTTTTGAAATGAAAAAATAAGAGGGAAGTTGAAAAGAAATAGGTGGGTAGTTTATGGGTAGTTTATAAATTAATAATGGTTAAATTGTGTTAAGAATTGGTAATTAGTGTTTTTTTAATTTTACAAAATTAAATGACTACAGTGTATATTAATTCAAAGTTATATTATTTTTGTGGTGCAAGTAGTGATTAGGTGGTGTACATAAGTAATTGAAAAATAATAAAATAAAGGGTGCCGATAGTAAAAACCGAATGCCAATAGAAGCCGTCTAGTTTTTTTTATTCTAAAAAATAAATTGATTTCTATCTTTCCAAATATATAGGCCAAAGGGTAAACATGAAAAAAGCATTTCTGTGGCATTGAAAAGGATCTTCCCTGATTATGCTGGAGTTGGCAATATTCTTTTCCAGCCACATGTACAGGGAAATATCATTGTCAATAAAATTCTTGAGTATAGAAGAGGAGTTCCAAATGGTCTGTGCATGTGGCACATGCGTAAAAGATGGTCAACATTTGTTGTCTATACAACATGCATGAGAGGATTATTGCTGAAATTAAATTCATGACGAAGACGTCGTGCACAGCAAGTTGCAAGGTAGCACTTAATGTATAAGTCTTTACTAGATTTTTATTATTATATAGGTTAAACCAGACAAGCACTGTAATATAATAATTTCGTTAATCACAAGTACTGTAATATAACAATTTTGTTTTTTACTAGAGTCTAATTATTGTATAGATTAAACCATACAAGCACCGTAATATAACAATTCGCTAACCATAATGTAATATAACAATTTTGTTTTATTTGCTTAATGGTCTTGTATTCGATTTTAGTTTGTTGGATTTATGTATGATAGATTTATGCAGTCATTGATTTTAATTTGTTGGATTTATGTATGATAGATTTATGTAGTCATTGAATTGAATTGTTGCGCTTGTCATTTTATGTCTCAACAACGTGCTACGGTTCAATTGACTAAACAACAAACAATGACAATGACAATGAGGAAACAAGGATGGTTGGAGGTAATGAGACATCTGCGGGCATCGTTGAAAATGATGCTATCTCTAGATATGGCTGGCCGGGATTGATAACAACTTACCGCCTTCAAGTAACCTATATCATATTTTTAACTAACTGAAAGCATAAATGTTAATAATACCATTTATACGGAGGAACCGTGATCGATTGAATCTAGTTTTCAGTCGTGATTATTTGGAGAATTATTCTTATGTCGCCCTTCTGAGTTGTTTACGCAATACCCAATTCTGCACCAAAATTAAAAGAAAAAATAAATAAAAATAAAAAAACAGGTGAAGTTGGCTTATTAGTCGGAATACCATAAAAATATCACAACACACCGGAGACGAGTGCGGACATAAAAGAGAAAGGGAGGTGGAATATATAGGCATTAATCATGACATATTGTAATTAATGTATAGAACATTTACATGAAAATAATCCGG
The DNA here is from genome assembly GCA_036785695.1 of Gentiana straminea. Classification (NCBI taxonomy): domain Eukaryota; kingdom Viridiplantae; phylum Streptophyta; class Magnoliopsida; order Gentianales; family Gentianaceae; genus Gentiana; species Gentiana straminea. The sequence continues at coordinate 19,544,167 of JAVUPR010000061.1, read as the reverse complement.
CCATCACTACTATATTTATGTAGAACGTTTTTGTATATCTATATCCGTTGATTTAGGGCAAGTCCAATGCATATAGGTATCAAATTTTAATATTTGATACCTATGAACAGTGTAAATATAGGTATCAAATTTTCATCTCCAACCCAAAGTATCAAATTTTGAGTTTGATACCTGCAAACAACATCTCCAACCCAAAAGTATCAAAATTTAATAGTATAATTTTTTTAAAATTCATTTTGATTAAATTTATATTTGTTTCAATAATATTAAAAATATGTCGTATTAATTAAAAAATATTACGATAAACTATTTGACAATAATTTAGAAAATTTTGTATACATCAAGTAAAATAAAACCGAATTTGCGATAATAAATTCGTGACTAGTTAATTCGTCATGTGGCGTGCCATGATTCGCTGAAAATAATACGAATGTGATTTTGTATAACCATCAAAATTAATGAATGGATCAATCCGCCACGTGGCATGCTTTGATTTGTCAGTTAAATTTCGGATAAAAATTCTCAAAGATATCCAGCTGCCACATGGCATGTTGTAGTTGGTCAGCAAGATTACGGATGTGTTCTTTACCAATCCACCACAAATGAGCCCTAAAATGATCCTGACACGTGTCATAGTATCATTGGCCGATCGATTACGGATAAGATTTTCATATCCGGTTATCATATCTATATATAACCACTTTTACTTCATTTCAGCACACTCATTACATTCATCAAGAAATTGCTTCCGACATTCATATAATTTTTACCTATTGTTTATGCAATGAATCGATTTCTAAAATTGGCAATGAAAAAATGATCGTAAGGGTGCCAAACGCCGTGACCAAGATGATGCAATGATGGCAGCATTCAATGCACAACAAGAAGAGGAAGATGGAAGATCATCCCAATGTGGTGGTTCTGTTCCCGGTCGCCGGTAGATTCGCCGTCATAGAGAGGAGTCACATGCACTGTTGCATGAACAATACTTTGCGGATCCTTGTATGTACACGCCGATATGTTTCGTTCTCGATTTCGAATGCATAGGCCTCTATGCGACCGGATCATGCATGATGTTGCAAACCATAATAGCTACTTCATACAAAGAGATGACGCCATCGGTCGACCCGGATTCTTAACAATGCAAAAGGTGTTATGTGCTATAAGACAACTAGCTTATGGCACAGTTGCTGGTCTTTTTTATGACACTTGGGGCATAGCTGAGTCAACGAGCATAGAGATATTGAAGAAGTTCACTCGATCTATATATGAGGTATATGGAGAAGAGTATTTGCGTCGTCCAAACGCAGCTGACTTGCATCGATTGTTGGCCAAAGCCGAAGAAAGAGGGTTTCCCGGGCTGATAGGTAGCCTCGATTGTATGCACTGGCGGTGGAATGCATGTCCAAAAGCATGGGAAGGCCAGTTTACCGGATATAAAGGACGTGCGACAATAATTCTTGAGGCAGTTGCATCTTATGATACATGGATCTGGCATGCATTCTTTGGACTTCCGGGATCTCTGAATGATCTCAATGTCTTAGCGAAGTCCCCATTGTTTGATGATGTACTTTTGGGTAAAAGTCCAGATGTTGAATATGTGGTTAATGGAACACATTATGGTCATGGCTATTATTTAGTTGATGGCATATACCCTGAGTGGGCCACATTTGTGAAGACAATATCCAATCCCGGTACGCCACTGCAACAATATTTCGCCCAGATGCAAGAGGCATTTCGTAAAGACGTAGAGAGAGCTTTCGGGATATTGCAAGCACGTTGGGCCATTGTTCGAGGGCCTGCTCGTGGGTGGGACAGAGAGGACCTTTACTACATAATGATGGCTTGTATAATATTACACAACATGATAGTAGAAGATGAACGCGAAGAAGACGAAACAATTCCTATCGATCTAAATGAGACACCTACGCGTCCAACTAAAGCACAAGTTTATGACATACCACCTACGATGGAAACAAATGTGCAACGCGATGAAATACGTGATTTGCAAGGGTTCATGAATAGGTATCAAGGGGTAAAATGTAAATTGATTTCGAGAGCCCTAAAACGTGATCTGATACAGCACTTATGGAGGAAGAAGATGCAAGAGGAGGAGTAAAGAGGAAGTGTGGTTTCAATAATTGACGAATTTCAATAATATGTTATTGTGTTTGCGTTTCTTTTTCTTTTATTTAATTGTTGCAGTGTCTTTGTTTTATCTAGTTAATGTATTGTAGTGTTTGTGTTTGTGTTTGTTTTTTCATTGTTGTAGTTTCTTTGTTTAATCTAGTTATTGTATTGTAGTGTTTGTGTTTGTGTTTCTTTTCTTTTAAACACTGAATTACAAGGTCCTTAATAAAATCCAAACAACATTTATTCATCACACAAATACACATAATTGAAACAACATTTCTTCATCACACAAATACATATAATTGAAACAACATTTATTGATCATAACACAAATACAACAAGTTGACGGTAGAACTGAATGCGCACTCCAAGCTTCATTATTCAAGGATGATTCAAGTCAGAATTCATCCAATCGGTGTCCTCGGGCGGCGGAAATAGATTTCTGGACGTGCTCGAATTTGTCGGAGGTGGTGGAGTTGAGTATGCATCGGTCATTTCACGATCCATTATAATTTTTTGTTTCCTTTCCCAAAATATTTTCTTATTTGGGGTGAATGTGTTTGGATTCACCAGCATCGCACGCATATCTTCGGCATATTTTCTAGCAGCTTCAACATTACGTTCAGCATCTTCGGCCAGGGCCAACTCTCTCTCCCGATCAATTTTATCTTGAACATCTCTAGCTTTCGCATAGACCATATATTCCTCCATTTGTTTTGCACACTCCGAAGGTTTCGGGTTTTTTTTCGATTTCGTTCCGATCGGCCTAGTCGATGAGCTAGGTCTGCTTTCAGGTGTAAGTGTAGGTGTGTCGTCATCCTCAAGATTCACTGAACCCTGACTTTGGGGAGGATTTTGATATTTTGGCTCATGTTTCAATATAGCCCAACAATGACTTAGCTTAAAAGGCTTACCAGTCTCTGAGTGGAAATAGGAATCAGCTAAAAGTACCTATTATTTATGAATATTAATATACTATGTATACTTATCAACAAAAATAAAAAATAAAAAAATGGTGTAATGAAATGTATGGATACGTGTGATAATGTGTGTGTATATATATATACAATTTTTTGTAGAGGTAAAACAAAACTAAAAACATGATTGATAAAAATTAAAAACTAAACTAAAACTACATACGTGTGGTAATGTGTGTGTATGTGTATATATATATATATATATATATATATATATATATATATATATATATATATATATATATATATATATATATATATATATATATATATATATATATATATATATATACATATATATATATATATATGTGTAATGTGTGTGTATGTTAATATATAAAACTACATACGTGTGGTAATGTGTGTGTGTGTATATATATAAAAGAATAATCTACGTTGATTGTAAAAATTACCACATCCGTGTTGTTTCCTCCACTTGAGCGCGCAAGTTCAGCCCTCCTAAAAGCGGCACCATAGGTCATGCATTCTTTATTGATTTTTTCCACCGTGTAGGGCAACTTTTTGCATCCCTGTAGATACCATCGGTCAAACGATTTAGTTCGAATTGTTCTTGAATTTTAGCCCACATTGTTGTTTTTTTTTGGTTACTCCCGGTCTCGGGGTCGCCGGCAATCATTAACCTTGCTCGGCAAAGGGCTTCGTCTTCACCAAGTTTCCAACCCTCGGGTCTTCGTCTTGATGACATGTTTCTTCTGGAGGAGCTAAACCGGAAAAGAAGGTGTGAATTATATCATTTTTTTTTCACAAAGCAGTGGTGGAATATATATATATTTTTTTGAGGTGGTGGAATATACAATCTGAGGCTGAGTGAATTTATATCCGGTGAAATTATTAGTTCAATGGGAATTCACGGGAAGTATATCAATGGGAAAAGAAAAAAAAAATTATAGAAAAGAGTCACGGGGTTGGAAGAAACAAAAAAGCAAAGAATCAAATGTCACATCATAGGGGACAACACTCTTTTCAGCACTATTCACCACTTTTTTACATGAAAATTGATCCACTTGCGCGCGTATGACCACTGCTGTGGTATTTGCCCAAGTCTCAGTTTTGAGACCTCTACTGATACCAACTCAAATTTTGATACATTTAATTTTTTCAATTGGAGATGTAAAAACCTTCAGACAAGTATCAAATTTTGATCTGAGACCTACCCATTGGACTTGCCCTTATAGGAGCTTAGCTACCAATGATCCTATCGGTCGATATTAAATTTGTTAGCTTCCTTTGTTTGGGAAAATTATTTGGTAGGACCTTCATGTATGTGGATTAATATGCATCATACAGTATCAATTTAAATGAAGTTGGGTGACACAAATTCATCAAGATATGTAACTCCATAAACGTGGAGTTACCACTCAAATGAAGTTGGGTGACAATAATTCATCAAGATATGTAACTCCATAAACGTGGAGTTACCACTCAAGAAAAACCCCTTTGTTAGTTATAAATCAGAGTTTTGACAACGAGACATTATCCAAGTGGTTAAGCTCATGCCTAAGGACATTAGAACAATCGCAGATTCTCTCAACGAATTCTCTACTCTACAGTTTTAAATAAATATTTTTCTACTTTACAGAATGTCTATCCAAGATGAAATAAATCAGATTTTCTATTTTACATAATGCGGTAGATATATATTTTTTTTTACGTAATCTAGTTGAATACAGTAGATGTAAATAAAATTTTACAAAATCTATAACTTACGGTAAACATAAATTTTAGGGTTGGTATCTGACCAAATGTGGTCCTCAACCAACAAAAATAGAAAAAAGATTTGGTAGACAGTAGTTTCTAGAAAGAAACTTCTATTTAAAAAAATTTCATTGGCTAGAATTATTGACCGGGTGGTCTAAAAGTTAATCAAAGACCTAACAAAATTAGTGTACAATAAAAATAGAGTACTTTTTTTTTTTTGTAGTACTCCCTCCGTTTTTTTATCTGTCATACATGGAGACCAGGTTCATCCAAAAAACAACTAATCTTAAGCTATAAGGTTATCAGGTTCATCCAAAAAATAACATCAAATGTGACAGTTAAAATAAATGGAGGAAGTATTTCTTGTTGAAATTCTAAAATGCAGTTTTTAACGGATTCATGGTATCTTGTGCCAGTTCTCTTATGGGCTCGAGTCCCATTTGCTAGGTGCAATGTGGGTTATAATATAATATATCCACTCTGTGGTAATTTCGTTTCGGTAAAAGAAAAAAATGTTGCTATAAAAAAAGTTTTGATTATAATATGTCCATCATATGTGGTAAATTTGTAAAAAAATAAATAAAACAACAACAACCTCTATATGAATGGGATCCTCTGTTGCATAAAAAGGTGAAGTTTTTCAGATCAACACGACTAAAACAACTGTCGTTTTTATATTAACTAGTAAAATATACGTGCCTCGCACGTGTTTGGTTATATTCATATTTTTAACATTAAATAAAATAAAATATTAGTTTAACGTTACACATATTGTTATTTATGTGTTTAAGTTATATAAAATAGAATAGAAATATTTTAATAAAAAATATTATTGTTATAAATTGATTTAATGCTTGGTAGACTTGAAATCACACATGCATTGAAGCAAACATGCTATTGATCACTCTTATTGTTCGGTAGAATTGATTAATATTATTGTTTGATTCACTCTTATTCATATGCATTGAATCACACATGCTATATACATTTATCATTCTTTTAAATCTGATAGGAATTATTGATTACAAAATCATGTATTCGAATGCTATATTAACATATTTCTCCCATATCTTTGCAAGTGAAGGATCTAGAAAATTTCAGGGGAGGGGTCCGATAAGAGTATTTTTTTTCTTCCAACTATAATTGTTTCTATGGGTAAAACTTAAACTCGATAATAATGAGCAAATAGTCACTATATTGTTGATATAAAAATAATTTCTTTAATACATGGTTTATTTTGATCCAAAAATAATGAGGAATGTATTATGGTGAAAATCAACTGACATTATCAGTTATATATGTTATACCGAGAATTAAATATTATGTTTTAATAATAATCAGTTATATTACATAATTACAACATCATTCTATTTCTAGTTAAATAAGGGTCAATATATTTGGTCAAGATTAGTTTTTTTAATCTAAGATTGAATTTTATCAACATAGTAAATGAAACATGCGGAGACACCAAATTCAATTTCTTTTTTGACAGTACCAAATTCAATTTCAAGTTGTATAAATTGCAAATATATTTTAATTGTTATACATGGATTATTCATGCTACATGAATATACTTCTTTGATATATAACTATATAATTTTGGATAAGTTAGAATGGTAGATTTGAATTTGAATTTGAATTTGGATAAGGATGAATAATGATCGATCATTATATATTTTAATATACAAATAAGGTTAAACTATGAATCTTAATAACTAATTCTACTATGTTTCTTATATTTGAACTTAATTTTCTCTGATAAAATAAATATTAATAAGAAAATTAAATGTCTAGCATACTTATGTAACATGAATTTTATTTAGGTATAAGGGGATATAATTAGTACCAAGTGTAGATGCAATTAGTCAAATAGGACAACTTTGTAAAAAAATTGTATTTAAGACAATCTAGTAAAAGCTATTACATATTTAACATCGGTGATGACTAATATAATTCAAGTCGTCCTCTTTCTCGAAACAAAAACCCCCAATTCATGGCATATCAGTTAATTCTAGTAACTAATTTTTTTTTCTTACTTTTTTGTGAGAAGTAACTAAATTTGAAACCTAAACAATTCTACCTATCTATTCCAATCAGATTCATTGTGTGAATCATTCAAGCAATGCATTTGGGTATTTGGTTTGTAGAAGAACATACCATCATAAAATCATTAGTGAACCTAATATATTATTCACTACTTATGTATTGGGGTTTTAATGCATTGTGTACATAATTTACATCGCATGCAAGGTTCACTAATGGATCTGAGCTTTATTCTAAAACTCGGTTCTCTACGTGATTCACTAAATATGTATTTATGCGAGTGATCCGCATCATGTTAGTAGTAATTATAACTCATATACTTTATAATAATCATTGTTATTACTATCCTGAAATCATTATTGTTGTTGTTGTTGTTTTTGTTGTCAGCAACAACATCATCATCATTTTTCTTTAAAATAATCAAATTAATAGATAAATGGAAAGAAGAAAAAAAGAAACATGTACTACAAGCTTTCAAGCCCTCCTTCAAATAATTCCAAACCTCCTCAATACCAACAATGCCTCATTAAAAAACGAATAACATGATATAGTATAGTTGTTGAATAAAAACTGAAGATCACTCCCCTAAGCCATCAACTAACACAAAGATTAAAAACCTCAATTTTTTTATATGTTCCTATTTAATGACATTGTATGTCGGAGAATAGTCTTTCTAATGGCCTTCAAATGTGCATCTGATATAAAGCATAAATCATTCATTGCTACATGTTGCAACCTTTACATCCCTCATGCCCATATCCCTTCGAATCCTCACCTGAAGACACCACATCATTCTGTTAGGTTGTGTGCTTCATGCTCGACCGCTTCAATTCCACACAAGTACTGCAACAAAGCCTCGTCAATAGCAAGAATATCATCAATCAATTCTTAAGCCTCTAGCAATGGATTGTGTACTGTTGATTGCATTTCATTCGAATTACCTGTACAAATTGGTAAAGTCACATTCCTTTTGTCCATGCAATTAAAAACTTTTCATTTACCAATTGATCCTCATCTAATATGCATTCGGTCCTCAACACAGTCTTTTGAATTCCTAGCTCATTGCTAGTATTCCTTAAACCCTTGTTGTAGTTGTGAAATCGTTCTCATGCTTCATCATTAGCCTCTTTCACATTGATTACCTACATTCTTCAGGAAATGGTCATTGGATATCTCTCCTACTATACTATTGCCGAGGCTTAGCTCGAGTTTCCTTAGTATTTACCATCTTATTATGATGCATCTTGGGACACCAATGCTCATGGTGTATAATACACATGCAAAAATTATAGTATGAAGGCCCTAATTCATTGCTAATCATCTACCAATACCCAGAATCCTCGTTCCCAATCCAAATACAATCCACCCAAGCCTGAGTGAAAGAGGCTTCAGTCGCTTAAGCAAGGTATCTCAAGCTCGAGTCCTTGTGGATGCGACAAACTTTCTTGGGAAAGGTCTGACCTTTGGTGCACATCAATATTTATCAGGATTAGTCTCAGTCAATTGTCTGGAGATACTTTAGGAAATAAAAAAAATCCAACAACGACCATCACACATTCATTAGAAGGCCTTCTTAGTTCAATAGTAGCAAAGTCGATTTGAAGAGGCCGGCCAACAAAGATGCAATTCGGCATAGATAATCTTTATTAAACAAAGGAAAATTCGGAATCAACAATCTTTGTTAAACAAAGAGAGAGACAATTCAGAATGTTCTATCTAAACGGGGCCAGAGACACCTCTTGATTAAGGAAATAAACCGACCATCCATTTAGATAATTACATCGGATTTTTGGTAACAGTCTAGAAACGTTGATAGAAAAGTCGGTTGTAATCAATACATATTTATTATCAAGCAATCATATAAGACAAAAAGATTTAAGCCCTAGATATGTGTTGAGAAGAAGTGCAAATTGCACACGAGCAATTCGTATACAGAGAAACCTTAGAATTACCATCAAAAGAACTTGAAATCACCGTGTATATTATCCTCAATCTACTCGTATACTTACATTATAGTAATATTATTATTGTTGTTGTTATTGTTTGTTGTTGGTATTATTATTATTATTTTCATTGAATAATAATCTGTGTTTATTATAGTTTGTGTTTAATATTCTTTTTGGTAGTATTGTTACCTTTTAATGATTTCATAGATTTCTAATTTTTTTTAGTGGTTATTAGTTATAAGACAATCGTTAGAGACTTAATGATCATTTAGGACAATCCAAAAACTTATTATCTTATAAGGACAATCTAACTTCTTTTTTTTTAATTCCACCTTCGAAAGAGAGATGCGTCTCTGAACACTCAAAGTTCTTCTCATTGGCGCCATAGGCCTTCAGATCGAACACTGAATTTCTCTGTATGTATTTAGTGTTCAGTGTTTGGGCTAAAAAAAGGCATACAATGGTCATCTCTGTAATTACTGTTACCGCTGCCATTGTCAATGCCTCTTTCAAAACATCCGCTAACTCCATAACATTTCAACATCAATTTGAGAAGCAACACAACAACTAGCAAATCTAAACATATTAAATTTCATACCCAGGAGAATCATGTTCAATTTTTGTAACAAACCTAGATCAGGCAAAATGTTCTATCGGCATCTGCATGTCTATAAATATGAAAGAAATGATTAAAAAAAATGGCAGGGGAATGAAATAAATTATACAATTAGATACGTGTAATGTCAATGAGTTGCACATTACATTTAAGACCTACCAGAGACTCCTAAATTTGAAGAAAAAGAAGCTGAATTTGACGCCCAAACGAATGCAGAAACAGAGGCGGTTGAAGAAAAAATGCCTAAAAATAGTGCCTTATTTAATGCAGCAGCAGTGGCTGTTGAAGACGAAGAAACTCAACATGATGTTCATACAAATGCTGTAGGAGAGGCCGATGAAATCGATTCAAGCATCGAGCATACGAGCAAATTGATCGAATGTCAAGTAATCGAAGAGGCAATTGAAGATAAAGAAGAAAAAGAAGCTCAACTTGATGTCCCTATAAATGCAGCAGGAGAAATTCAAACAATCCTTGATCAAGATCATACTCAAATCTCTCACCAGATTACATCTGACAACATTTTACCTCAGGAAAACGACCAAAACATTTCATCATCGAATTGAGTATTCTCGCCGTAGCCGAATCTGCAACGGGGCTCAAAATTGACTCAAAAGATGTCGGTATAGATCTTCATTCCATTGAACCTGTTACTGAAAAGGACATTATTTATCAAGAAACCGATGAATTATCGCAAGAAGATCTAATGACGTCAATCGTGAGAGAGAATAATGAAGGCAGATCAAAAGCAGTTATATTTAACAATGTAGAAGAAAGCTCAGAAGGATCACTAGTACATGAAGTACCAATGGAGGTCAAGGATCAAACAGACAAGCTGCAAGAAAATGGAGCACCTGTAACACTGCGAAAAACAGAGAAAGAGATCCACTACAAAGTAATCGAGGATGGTGCCATCTCTTCTGAGAACAACCAAACCGTAAACATCGAAAAAGGGATCTCAAATATGAACTTCTTCAAGAAATACATGGTGAAACTAACGAAACGAAGAACGATGAGAAAACGAGCTTATTGATGAGAAAAAGAGGTCCAATTGTTATAGGAACAATGTCGGCTCTATTGTGGCCTCGTGTGTTACTCCTACTTTGGCCTTATTATATATATAGAAGAGTTATATGAGATAGTTGTAGATTATTGAATTATTTGCCATTTTCAAGATGCATCAGTAAAAATGTCTATGCTATTTAACAAATGTCTATGCCACATCAAAACAATATAAAACGTGTTATGTAGTTTGTCATTTGCTTAGCATGCTCTGTTTTTAATGGTTTTGATGCCTTTTGACAAAGAAGTATAAGCTCAAGAACTACCAAAGTAAGAAATATTTTTCTGATTTACATGCTACTTGATGGAGTGACATTGATGACTGATGCAGGGACATTGATGATTTATGCAGTGACATTGCTGACTTATGCAGTGACATTGATGTCTGATGCAGGGACATTGATGACTTATGCAGTGACATTGATGTCTGATACAAGGACATTGATGACTTATGCAGTGACATTGATGTTTGATGCAGGGACATTGATGTCTGATGCAGGGACAATGATGACTGATGTAGGGACATTGATGTCCAATGCAGTGACATTGATGAATGGACATTAAGCTAAACAAGATCGTCAAATGATTCAAGATCGTGTTAAAGAATTGAGGGATTCCACAATGAATCCAATTATCAGGAAGGCACAAACAACATGTGGCCATTACAAGAGTCATAGTGAAGAGTCTTTGCAGTTTCACCAAACTTGTACTTTTATCCATATTAAAAGCTCCACATTTGAAGAAATGCAAAACAAGAGCGGAGCTGACTGATGCAGTTGTTAGGTTTTATGCAGTGACATTGATGTCTGATGCAGGGACATTGATGACTTATGCAGTGACATTGATGTCTGATGCGGTGACATTGATGACTTATGCAGTGACATTGATGTCTGATGCAGGGACATTGATGACTATATTTACAATTAGATAACTGATGCAATGATATTGATGTCACCGCATATACAACTTGATACACACATTTGATAACTTTGTAAAGTAATTTATTTCTTTGTTATCTTTAAATATTTGATTGATGTTGGTTTATTTGATTAGTGTTGGTTTAAATTTTTCGATAACTTTGTAAAATAACTGTATTTCTTTTTCTTTTTTTTTTTGTTTAAATGCATATTTTTACAACCAAAGGTATGCATAAATTGTTACAATAACACGTCACTGCATAAATCATTACAATAACACGTCAGTGCATAATTCGATACAATAAGACATCACTGCATAGATCGCTACAATAAGAAGTCACTGCATAAATCGCTGCAATGAGACGTCATTGCATAAATCGCTACAATGAGATGTCACTGATCAAGGTTGTCAATGTATCGCGGCGGTCAATACATCATGGTAGCCAATGAATCGCGGCGGTCAATGCATCTGGGTGGTTAATGGATCCCGGTGGCCAATGCATCAGGGTAGGTGGTCAATGCATGATGGTGATCAATACGTCACGTCAATTTTTATGAAGAAAAAAATTGATTTTATGAAATTTATTCAGAAAAATATCAAATTTGATTTTAGAATAAAGAAGACGAAAAAATATGAATTTTAGTAAAAAAAATTATGATGATCCGAGTTTTAGATCAAAATATATGACCTTTAGAAATATGGTGAATTATAAAAATAAAATTAAAATTAAAAAAAAAACCCACGCACACAGTAAGTTTTTTTGTTTTGTTTTGTTTTTTATTTTTTATTTTTATTACTTTGAACACTTTTTTTTTTTTCCTTCTTCCTCTTTATCCAATTGAAATTAGAATGTCTTTATAACTAAATAAGCTTCTTTCTTAAAATTAGAATGTCCTTATAACTAAATAAGATTTCGGAGTGTCCTATTACCCTTAATAAGTTGAAAATCAGTCTTTTTAAATAATTGATCCTTTTTTTTATTACTATTGTGCGTAACTTTTTGTTGCTCGTGCGTATTCTTTTATCCATTTAAAATTAATAATCTACAAATTAATTAAAAAAACTAAAATTTAAGCTGTGAGATGCTTTTTAATTTATTTTAGTGTGTATCTTTTTTTTTTTAAAGCTATAAGAAGGTTTTTAATTTTTTTTCTTGTGCGTACTTATGCTTTTTAATTTATTTTATTGTGTATCCTTTTTATAAGCTATAAGATGCTTTTATGCGTATTTTTATTTTTATTTTAGTAGTAATTAGGAAGAAACACTTTTTGAGGAAACAAACTCACACTTTTAATATAGTAGAGATAGAGATTTTAGTAGTAATTAGGAAGAAACACATTTTGTGGAAACAAACTCACACTTTAATATAGTAGAGATAGAGATATGTAGAGTTCTTCAGAAATGCGGGCTTTCTTCGAAAGACATCAAATCTTTAAAATAAAAAAAACACACACACACACATAACTAGCCGAGAAAATGCTACGATCATCACGGTTGTGTCACAACGAAAAACGCAACACACTTTTACACGTTCAATCATGATATAGGACCCATTGATAATCATGTAGGCCCACCGTAACCAATGGTGCAAAAATGTGTTTTTCACTTGTTTCACCGTTGTAGTCGTAGCATCGCCCAAACCAATTACATTCAAGTCACAATGTTCTCCAAAACGAAAAACCACAACTGCAGCCGCATAAAGTACAAACAATAACCTAGTTACATCCAAATGACAAACCACGCCTCCATTCGATTCACCAAAATGTATAGTATGCATCACTCCCGGCATTCGGTTTCTTTTCTCTCAATAAGCTTAATGAAATTACGAACTATTATTTTACCTTCTTCCGTTATGATACTTTCTGGGTGAAACTGCACTCCTTGAAGATGCTTATATCTCCTATGACGTGCAGCCATTATAAGTCCATCTTCGGTCCACGCAGTTATCTCTAAGTTATCATTTGGAAAGCTTTCTTTTTCAATCACAAGGCTATGGTATCTACCAGCAGTAAACGGGTTCGATAAGCCTGCAAGTAATCCATCTTCTTCACCTTCGTTGTAGTATACGGGAGAGCTTTTCCCGTGCATAACACCGAAAGGAGAACGCACTATCTTCCCACCAAACGCCTCCCCGATGCACTGCAACCCCATGCATACACCGAATAATGGGATTGTTGGTCCCAGCTCGAGAACGGTTTGTAATGATATTCCTGAGTCTTGTGGTGTACCAGGTCCGGGTGAGATCAGGACTCCTCTTGGATTTTTGTTTTTTAGTTCAGACACGGTGAGTTCATCATTGCGGTACACCTCAAAATGACAGCCTAGCTCACCCAGGTACTGGCAGAGATTGTAAGTGAAGCTATCGTAATTGTCGATGACGATAATGGGATTGGATAAATACTTTTTGGGTGAAGCATTGAGCACCGGGGAAACCTCTGTTTTTCGAGAAAAGGCTAAAGAAAGTTTTGGAGAATAGGCTTCTCGGGGTCCAAAAAGCGGTTGGGTTTTCTCAATGGTTTTAGACCTGAGAAATCCAGGGGACATAAGTGCGGATTGCTTGATTGTGGCAGAAGGGGGAGCAGTGACAGAATACATGGCGACAACGATGACAAGGGTGATGGCGGAGACGGATCCAGATGTGTGAGGAAATGTAATTATGCTCCCTACATAAGTTCAAACGTGTCAATCGTCAATCATGGTTTCATCTATTCAAAACAATATCCACACAGCGAAAGAGCAATAAAAACTCAAAACGAAAATCAATTGTAAATAACAAATTTAATCAAGCAAATTAATACTTACTCTCTGAGCTCTTCTAACCCTGTAGAAGATCTCAAAATATTTTTTGACACACAATTTTCCATGTTATCACCATGCCACAACCGAAAACAATCAAACTGTTATACATACTGTATTCTAACAGAGGAGTTAAGCAAGCAAAAAAGAGAACATCAATGCCTGCCTCATTACTGTGTTAGAAGTTCCAAGTTATATTACACATTCTTCCTACTAAAAGCTCAAACTTTGCTTTGAAAAGAAAAAAAAAAGCAACCATTCCAAAGGGAGATGCAAATTACATCGGTCCTATCCGAGACAATATAAGAAAAATAATCTACAACTGAAATGAGATTTGTTTGAACTATCAACGCTAAGTCACTCGATTCACACCATTTTGCAGGGAATAAAATTCTGAAACTGAAACGAGATATGTTTGAACGATCTTGTACTCCTTCTACCAAAACCAGCTCAGTTGATTCACACAATTTCACAGAGAATAAATTTCTGAAACTAAAACGAGATTTGTTTGAATAATCGTGTTCACCTCATGCTTTTTAATTTAACAAAGCTAGCTCAGTCGATTCGCACCATTTTACAGGGAATAAATTTCTGAAACCAGATTTGTTTTACATTCACATCATGCTTTTACATTCTAACAAAACTTAGCTCAGCCGATTCTCACCACTTTATGTGGAATGAAATTCTGAAACTGAAACTGACATTTATTAGAACTATGCTGTTCACCTCATGCTTTAAATTTTAATAATAACAAAGCTCGCTAAATCGATTTGCACCGTTTTACAGGGAACAAAATTGTGAAACTGAAATGAGATCTGTTTGAACTATATTGTTCACCTCATGCTTTAATATTCTAACAACTCTATCTCAATATTACAGCCACCTCTCAAATTGAACAAACCAAAAGCAACTACCGAATTACCTGAAAAATGAAGATTAGACAGAAAGATATGACTTACGTTTTAATATGTGGACCACAGTGCTTGGCGGCGGCGTTGCTGGAGAATGGAGCGGAGGAGACTTCCAACTTCAACGGCCGACGAAAAAAAAGCGGTGGAGGAAGCTGAACGAGGGTGGATGATTACAGTTAGGCTTAGAGTATCTCCGGTCATAAAAAAAATAAAAAACGTTTTCTCAACAAATTTTCTCAACTTATGACTGTGCCACGTCATCTAACTTATAAACGTTTTCTCAACAAATTTTTTTCACAATCATACATACTGCCATAAACCATTCACAACATAAAATAAAAAAATAGCCGTCTAAAGCTGTTAAGGAAAAGGGAAAAGAAAAAAAAACGAAAAGCAAGAATGTGTCAGGCATATACCGGTACATTCAATTGGAACTGAGATCGTCAGCTGTAAAGTGGCTACTGCTGTGGCTGCTGTGAAGTAAAACGACGTCGTTTCGATGCAAAACGATACCGTTTTACTTGTTTTTTTTTTTTTTTTTTTTAAGTTCGCGATCAAAACGTATTGTTTAGACTCAAAACGGTATCGTTTCTTTATCACAACAGGGCCTGCTGTGTATTCACCACAGCAGACGATCCGGGCTCAATTCAATTGAACCTTTTTTAAAAACCCTTTTCAAGTTGGCATCACTCCAATGACACAAACCTTTTATAAGTATTTTCAAATTAAAACAAAAAACAAAATATTTAGGTTTGAAAAATATTAACCAAAACCAATCATATCATAGACGGTTTGGTTTGATTCGGTTTGGTTTTTTAATTAATCGGTTTGGCTCGGTTCGGTTAGTCAGTTTACACTACAAAGACTATCGCAAATTAAATATAGAAGACAAATTACTAAAGTTATTTTCTCATTATATCATTACTTGCTACTCAATAAGAATTAAGTCTCACTAATTTCAAAAGAAAAACACTCCGCCGAATAATATATTTAATTAAGAACGACAAAACGCTCTAAAATTTGTATCAAAATAAATAATAACTAGCAAACGAACGATGGAAAACATCGAAAATGTTTCAACACTAAGTGAATATCAACATTTTTTTTTATCAACTGTCGTAGATACATTAGTTCATTTGTTGATAAAATCCTCACGTTGAACCGATATATCTATATTATTATCTCTCTATATATATAATTGAACATATATATTTTAACTATCTTAGTTGTCGGTTCGGTTCGGTTCGGCTCGGTTTTTCGGTCTTAGTTTTAAAAACCAAAACCAAAACAATTCAAGTCGGTTTGGTTCAGTTTTTTTACTCGGTTCGGTTTTCATTGTTTTGAAAATCGTCTTAACAGTTTGGTCAGTTTGGTTCGGTTTTGAAAATATTGAACACCCTTAATTAGAACGATGTAGCTTTATTGTTAGAAAATGTAGTTTCAGACTCCGGAGACCCTACTGGAACAAATTTTTGGATAAAAAATTTAGTTTTACGATCCGGTGACCTTACTGGGAAAAACTCCTGGATCCGCCCTGGCCACAACCCTCCCCCAACCCTTCCCCCACATTGACCCTTCCACCCTTTCTTCAAAGAAGGGTAAAAACCTTTTGCCCCATCGTGGTTTGTTAAATGAAGTCTTTGCCCTCTCGTGGTTTAAAAATATATGGTTCACCTCACTGGGGTTTTCCACAAACCATCAACTACAAATTCAGGCAAATAAAAAAGATTCCATCAGAATATTCCTTTTTTAAATAAAATATCACTTTTACCCTCAGCCTTCTATTTCTTTTTTTTTTTTTACATTATTTTTTTATTAAACAACCCGTCAGCTTATTAATGTATTTTCTTTCCCCAAAATTAAATAGCAAGGAACGGGAACGACGACTAGGGTTCTCCATGGGCGACCATTGCTGCGATTTCCTGCGAAATTGATCATTTCGACCGCGATTTGCTGCTTATTCCGGCAAGGTAAATGATTTGCTTCCTTTTTTCCGATTTGCTGCTTCCCCTTTTTCGGTTTTCTAGATCGTGTAGAAGCTTTGAGTTCTTGGATAGATTGACAATTTACACACAATGTAGTAAATGAGTAAAATAATCAGAGGAGATAATTAAAAATTAAAGCTCTATTGTCTATCATGGTTCAAAGTCGCGGTCGCGGTAACCGACTCGGAGGCCACCGAGTCACATGTATCGGTCGCGTATCGGTATCGTTTCAGGGAGACGGGTTTTCTCCAATATAAAATGATTTAGAAAAATTTAAAAAAAATTCAGGCCGAGTCACTGTAGATATCGGATTGACTCGGCCGAGTCAGACCAAGTTTTGCCGAGTTAGGCCGAGTTTTGCCGAGTCAGACCGATACATACCCGAGTCATGTCTAAACCGAGATGAATCCGTAATTTTGTACCGGTAAGCTCCGAGTCGGAGTCGACTCGGCCGAGACTTTGAACCATGTTGTCTATTCATCTCCTCCCCTCCCAGCCTGGCAAAAGTTGGTAAATTTCATGGACCAATTCTAATTCAAACATAATTAAAGGTGGGAAAAAAAATCCATTAAAACTTAGAGATAACTGAATGCAGCAACAAAATACAGAAAAACAACCGCATTTAAAAGAGAAGTCCACCGAAAAACGGAAAATCGGAGGTGCGAAGCCTACCGTAAAAAGCAGCAAATCGCAGTCGGAAAGAAACTCACCGGAAATCGCAGCAAATCGGTGATAACTACAGTGATTCGCGGTGAAAACAAAGCAAATGGGTGATAACAGCAGAAAATCGTGCAAAACGAATCAAATTTTTTATCGCGGTCGGAATGGTCAATTTCGCCGGAAATCGTAGCAATAGTCGCACCTAGTCGTCGTTCCCGTTCCTTGCTATTTAATTTTTGGAGAAATAAAATACATTAATAAGCTGATGGGTTGTTTAATAAAAAAAAAAGAAATAGAAGACTAAGGGTAAAAGTGGTATTTTGGACTTCCGGCAATCTGTTTCATGTAGCCTGGCAAGGAAATTTTGAATCATGGGTACAAGACCCTTTACATGTAAGACCCATTGCTCATGCAATTTGGGATCCGCATTTTGGTCAACCGGCTGTGGAAGCATTTACTCGAGGAGGTGCTCTTGGACCGGTGAATATCGCTTGCTCAGGCGTTTACCAGTGGTGGTATACAATTGGTTTACGCACGAACGAAGATCTTTATACTGGAGCATTTTTTCTATTATTTTGTTAGAATATACGCATTTAATATAAGAATATACGTATTTATTGTAGATTATTCACAGCATTTATTGTGTATATTTCACATTTACTCTAGTGTCTAGAATTATAGCACATGCCTATATATGTATACTAATCATATTCATTTGGAAGTGTGAATACAAAAATATTTCTCCAATCTTTTCTATCATGGTAGCAGAGCTTTTCTGATCCACTCGGGAAAAACTCTCTTTCGTTTAGCCTCCTTCTTTTCTCGGCTACAATTTTCCTTTCTCTGTTAATCTCTCTTTTCTCTGCACAACCTTCTTTCTTTTTCTGTTCCTCGTCCATTACCCACAGCCTTCTTTCTTTCTTTTCTTTCTTTATTGTAGATTATTCACAGTACCAAAAGCTTCCATTGTTTTCCCATGGCAGAATCTCTCCCTCCCACCACCACCACCAGTGTTATCCCTCTCTCCGCCGCCCTCCATGCTCCCATCAAACTTAAATCCACCAATTACTTGGCCTGGAAATTGCAATTCACTTCCCTCCTCACCGCCTACGATCTCTACGGTTTCATTGACGGTACCAAACCCAAGCCCATCGCCACCATCACCAAGGATGCTGTTACCGCTCCAAATCCATACTATGGTACTTGGGTCCGACAGGATAAATTTATCTTGAACACTATCTTAGGCTCGCTTGACGGTGATGAAACACAGCATATAGCCAACGTGGATACCGCCAAAGAAGCTTGGGACATCCTAGCCACTATCTACGCCACTCCTTCTAGGGGTCGTATCAAACAGGTTCAATTTTCTCTTCGTACGCTGACCAAAGGTACTCAATCTATTTCTCAATTTGTTCATGCTGTTAAAGCTAAAGCTAATGAACTAGCTATGTTGGGAGCCAAAATGGCTGATGAGGATGTTACTGATCACATTTTAGCTAACCTTGGTGATGAATATATTGAGTTAGTTCGTGCGGTTCAAGCTCGAGACACGTTAATCCCTTTTGATGAATTACATGAAAAGTTGCTAAATTTTGAAGCAGGGATTCAGTCCAGAAATTACTATCAACGCACCCCCCACCCCGCTGCCTTTGCTGCGTCCCCCTATTACCCACCCCTCCCCGTCGTCCCCATGGTTCTCCTCAGCCCAGCCCCATGCAACAGCCCGCTTTTCCCATGCAAAACAGCCCAAATTCCATGCAACAGACTTCCCACCCACGTCCATCCACATGATATAAAGGTAAATGTCAATTATGTGGTGTATGGGGTCATAGTGCCAAAAGGTGTCCAACGTATCCTTTATTTTCCCAAAATCCCGCTGCCCAGTCACGTCCCTCTACCCCAGCTCGTCCTTTTCCTCCCCCTCGTGCTCACCATGCTGTTGCTCAACCTTGGCTCCTGGATAGTGGAGCCTCGCACCATATGACTGCTGATTTTGAAACATTGAGTCTACATGAGCCTTATTCTGGATCTGACGACATTAAAATTGGAGATGGAAGCTCTCTACCCATCACTCATACAGGTTCCACTACTCTCCTTACTTCTCAATCCTCTTTTATTTTATCTAATGTCTTATGTGTTCCTCGCATTTCCCGTAACTTATTGTCTGTCTCTCAATTCTGTTTGGATAATAATGTTGTCATTGAATTCTTACCTGATTGTTTTCTTGTGAAGGACCGTCAGACAGGCTCATGTCTCCATCAAGGCCAAGTTAGAGATGGCCTTTATTTCTGGTCTTCTGCTCCAGTTCTAGCTTTTTCTGCCAATAAAACAGCTCCCATGACTTGGCATCATCGACTTGGCCATCCAGCCTCCTCTATCTTGCAGTCCATCATTCAGCAAAACTCATTGGTCTCTGGCTCCTCCATCACCACATCTCCATGTGATGCCTGCTCAAGTCATAAGAGTCATCGTTTACCGTTTTCTATTTCTACTTTACAGTCATCCCGCCCTTTAGAAATAATTTTTTCGGATGTATGGACATCACCTATTTATTCTGTGGATGATTTCAAGTACTATATTATCTTTATTGATCACTTTACTCATTTTATATGGCTCTACCCCCTTAAAAGAAAGTCTGATGTTAGTACTGTTTTTCCTCGCTTTAAAACCTTAGTCGAAAAACAATTTTATTCTGTCATTAAAATCCTTTATTCGGACAATGGAACAGAGTACATTGCTCTTCGCAGTTACTTCTCTGACAATGGTATTGCGCACCACACATCCCCTCCTCACACACCACAACATAATGGCATTTCTGAACGTCGACACCTTCATATCGTTGAGACAGGCCTTACTCTTCTTCATCATGCCCAAATGCCCTTAAATTACTGGTCATACGCCTTCGCTGTGGCTGTTTACCTTATAAATAGAATGCCTACTCCGGTTCTTTCCATGGATTCCCCTTTTTCGAAATTATATGGCATCACCCCCAACTACTCTAAACTTCGTGTGTTTGGGTGCTTGTGTTACCCCTGGCTACGTCCCTACAACACCCATAAGCTTGAACCAACCTCTCTCCCT
The DNA here is from genome assembly GCA_036785695.1 of Gentiana straminea. Taxonomy (NCBI): domain Eukaryota; kingdom Viridiplantae; phylum Streptophyta; class Magnoliopsida; order Gentianales; family Gentianaceae; genus Gentiana; species Gentiana straminea. The sequence continues at coordinate 19,523,320 of JAVUPR010000061.1, read as the reverse complement.
TGCGTCTTTATTGGTTACTCTCTTTCTCAAAGTGCTTATTTATGCCTCCATATAGATACCCAACGGCTCTATATCTCTCGTGATGTTCGGTTTGTTGAAAATGTCTTTCCTTTCCATTCTTCACACTCATCATCCTCCATTAACTACTCTTCTGATTCTTGGCTCTCCCCAGCCCTTCTTACTTTGTCGTTACCCGACCCATCCCCATCCCCTGCACCGGCCTCTTCCTTGCCTTCTTCTCCCTCCTCCCCTTCTCCGTCGCTTTCCCCGACCTCCTCCTCCTCCACCTCGTCTGACTCCTCTCCTACTCCCTCGCCGCCCTCCCCCCTCCACCTCATCCCATGGTTACTCGTGCTAAAAATAATATCTTTAAACCCCGCCAAATCCTAAATCTAAATTCCCAGTTGGGTTCGAAGTACTCTGATACTGAGCCTTCTACTTATAAACAAGCTCTCCAATCTTCCCATTGGCGTGCTGCAATGTCCGAAGAATTTAATGCTTTGGTTACTAATGGCACTTGGTCTTTGGTTCCCCCCCCCGGCAGGTTAACTTGGTTGACAGTAAATGGGTTTTTCGTATCAAAAGAAAAGCTGATGGGTCTATTGATCGTTACAAAGCTCGACTCGTTGCCAAAGGTTTCACTCAACGGCCTGGTGTTGACTATTTTGAAACCTTCAGTCCGGTGGTCAAGCCTATTACTATTCATCTGGTTCTCTCCCTGGCTCCTCTGGTTGGCCCCTACGGCAACTGGACGTCAATAATGCCTTTTTGCAGGGTTCTCTAGCTGAACAGGTTTATATGGCCCAACCTCCGGGTTTTGTGGATTCTGATCACCCTGACCATGTCAGTTGTCTGCATAAGGCCATTTATGGCCTTAAGCAGGCTCCTCGTGCGTGGTACCAAGAGTTAAAGAATTTTCTCACTTCCCTGGGTTTCGTTAACTCTGCAGCAGACACCTCTTTATTTGTTTATTCTACAACCTCGGTTTATCTTGTGGTGCTCGTTTATGTTGATGACATTATTGTCACGGGTACGTGTACTGCTGCTGTGGATACTTTTATTGACCAGTTAGGTGCTCGGTTTTCTATTAAGGACCTTGGCCCGCTCTCCTACTTTTTGGGTGTCGAAGTCGTGCCCACTTCTTCTGGTATTGTCCTGCATCAGCATCGTTATATTCATGAGTTACTTGGCAGATTTAATATGTTAGACGCTAAGCCGGTCCTCACACCACTCCCACCTGATGCTCTTCAGTTAATGCGTGAGCAGGCTGCCCCTTATGATAATCCATCGGCTTACCGTCAGCTTCTGGGCAGCCTTCAATACTTGCTTTTCACCCGTCCTGACTTGGCTTTTTCGGTTAACAAGCTGTCTCAATTTATGCATGCGCCTACTGTGCGGCACTGGGCCTTGGCCAAACGCCTTCTTCGATATCTGGCTGGCTCCTTGCATCGTGGGCTTCCTATCTATGCGTCTGCGCCTTTGGTCTTGCATGCTTTTTCAGATGCAGATTGGGGTGGTGACAAGTCGGATTACTCCTCCACTAGTGGTTATCTTGTTTTTCTCGGTCGTAATCTTATTTCTTGGAGCTCCAAGAAGCAATCCTCTACTGCTCGCTCATCCACAGAGGCTGAGTATCGGTGTGTTGCTGACACTGCTGCTGAACTCAACTGGGTCACCTATCTTCTCCGTGCACTTGGGTTTTCTACTTCCACGCACCTGCCTACTATTTATTGTGATAATATTGGAGCGACACAGCTCAGTGCCAACCCGGTCTTCCACTCTCGAATGAAGCACATATATCGCTATTGATTTTCATTTTATTCGTGATCAAGTCCAGCAGGGCATTTTGCGTGTTGCGCATGTTTCTAGTGCTGATCAACTTGCGGATGCGTTAACCAAGCCTCTAGCTCGCGGTCCGTTTCAACATTTCTGTTCCAAGCTTGGACTTCTTCAAGACCGTCCAGCTTGAGGGGGCGTGTTAGAATATACGCATTTAATATAAGAATATACGTATTTATTGTAGATTATTCACAGCATTTATTGTGTATCTTTCACATTTACTCTAGTGTCTAGAATTATAGCACAGGCCTATATATGTATACTAATCATATTCATTTGGAAGTGTGAATACAAAAATATTTCTCCAATCTTTTCTATCATATTTCTTTCTGCCATATTTTTAGTAGCGGGTTGGTTACACCTACAACCGAAATGGAAACCAAGCCTTTCGTGGTTCAAAAATTTTAAAAAGGAATATTCTGATGGAATATTTTTTTTTATTTGCATGAATTTGTAGTTGATGGTTTGTGGAAAGCTCCAGAGGGTGAACCATATATTTTTAAATCATGATGGGACAAAAACTTCATTTAATAAACCACGAGGAGGGCAAAATGTTTTTTACCCTTCAAAGAATGATATTGAAAGAAAAAAAAGGGTAAATAACACTTTACCTACTTGTGCTTTGCCACATATATAGAGTCTTTACCACCCTATAGTTTAATAATAAATGGTTCGTGAATTGGTGTTTTTCGTGATTTATTGAATTTCTTCATATTCAATTTGTTGATTCTTCAATTTCTTTCTTTTTAACAATTCATTTTAACAATTCATTTCTGATTTGTAGGTGTGGTTTCTGTTGATGACTAGTTTTGAGGAGGATTAAGTAAACATATTTATTTTTGATAATGACAAAAAGTGATCTCTTTTTAATTTGAAAAATAACTTCAGTCTCTTACAATTGATGGCTTTTTTTAGGGGTGATGGTATGAAGCTTTAAATGTCTAATACCTGAAGTTATTTAATAAAAATAGTAAGATTTTGAATCATTATGCCTGGCGAACGTGTCTAAATGCATTTCCTGATTTTAGCTGTCCTGATGCTAATAAGGGTTATAGAGGATAAGCCCAGTTGCTTATGTAGTAAGCTAATGTCATTCTAGGTAATGTTTGGGGCTTTAAACAACTCTTTATGCGGTTTCTTTTATTTTTCCTTTTATGTTTTACTTGAAATTGGATGGTGCTCACTTGCAGCTTGAAGGTTCATCAATGTCGGTTCTGCAGAATGATCGATTTGTTAGTTTATTGTTGTTATTTGTTTTCCGTCAGAATTGTTAGTTTATTGTTAAGTGAAAAGTTAACGGAAAAAAGAAAAAAGCTGATCATTTTACTGCAAGTTTTCTGAGTTGTTTTTAGTATAGTTCTGCGGATGATTGTGATGATACCTAATGCCAGGAAGATATATGATACTTAAGGAAAACATAGTTATAATAAAAGAAGGATATATACACTTACAATTATTGCATTCAACTTGTCTCCGTGTTGGTGTATTTTCCACTTTAGGGTATTAATGCTCAAGTTTCATTAACTCATTCATGGTTGCAACCTCTTAATTTGCCACCAAGAATTGAAGGTCGACACCAAAGGTGCAAGCACAATGTAGACAGCAGGTTGTAGAAAAGTTCCGGTAAAGATCAAAGGCAAAGGGTAAGCAACTTGGAGATTCAGCATCCAATGCACAAGTAGATTTTGTAGTAAGGCGGTCACCTAGAGGGTCTACTACAGAAATCACAAGTATGGGTCTAAACAAAATCATGCACAACGATTTTACCAACTGGTATGTTTCCTTTTTAATTCAGCAACAACCGATACAGAATCTCTTGCTGAAAGCGGGTGCTCCCCAATTAGTGTTTAGTCAATAAGAGCATAGAATGCCTAAAGAAAACGACATCAAACAGAGCATCTTGCAGTCGAAACCGTAAAATAAAGAACTATATGCATTGCCTAAGATACCAGCATATATGGGTGTTTTGAAGACCAAGTTTTGAACAAATAGTAGAATGAAATTCTTGAAGGATTCCAAGACATTTGGCAAGCATTTTCCCTCTTAGATATTTGGCAAGCATTTTTCCGGTGTGTATGACTAACTACATATTTTGGTCTTTAGTCTGCATTTTTCTTTTGGCTTATTATCAAGTCGTCATTAGAGCCTCAGTGAATCTGTTGAAATTTTGCTGTTTTCAGCTGTTTGCCTTGGTTTTTACTAGTAAAACACTTCATTAGTTCATTAGTTTGCATTTGGTCTTGAGCACGAAAATTTAGAAATAGATTTCCAACGATAAATTTCTCGTAATTTGTAACAGATTTATTTCAGAAATTGAAAAATCAGATTGTGTCAAGCCTGACACTTACAAATCAGGTCATGTCTTTTCTGACATGGAAAATCAGGTAAACGTTAGGATCCTTACGTTTAATCGTAAGGAATTGAAATGCCATCTGACACAAAAAAACACTCAACATAGATTCCTAACGTTCAAACGTAAGGAATCTATAAAGTATTGAATGACTCTATCTTTCTCTTCTATCCCCTTTCAAACGTTCATATTCCTATGTCAAAGGCGGTTTCTTTAAGTCTGGACGGCGATTTTGCAAGAAAAGCTTGGATTTGCCCTAATCTCTCAAGTACAATGGATCAAAGCACTACAGAAAGTGTATGTATTTCCCATTAGCTTCTATTTACAACGTTTTATTGTTAAAGTGTTTAGCCTGTTTTATTGTTTTTCTGGGTTGCAGAAGGGGTTTTTATTGTTATATTGTTTATCTGATATGTATTATCTCACATTGTTTAGCCTTATATTGTTGGGGTTTAGAATGATTTTTTGTTTTCTGGGTTGAAGAAGGGGTTTTTTGAAGAAGAATAGAGTTTCTACGTTTGGACGTAGAGACCTGCAAACGGAGAAGCCAAAAAAACTATTGACTGATCCACCAAACAAATTATATGGCTGTTGGATAGGTGGAGCAAGCCTACTTGAAGGTTGGTTAGGAGGATACTGAAACGGATGGTGTGATTGGCTATTTATAACATTATAACTTGGAGGACCGAATTCAAATGGAGCAGAGTATTCACCAACCACTTCAACACGAACATGACTACTTGAAGGTTGATTTGAAAGATTATGACTTGGTCTGACTGGTTGATACCGAAACGGTTGGTCCGAAGCTTCACCAAGCCTTTGTGTAGAAACATGGTTTTCAAACCCATTACATCCATACTGTTGCTCGAGCGGATTAAAATTTGGATCTCTAGCAAGTTCTTGTACCGTAGAAGGGAAATTTCCAAGACTATAATCCGAATTATTGTTATCATCCGGGGCATTGCAATCTTGATTTAAATCAATGCCATCATCCTCAATTATCGGTTCATTGTTTGCCTCCACTGGTGTGACATTCACACAAAAAATTACATTTTTACTAACAGAGGCCGCTTCGATGTAACCATTTAGTGTCTCGTCGTCTAAGATATCATCAGATAGTATATTCCCCACACTACCATAAGTAAACAAACCTTTTATGCCGAGCTTTGAATCAGACCGATCAATACCAAGCCTCAAATACAATTTATCCAATAACGCATTCAATCTTATTTTCTTTGGGACAAATAATGAGAACATCGATCCATTTACATGATTCCACAGGTTATAGAGAGGATCGTACGTAAATTCTCCGTTGAACGAGACAACAATCATAGTGTTGCGATTATCTGGTTTAAAAAAAACTAATTCAAGTCATTATTAACTCATTCAATATCAACTTAGATAACAACTCACACTAAACCCTACTAATTAAACCATAAGAAAAGACTTAAACACACTACTTAGATGTATAAACATTACATATACAACCTACTTAAAACACACATTTCGGTTAAATACATATCATTACTACAATATAAATAACATAATCACTACTTAAAACACACATTTCGGTTATAAATATCATTACTTACACTAAACCCTACTAATTAAACCCTAAGAAAAGACTTAAACACACTACTTAGATGTATAAACATTACATAAACAACCTACTTAAAACACACATTTCGGTTAAATACATATCATTACTACAATATAAATAATATAATCACTACTTAAAACACACATTTCGGTTGAATAAACATCATTACTTATACTAAACCTTACTAATTAAACCCTAAGAAAAGACTTAAACACACTACTTAGATGTATAAACATTACATAAACAACCACTTAAAACACACATTTCGGTTAAATACATATCATTACTACAATATAAATAACATAATCACTTGAATTAAGACAAATTACATAGCAAAAACTTACCTATTTAAGCACTTGAATGATGAAGAAATGGACTTGAAAGATGAAGAAATTGTCAGAAGATTGAGATTAACTTGAAAGACTTTGAAGGAATGAGAGAAATGGCTCGTTCATGTGGTGTATTCTGAAACAAGTACATGTACAACAAGTTTAATTTCCATATACCAACAGCCTTAATTGCCATCCAGTACAATTTCCTTACGTTTAAACGTAAGGCTCCTTCCGTTTAAACGTAAGGAATCTATGTTGAGTGCTTTTTGTATCAGATGACATTTGAAATTCCTTACGTTTAAACGTAAGTATCCTTACGTTTACCTGATTTTCCATGTCAGAAAAGGCATGACCTGATTTGCAAGTGTCAGGCCTGACACAACATGATTTTCCAATTCCTGGGTTTATTTGGGTGCAATTAAATTATTGGGTTTGTTTTGGATTTCAGGAGCTGTTGAGGCATTTGGCAGTGTAGCACCACGAGTCTGTGGAGTCACTTTGAAATGTGACAACCCACAACCTGTTGAGGCGCTTTGAAATGTGACGACCCAAAACCTGTTGAGGCGCTTTGAAATGTGACAACCCAAATCCTGATCAGGCGCTTGTAAATGGGGCCCCTAGGGTCTTTCCTGACGTTTCAAAATGTCTGATTCTTGAATTTAATGAGACGTTTTTATGTGTATCCATTTGTTGTTTTAGCTATAGTGACATCAACAGTGGAGGCGTCTGAAAACGCCACAAAACAACAAAACGCCTCTTTACATCACCTTTGAGGCGTTTTTCAATGTCACCAAACCGTGTTTTTCTTGTAGTGGATGTGGGAGTTTAGTACCCTATATCGACTTCTCGCAGCAAAAAAAAAGAGTGTACCATGTAGTCTCTTACAAACTAGACCACTAAGGCATAACTCTCTATTTACATCCTTCACGAAACTCTAGAGGTAGGGTGGATGCCCTTTAAGTTGAGGCTCAACCTTTTATCGATTTACATCATTCATGAAGCTCTAGAGGTGGGCAGTGGGGAGGCCCTCAGCCCTTTAGGTTGAGGCTCAACCTTTTATCCAATGTGCGTATTTTTGACTTTCCATCTAGAATTTAGCTGCCAAAAGTTCTAAAATGTTGTGTAAAATTGAGTCGGGTCAGAGTCATAGCGCGTATATATACAATTTGAGGGTAAATTTTTCGTTGTTGTGTAAAAGCAACATGCTTCCTAAGTCTTTTTGGTCTATTGATTTTTAGACTGATAGTTACATTATTTCTGGGGAGTGAGAGACCCATTGACCGACTCAAGTTCAAAATTGAAAATGCTCAGAGAATGTAGCAAACGAATAAATTTCAGAGAAATAGATGCTGGTAAGTTCATTTGATACAATCTTTCTACAACAATTATACCATTGATTAAAGATGTGAATTTAAATCCTTTAACTCTGCGGTGTTGGGTAATATATTCAGGCCATTGCCCCCATGATGAGGTTCCTTTTGAGATTAATTCTATCATTCAAGGTTGGATAGTATCAGTAGAGTGTGAGGAAGGCACAATTATCAACTAATGTATCGCATGAATACGTTAAAGCTTGATTTTAGATGTATATACTATGTCAACTTAAGGAGTCACCTATGTGGCTGAACCACACAGTTTCATTGCAGAATAAAATTGTATGATCCAGTCTCGAACTAAGAATTTCCCGCCAAACCATATATAATAAAAAAAAAACATGGGTTAAACGATTAATATGTCAAATCACAGGGAGGCCGAGCGGCGTTTCCCTTATTTCTTTGAATCAAGATTCAAGGACCAGCACTAGATGAAATAGAGTCAACTTAATGAAAAGAATCCTAGAAATAGAAAACTGAAAGAATTAATAGCATGTTCTATCATACAAAATCCCTTCAGCTGCATTCCCTCTATCTAGTCAATTTAGAGAAATAAATCCCATTATTATGTATATGTATACTTTTCTGGACAATTCTATAGCATCCTTTGATAACTTCTTCTCAAGCCTCTTTGCTTCATCTTCTGTAGTCAATTATCCTATGGCATAATCATGCATTCAAGAAACTTGTTGATTCTAAATGGAATAGATTGTATTTCATATTAAGAGAGTCGCTTAAATATCGATCACATGTTTAAGGCAATCACGTTTCGTGTCTACTCTTTTATACCCGCTAGCTACAGAAAAATGGTATGAGTAAGTTTCCCAATCATTAAACCTAATTCTACTTGAGTTGGAGAAATTGGTAAATCAGGCCACTGTAACATCAGACATTTTTTTTCAGGTCAAACATTTTCTGACATTTTTTTTCAGGTTCACCATTCAAATTTGGACGATTTCGTCCAAATACAGTCAAAACCGTCCAAATTTGGATTTCTTTTTGTCCCAATCCATTCACTGACCAAAATGGACGGAATCCGTTTAAAATTCGGACGCAACGTCCGAATTGTGACGAATTTCGTCCAAATTCCGTCCAAAGCTTCACACATTTCATTTTTCTTCCTTCTTCTTCCTAGAAATCTACAAATCACCATTTTTCTCTTCTTTTTTTTTTTTTAAAACCATTTTTCTCTTCTAAAAGATGCTGATTCCTCTAATTAACCAGAAAGCTCCAAATCACTATTTTTCTCTTCTAAAAGATTGAAAAATCAGATCTTTAAAGCTTTTTCACAATCCCACTTCACTAAAGATGCCCAATTCGCCAGCTACTCCTCCGTTCATGAGAAAAGCAGTCCGAGAATACAAGGAATAATTTCCAGCCGGGAAGCAGAGGTTCTTAACAGTAGCTCTTTGCCCTTGTCTTGTTTGCTTAATGATCATAGTACTTGTAGTATCTGGGAAGAAGGAGGAAGAAAAGTGAAATGAGATAAGGTTTGGACGGAATTTGGACGAAACGTCCAAATTTGGGCGAACCGTCCAAAATTGGACGAAATTCGTCACAATTCGGACGTTGCGTCTGAATTTTTCCGTCCATTTTGGTCAGTGAATGGATTGAGACGAAAAAAAATCCAAATTTGGACGATTTTGACTGTATTTGGACGAAATCGTCCAAATTTGGACGGGAAACCTGAAAAAAAAATATCAGAAAATGTTTGACCTGAAAAAAAGACGTTACAATGGCCTGATTTACCAATTTCCCCTTGAGTTGTGTGCATTGACCTATCCGACAATCGGTTGGATGAAGTTGTTGTTTTAGATGTTTAACACATGTTATCAAGCAATTGAGGTAAACATAAAAAAAAATAATAGCATTTATACAGAGAAACCCCTGATTATGCGACTAAACCGTAGCCATCATAAACCACCAAAACGAAAGGCTCACACGATCATCATTACAAAATTCTAAGTCACAACTTCGTTAAAAACGGTCTTCATAAAACAATCATGAAGTGCTTATTAAACCATCCGCCGCAAAAACTAAGGAAAAACGTTGGCAAAATTGCAGCAGATAAACAATGAATTATCAATAAAGAAGCTACATCAAAACTAGTTTAACTGCAAAATGATCAAGTTTTCCGGCTTCATCAGTTGACTAATTTCTCGAAAACTTGAGCGGACCCCCCTTGAGCAAATATAGTTTCATCGATTTAGCAACAACTCAGCAATCTGAACCGCGTTAAGAGCTGCACCTTTGCGTATTTGATCACCACAAACAAAGATATCGAGCCTGGGAGAGAGAGAGAGAGATATAGAAGCGAAAAAACAAATCAAACATCATTTGCAATACATTAACAGGTATTTGTAAGAGATATCGAGCCTGGGAGAGAGAGAGAGAGATATGGAAGCGAAAAAACAAATCAAACATCATTTGCAATACATTAACAGGTATTTGTTAGAGATGAAGGAAGCCAGAGGTGTAAACAGTCTGAACCGAATCAACGTTGGCTTGATTTTATTTTTCTTTTCTTTTTTTAGCACTTTCAAAGCTCAACCTCGAACACCTCGAAAGAGAATGTATGTAAAGCTTTAAAGTTCTCGAGTTCTGCTTAATCATGCTCGATAAAATTTTGAGCACTTTCAAGCTCGAGCAGCTCAAAAAAGAATGTAAGGCTTTAATGTGCTCAAGTTTGGCTTGTCAAAAAATAGAAAATAATATATATGTTATTAGTTTAATCTCATCAACATTTCGAGTCGAGCTTTAAAGTGCTCGAGCTCGGCTCGTTAACCTTAAAGGAACAGCTTCGCTTCAGTTAAATCATATTTCAGAAAGCATATTACAAGCCGAGCGTCGAGCTACTGACTCATTTACACCTCTCTGCTTGACTTCTTCATTTAAGCAATAATTACACGAGCATATCATGAACCGAGCATCGAGCTGCTCATGAGCGGCTTGACTCGTTTACACCCCTAAAGGAAGCGGAAGCACTAAATCGGACTATTTCTTACCCGTAATTCCCATCTTGGGAAACATCGCGACGTATTCTCCCAACCGCAACATCATCTTTGTTAGAAACCTCCAGTGGGGTCGGGAAATTATTGGATGCACGGTCATCGATAACCACGACTCCCGGAGCCTTCCTAAGAATCTCCCTTGCTGTGTCCTATAAGAAACACAAACGTTCAATGAGAAGGGAATGAAAATGCCTCGATCTTTTTACAACATTCGATCCGTAGGCGCTGACTACCACAATGTTAGTTTGTGTTTATTATTTATTATTTGGTCTTTGTAGTTTTATTATGTATAGTTTGCTCCTGTATTTTGAATATTTACGTATATCCCTTCTGTACCCGTATACGCATGTTCCCCGTGCCCGTGCAACCTACGCTATAAGCAAATACCTCATCTAGAGGATTCTCAAACTGAAGATTCACACTCTCAGCATGCGCACGCATAACCGGAACTCGTATGCATGTAGCCGTAACTTTAACGTTCGTGTCGCCCTGCAACACAAAACAAAACGGAGAAGATTACGAGGTCTTCTCACTAAAATAGTTGAAGATGATTTTTCGATGTTACACGAAAAGAAAAAGTTGGCTAACCCAGATTTTTCGTGTCTCTTTTACGAGCTTCATTTCCTCTTCATTGTAACCATTTGGAAGAACAGGAGCATTATGGGAGAAGAGATTGAAAGCATACTGCACATTAAAGGAGTTTATTGTCATTAAAACAGTAGTTACGATTTTTATGATTTTTACATTTATATCCCCAACGTTATTAAAGGAGTTTATTGTCATTAAAACAGTAGTTACGATTTTTATGATTTTTACATTTATATCCCCAACGTTTCATCTTGGCATTTTCACCCCTCAACTATGATTTCTTTTGTCTTTTCAGTCCATTCTTGGTTTAGACATTTCGTACATTCTTGATTTCTTTTGTCTTTTCAGTCCATTATTGGTTTAGACATTTCGTACATTCAATGTCGGTTGTTTGACACGTGACAATTAGACTGAAAATGTGAAATTAAATGCATAGATAACGGGTTAAAGTGTCAATATGAAACATTGAGGATAGAAACGCAAAAACCGTGAAACAAAATGGACCGAAAATGTCTTTCTTCCTTATGCTAAATTGAATGAAATGTTCGATTTGACAGGAATGATTGATTGGCCAAACCTGTTGCCTAAAGATTTTACATGTTGGATCCTTGCCCTCGAGGACCTGCACCGCGAAAAGGAAAAGCAAGTGAATCGAATCGAATCGAATAGCAAATGAAATAAGGGTTTATTTTGTAAGTATAAGTAATCAAGAATTATTATTAGACACGATGAAAACTGAACCTCACGAGTTTGTTGCTCGAGCTCTTCCATTGCAGCAGCACCTGCACCGCTGGCTGCTTGGTACGTACTAACTACCATGCGTTTAACCTGTAATTTTCACATAATCAAAATGAAAAACTAACTTTGATTAACCAAATTTAAGAGAGAAGAAATCAACTACAACCTAAATTGCACTGGTACGGATATACGTATACTCAATTTGAACAGCTATTCATTCATTATCTGGCAGTTATTACTCAATTTTCAAGTTTAACATATCCGAATTATGGATATGCAAATCTGAATCCTGTATCAAACTTTTAAAGGTTACAAATTCTTCTGTACATGGGTATCTAAGTATCCCATGTGTATATATGTCAGATACATATAAGATACGAGACATGCTACCAGACAGAAGCAATCCGTGTATCATGGATGGAGGAATACAATACTTAAATAGGAATTACACATTCACATATCCTGGTTTTAAAAATTGTAACACGGTAAGAAAAAAATGATCCAATAGGCCAAAAAAAACCGGAAAAAATGTTTTCCAACAATTCACAATCAAGAATTAGCTGAAAGGAAAGTGATTAAAAAACAGTTGCATTCAAGAAAAGATAAGCCTGAAAAACGATGCTCACCTTAGCAAGTCGATGTAGAGGAGTAACGGCCATCAAACAAATAATAGTTGAACAATTCGGATTTGAAATGAGTGCCCCTTTTCCACTGCCAAGTTTAATATGGTCCATAGCTCCTGGATTAACCTCCGGAATCACGAGAGGAACCCCATCATCCATCCTAAAAGCAGAGCTGTTATCCACAACAATGGTACCATTTTTAACTGCCAAAACCCCGAATTTTTTACTGATGGAACCTCCGGCGCTGAAGAGAGCTATATCAATGTCCTGAAAACTGTTTTCAGTAAGCTCTTCAACGGTATAGGTGTTGTCTTGGAATGTTATCTGCTTACCGGCTGACCGTTTACTGGCGAGAAGCTTGAGGGATCGGTAGGGAAAGTCACGGTCGGAAAGGACAGACAGAAATTCTTGTCCGACGGCTCCGGTAACTCCAACAACGGCGACAGATGGGGCGTTTTCTGTGAGGGCCATACGGATAACGGTCGGAATTTTAGACGAGAACCGGGTGACGGAATGGCGATAAGTGGTGGTGGGGAAATGTTGGTGGCGCAAACACAGGGACGAGGGATTCATTTTGACGACGGCGACGGTGAAGGGCTTATAGGTAGCTACATTTAGGTGAGAAAGAGTCAAACGATGTACCTCAAAATAAAAGGAAGGCTTTATTTGCACCTCAACAATTCTACTGATGCACCGCACTTACCATGCATAATGGTGAATCAACCTTTTGAAAGTCAATTTTTAAACGAATAATCTAGCGATTCCATTCATGCACCACACTTACAAACACTATGGTGAAGCGACATTTCAAAAGTCGATTCTTGAGCAAAAATCATCTTCATGGTGGTCGATTTCCACCTTCGACCTTCGGAAAGTCGAATTTAACTCTAAGAATCGACATTTTGAAAATCGATTATTAAGTAAGAATCTACTTTCAACGATCACCACACTTACCATAAGTAGATTCTGAAATTTAACCTTCGAAAAGTCGATACTAACTCGAGAATTGACTTTCAAAATGTTAATTCAGTGTGGTGCATACATCCGTAAATTCTAGCAGGTCCCAAATAAAATCAATAAATTACAATTGCATCGGCAAAAGAAAAAACAAATGATACTGGAACGACATTTGCTTTAGCTATCATATACACCTCATGCATTCAAATTCTAAGAATGCTAGCTCAGTCAATTCGTATGATTTTGCAGGGATTTCTCAAATTGAAAAAACAAAAATCAGCTACCATTTTACCTGAAGAATGAAGCTGAGCTTGAAAGATATGTATTGCGTCTTAAGGTGTGGACCGCGTGGTGAAGCAATGCGGCGGCAACGCCGTCAGTAAGAGGCGGCGGCGGCGGCGGCAGCGGCAGCGGCCTCGCCGTCAGTCAGCAGCGGCGGCGTCAGCCGTAGGGGATTGAGTTGAACGAAAGGGTTTTGATTTCTGAATCGGGAGAATATAATAATAGGATTAATTTTCCACTAAAAGAAAAAATAGTAGCAAAGGCTATAACTGCACTTTCACACAGAGCCTCCGGTTTAGATTACCCCTCCCATCACATCGGTGCATGTAGATTGTTAGGCAAGAACGTCCCTCACATGCGTTTGATGTCATTGGCACATATTACAATTGTGAAATTTTAAGATGGAGACTCCTATATAAAGAGACACATATGTGGCTTCATCTGGACCTTACAGTTTCATTCTGTGATACAACTTTGTGGTCCAAATGAAGTCTGACGATCCAAAAATCGTCACCTTCTTCTTTAGGGTGATCACTCTTGGTGGTGGTCTGGAGAAATTCCCAGGACGTGAAGAGTAAAAGCGAGGGGATGTATTTTAGGGGTATTTTAGACTGCACTTGAGGTGTTGTCTCTCAAACTGCCTACGTATTCAACTGTGGAAATTGGAATCAAGTCTTCGTAGTTCCTTAGGGACAGTTTATATAGAGGGGCTTATGCCCTAGGTTTTGATGTGGCGTGTCTATGATTGACAAGGAAAGAGATTATGATTGAGTGATCTCCTTGATTATAGGAGATAATTATGGTATTCAAATATTCATATTAAGTGACAAGGATTGGAGCCTTTATGGCTCAAGATTCCTTTGTAGTTATCTGATTATTACGCACGTGAGGAATAAGATTAGAGACATGCTTTGGCCGGATAAAGCGAAACGTACCGGATTGGCGGAGCCGGCCTACAGAGGTCGGGAGCGATGGCTGAGCTCTCACTGCTACGGAAGGGCAAGTCTACCGACCTAACCCGATCAAAGAGATCGATACTGACCGAACTGCCGATTGCAGGAAGGTAGGTGCACGATCCCTTTCCGACATGTTAGAAGCTGAGGACGTCCGATCTATTGGGGCACGAGTCCAGGGACGAGAGATTATGGAGCGGGTAACCGAGCCCCCAGAGCCCGTTATCGGGAAGTCAAGTACAGTTTATGTCTTTACCTGAGTCACTAAAGAGGTGCCACGTGGGCAGGCCCATTTTCTGGCAGCATCATAAGCCCCTTAGATCCAACCGACCCTGGGTTGATCGGTTCGGATCTACCGAGGTGGTGGCTCGGCACGGATGCTCTAGGGTGTAAGTTTGTGAAATTAAATGGGGAGTTGCCAGGTGTCAAGGCTAGTTATGACGCGTAATAGCTACTTCCAGGAAACGAGGCGTCATTGCTTACCTGATATCGTTTTTCGAGTTTAGTGGGGGGGTTACCTTCTAGTTCTATTAAACGTCATTTCGCTTGCGGTTACGTTTCCCTGATATCATTAGGTAACCATCATTATTACCCCCTTCCTGTTCTTTCTACGCCTGGTCCCACATGTCTGATTTATCTGAGGGGGAGCCATTTACTCCTAGGTCAGAAGCAATAATCAGGGAGTCCTGGACCAGGCCTGTGATCCTTAAAGAGATTCATTGGGTTCCTCCCCAACCATTATCCACTACTCCTTCGTCGGAAACACCATCAGGCACTTTCGACCCTTCCTTCAGGTATAAAATTCAGAAGGCTACTCACGATATTATGGGGAGCCATGGGTTATCTTATGTTTGACGCAAAGCAGCGTGGAGTATATATGCCGAGAGTATGGAATAAACCGTGAAGAATTCGCTCATTTGCTTCCTGCGGAGCCTCGTCCCTTTGCCTCACATCCTCTGGAGGGGTACTTTGCCATTTACGAGGCCCAGTTGAAAGCGGGTTTGAGGCTGCCGTTATGTCCTGCATTGGTGGCGGTATTGCGGCATTACGGATTGGGTGCAGCTCGGCTAGCTCCCTCGGGAGTTAGGACCGTGATAGGCTTCATTGTACTCTGCCGCGTGGCCGAGGTGCAGTTTTCTGTGGGCCTTTTCCGATCTTTCTATCACCTATCCCAGAGTCCGGGACCGATAGGGTGGTATCACTTCTCTCGCCGATCAGGGGTTCCGGAAATGATGCTCGAGGGCCCTAAGTACAGCACGTGGCGAAGGCATTTCTTTTTTGTTCGAGATCGCGGGGATTCTAAGTTGGGGTGTTAGAACACAAGTACCTTACAAAAGGACGAGTGCCCACGACTTCCGGACCCTACCAAGGTAGATGCCATTCGAAGTGCAAGAGTTGTTCTAAGATTACGCGAGCTGACGTCTGAGCTGATCGCCGCGGCACGGCTGGATGACGCAGGGCCTGATCCTTATCATCCTCTGGATGACGTCTGCCGTGAATTGGGTAAGGTTTGTTTTTATCTCATACGCTGTACGATGATGGTGTGTAACTTGTTTTCTTCCTGGCAGTGTGGTCCTTGGCCGGTCTCCTAGCCCCCGATCCTGGAGTAGGGGTAGGGCCTTCACCTACCAAGATGATCGAGGCTGCCGCTTGATGAGCTAAAAATCTACCCACAAAAATATAATTTATAAAAGACTCGCAACCGTAGGTAAACTAACTCTCTAACCAGCAGAGTACCGGGTCAGATTGTTAGGATAGCTACAAGAGTACGAGGTCGATCCCAAGAGAAATGTGGTTGTGAGTACCAAAGCGAACGTGTGTCTTAGTCTAGGCGATCAAAGTTGTTGGTTGTTTATTATAGCTAATGCAGAAAATAAAGATTATTCTAACGAGATTAAAAAGCATAGCCAAACTATGATCCAACAGGTTATCACGCCACAGGAAAAACTTGACAAGGAGTGTGTATTAACTGATTCAGTTTATATGACATTCATGTGTCTTTATTCTTGCGTTAAGATCTGAACAACTCTCGCTTAACCCCCATACTAGGTTTATTAACTCTCCCTTTAGAAAGTTAACTCGCCTAACATGGTTGACCAGAATAAATAGCTGATGAAAACCTCACTTAAACATAGTTCTAACGTGTCACTTAGGTTGTCAATCTAACAATCAGAGCTATGTTTTAGTGATTCCAATAAGAACATGAGTTTGTCATACGAACTTTTAATTAAGCACTACACAACTCCCATCTCATCTTTCTTAGGGTGTTTCACCCGTTTTCACATAATTCGGCTATAAAAAGATTTAGCTACTCATAATAACGGAGATAACAACTAAATATAAATATATATATATAGATACATATATATATAAGTATATAAGTATATATATATAGTATATAAGTATATAGATCTATAGATATATATATAGATACATAAATATAGATACTAATATAGATATATAGATATACGTATAGATATATATATAGATATATGTATATATAGATATAGATATATATATGACAAGAATGAAAGAAACAAAACGAGAAAGAACAAAAGTAAATATACTATATATATATGTGATATACGTATAGATATATATATATATATATATATATATATATATATATATATATATATATATATATATATATATATATATATATATATATATGATGAAAACGGAAAGAAACGAAAGAAAAAAACGAAGAACGGAAACGATATTATAACGATAACTATTCGAAGAATTACAACTACAAATATATATATCTATATACATATATATAGGCCCCGAAACATGAAAATATAGAAAGGAGAAGATGAAGAAGGAGGGGGAAGAAAGGGGCAAGGATTGTGATGGAAATAGATGGGTATATATAGGGAGAGATATATAATTTTATATATATATATATATATATATATATATATATATATATATATATATATATTTTATTTATTTATAAGAGTATATGGCGATGGATATGCTAGCAAGTTTGTTAGAAGATGGTGGGTGTAATGATGAGTTTGTTAGGAAATCATCATTACATGCCACATGCACCATTTTGGCCAAAATATCTGATTTTTAAACAAAAAATCTGATTTCTTCCTACACCGGTTCGAACCGGGATTTCAGCTGTTTGGTAAAACGACCATAACTTGAGTTGTAGAACTCCGATTGACATGATTCAAAATGCGTTGGAAAGCTCATTTGAAGATCTAAAATGTTCATGAAGAAGTCTTCCCTAGAAAATGCCTCTAAGTTGGGTCAAATGTCCGTCGAAGATATGTTACGGTAGAAGCATTTAGGACAATTGATCCTGTTTGAACTCGTAAGCTTATGACATCTTCTTCTACCCCTCGAAATCCATATTTTAGGGCTCAAAACATGTCGTCACTCGGTATCTCGATCAACCTAAAATCCTGCAATAAATCACCAAAATACCAAGCGTAAATCCGACACGACACTCCGGTTACTAAACCGGTACAAAACCTAGTAAAAACACGATATTTTACATGATAACACTACTTTTATACATTTAGATGAAACTTAGGAATTAATGACTTGATTTGATATAAAAGTGCTCAAAATGGTATCATAAGTTTTAGGACGTGGATTAATCATTAAAACATAAAATTACGCGCTACACAACTCCGGTTTAATCCCCTTTAGGGCGTTTCACTCGATTTTACATAATTCGACTATACCTTTTAATCACTAGAACTACAACTGTTAGTTAATTTTTACTTTTGTATTAGTGTAATATCTCTCCACCATAATCTTGACCTGAACTAAGTTCTACGTCGACTTTGGTATTTAAACGTTATTCCCTGTGGATTCGACCTTGCTACCATTATACTACTGTTGACCCGATACTCTGTCGGTTAAAGTTAGCAGTTAGATATAAATTATATTTTTGTGTGTAGGAAGAAATCAGATTTTTTGCTTAAAAATCAGATATTTTGGCCAAAATGGTGCATGTGGCATGTAATGATGATTTCCTAACAAACTCATCATTACACCCACCATCTTCTAACAAACTTGCTAGCATATCCATCGCCATATACTCTTTTATATATATATATATATATATATATATATATATATATATATATATATATATATATATCTCCTATATATACCCATCCATTTTCATCACAATCCTTGCCCCTTTCTTCCCCCTCCTTCTTCATCTTCTCCTTCTATATTTTCATGTTTCGGGGCCTATATATATCTATATAGATATATATATTTTGTAGTTGTAATTCTTCGAATAGTTATCGTTATAATATCGTTTCCGTTCTTCGTTCTTTCTTTCGTTTCTTTCCGTTTTCATCATATATATATATATATATATATATATATATATATATATATATATATATATATATATATATATATATATATATATATCATATATATATATAGTATATTTACTTTTGTTCTTTCTCGTTTTGTTTCTTTCATTCTTGTCATATATATATCTATATATATATATACATATATCTATATATATATATATCTATACGTATATCTATATATCTATATTAGTATCTATATTTATGTATCTATATATATATCTATAGATCTATATACTTATATACTTATATATATATGTATCTATATATATATATATTATATATTTCGTTGTTATCTCCGTTATTATGAGTAGCTAAATCTTTTTATAGCCGAATTATGTGAAAACGGGTGAAACACCTTAAGAAAGATGAGATGGGAGTTGTGTAGTGCTTAATTAAAAGTTCGTATGACAAACTCATGTTCTGATTGGAATCACTAAAACATAGCTCTGATTGTTAGATTGACAACCTAAGTGACACGTTAGAACTATGTTTAAGTGAGGTTTTCATCAGCTATTTATTCTGGTCAACCATGTTAGGCGAGTTAACTTTCTAAAGGGAGAGTTAATAAACCTAGTATGGGGGTTAAGCGAGAGTTGTTCAGACCTTAACGCAAGAATAAAGAGTTGACACCCATGAATGTCATATAAACTGAATCAGTTAATACACACTCCTTGTCAAGTTTTTCCTGTGGGGTGATAACCTGTTGGATCATAGTTTGGCTATGCTTTTTAATCTCGTTAGAATAATCTTTATTTTCTGCATTAGCTATAATAAACACCCAACAACTTTGATCGCCTAGACTAAGACACATGTTCGCTTTGGTACTCACAACCACATTTCTCTTGGGATCGACCTCGTACTCCTGTAGCTATCCTAACAATCTGACCCGGTACTTTCTACTTTGCCGTTAGAGAGTTAGTTTACCCACGGTTGCGAGTCTTTTATAAATTATATTTTTGATGAGCTAAAAATCTACCCACAAAAATATAATTTATAAAAGACTCGCAACCGTAGGTAAACTAACTCTCTAACCAGCAGAGTACCGGTTCAGATTGTTAGGATAGCTACAGGAGTACGAGGTCGATCCCAAGAGAAATGTGGTTGTGAGTACCAAAGCGAACGTGTGTCTTAGTCTAGGCGATCAAAGTTGTTGGTTGTTTATTATAGCTAATGCAAAAAATAAAGATTATTCTAACGATATTAAAAAGCATAGCCAAACTATGATCCAACAGGTTATCACCCCACAGGAAAAACTTGACAAGGAGTGTGTATTTACTAATTCAGTTTATATGACATTCATGGGTGTCAACTCTTTATTCTTGCGTTAAGGTCTGAACAACTATCGTTTAACCCCCATACTAGGTTTATTAACTCTCCCTTTAGAAAGTTAACTCGCCTAACATGGTTGACCAGAATAAATAGCTGATGAAAACCTCACTTAAACATAGTTCTAACGTGTCACTTAGGTTGTCAATCTAACAATCAGAGCTATGTTTTAGTGATTCCAATCAGAACATGAGTTTGTCATACGAACTTTTAATTAAGCACTACACAACTCTCATCTCATCTTTCTTAGGGTGTTTCACCCGTTTTCACATAATTCGGCTATAAAAAGATTTAGCTACTCATAATAACGGAGATAACAACGAAATATAAATATATATATATAGATACATATATATATATAAGTATATAAGTATATATATATAAGTATATAGATCTATAGATATATATATAGATACATAAATATAGATACTAATATAGATATATAGATATACGTATAGATATATATATAGATATATGTATATATAGATATAGATATATATATGACAAGAATGAAAGAAACAAAACGAGAAAGAACAAAAGTAAATATACTATATATATATATATATGATATACGTATATATATATATATATATATGAAAACGGAAAGAAACGAAAGAAAGAACGAAGAACGGAAACGATATTATAACGATAACTATTCGAAGAATTACAACTACAAATATATATATATCTATATAGATATATATAGGCCCCAAAACATGAAAATATAGAAGGGAGAAGATGAAGAAGGAGGGGGAAGAAAGGGGCAAGGATTGTTATGGAAATGAATGGGTATATATAGGGAGAGATATATAATTTTATATATATATATATATATATATATATATATATATATATATATATATATATATATATATATATATAATAAGAGTATATGGCGATGGATATGCTAGCAAGTTTGTTAGAAGATGGTGGGTGTAATGATGAGTTTGTTAGGAAATCATCATTACATGCCACATGCACCATTTTGGCCAAAATATCTGATTTTTAAGCAAAAAATCTGATTTCTTCCTACACCGGTTCGAACCGGGATTTCAGCTGTTTGGTAAAACGACCATAACTTGAGTTGTAGACCTCCGATTGACATGATTCAAAATGCGTTGGAAAGCTCATTTGAAGATCTAAAACGTTCATGAAGAAGTCTTCCCCAGAAAATGCCTCTAAGTTGGGTAAAATGTCCGTCGAAGATATGTTACGGTAGAAGTATTTAGGACAATTGATCCTGTTTGAACTCGTAAGCTTATGACATCTTCTTCTACCCCTCGAAATCCATCTTTTAGGGCTCAAAACATGTCGTCACTCGGTATCTCGATCAACCTAAAATCCTGCAATATATCACCAAAATACCAAGCGTAAATCCGACACGACACTCCGGTTACTAAACCGGTATAAAACCTAGTAAAAACACGATATTTTACATGATAACTACTATTTATACATTTAGATGAAACTTAGGAATTAATGACTTGATTTGATATAAAAGTGCTCAAAATGGTATCATAAGTGGGGTAACTTGTTATCATAATCAGGGTGAATTTTTCCCTCATCACAACCCCCCACTTAGCTTTTGGTCGTCCTCGAACAAAACAAGCGATAAAACAAAATGAATGAGGGATAAATTCATAAAGATGTAAGATATAAGGGACAACCAGATGATGCAACCAATCGAATCATAACCATACGTTAACCTCAATATAAATGTATAACAGAGTGCGTGTGTGAATAACCTCTC
Source organism: Gentiana straminea (assembly GCA_036785695.1). Taxonomy (NCBI): domain Eukaryota; kingdom Viridiplantae; phylum Streptophyta; class Magnoliopsida; order Gentianales; family Gentianaceae; genus Gentiana; species Gentiana straminea. The sequence continues at coordinate 19,501,240 of JAVUPR010000061.1, read as the reverse complement.
AAAATCATTATCATGCAATTAATCATGAAATCATGCATACAACACTTATTAAGTTGCAAACCATAGGCTTAAGAATGATACCAATCTCCACTAATCGAGACATTTGGATTCAAGAAGTTAGATCGGGTAGGACTTGAAAGGTTATAACGTTAGGCCAGGGTAATTTCGGTTAATCGAAAAGGATATTTTGGGAACTGGAGAAAAAGAAGTACGAGTGAACCTAATCAACTTCAAATTTACCACCTCATCTTTACCATACAAACCATCCAAACTCCTTTTTGATCACTTTTAACACTTTGGGAACCATAGGATACTAACATACTTGAACTTATTGCCAAAATCGACTATGTTTCAAGCGTCATGAGGTGAGATCGAATACATTAGCACCTATCTAACTATCCCAACTCTAACATCATAAAAATAACTTTTGAATTCATCTCTTTGATTCCAACCCTTTATTTCTATATACATCCAAACTTTTATTAATTGGGAACTTCTCAAATTATTTTGAACTTTTTTTCTCTTTTTTCTTTTTTTTTTCTCTTTCTTTTTGGCCCAAAACCGTATACCAGGCCCAGACGAGCTCCTCCTCTCCTTATAGCTCAAAACCGAGAAACAACAACCCAACTAGAAACATCATTTCCCCCACCCCACACTCGTTTTAGCAAATGTGGTTCAACAAAAGACTAAGTCCACTCGTAGGGTTAAAATGAAGGAAATGTGACCATAATTAAGGCTCAAGGGTAGGTTTCTGACTAAGTAACAAAACGGCTATAAGGCGAATGGTGGTCAGACCATTCTATCAAGGTTGAGAGGGGCTACGAAGGTCAAATGTTCAGGTTAAGGCTTATTTGGCTATGGTAGGGTCAAAGAGACGCCATGACCGTCATCCCTAACTTCGATTCCAAACATCTTTCTATTTCGCCTCGAAAGGATATCAAACCTAAGTTCTAGTTGCTATAAAAGTATGCTTACATGATATCATACAAAAGTTGCATGTTAACAAAAGATTGAGATTATACGTTCATAAGGAGTTCATGTTATACAAATAAATTTAGGGTTAGAATGCACTTACGGTTCAAATTGGTTAGACATATCAAATTGATCATTATATCTTCAAATCCATGAAATATATACCTTATACAGATTATTTTAATCAACTAAATAATGCTCGAAAAAGATAAAAAAAAAACTATGGGTTTAAACACTTACTGCCATTGCTAAACCAACCACGTCTCTACCCCCCACTTACGATTTTTCATTATCCCCAGAGATAGAGAGAAAGACTTAGCTTATAGACCTTGCAGAAAGGTGCTATCGAATCCCGTAACAGCCATGAGAAAGCACAACCCGAATCCCTATACAAAAACAACCAAAACAAAGCAAACACGGGACATGGTCCTCGTGCCAAAGTATGCAATAGGGATATGGGAATAATAAGAAAATGGCCCTGTCACGTCAGAAAATTCGGTAGGCAATATATAGCACAGGCATAAGACATCAATTCATAGTCAGCTATTCCTAGATTCCTTTTTATTACACAGACGGGAATACTCACCACTATACTACACACAGTTTTATTAAGGCGGGGTTGCCTCCCCCCAAGCGCCTTTGTTTTACGTCATTGGCTCGACCAAGAATTTGAAACCGACTAGATCATAAAATGAAATGTGGACAAAGTAGTGACTGTGAGTCTTTTATACCCAGATCCTCAAGGGTTCTTTCAAAATGTTCCAACAACCTAAGTCGAAGAAATGATGCATTTGAATTTTCTCTTTTTTCTTCATCGGGATTTTCGGATAACCACCTAATCGTTCCCTTTGTAATGACATTCAAACATTCATCCTGAGACTTGGTTGTGATTTGTGTTCATCTTTCATTATGATCATTCTTTCCATAGATTCTACATTTCATTAAGACTAGTCTTATCCAAATTATTATTATTATTATTTAACGGGCTGCCTCCCGGTAGCGCTTTTGTTTAACGTCGTTTGCTCGACAGGGTGCCTCTAAACAAACTCAATCAACCAAAATCCGAACTCAAGAAGATCAATAGCTTAAGAAAAATTAACAATGCGAGAACCATTGAAATTGTATTGTCTAGAAACGTACCTCTTTTAATTCTCGATGTCACCTCCTCCCAGCCAGAGAATCTTCTGTTATCAGCCTGTCGAACCATCTTCTTTACTATTCCATAAAGTTCATCCATCGGGGAGTACACAACCGGACCGCGTAAAATTCATCCTCACGAGTGGACGAATGTAGTAATCCGGGACCGTTATATTAAACACTACCAACTCTCCCAGTGGCTTTACTAAAGATGGCCAATCAATCTCCTGCTCCTCTAACTCTGAAATCTCATTATAGAAAACTGAATCCTCAACCTTATTCTCAACTCCGAACTTCTTCAACGAGCACCTCATCATCCTTAACCACCTCTTTTGCACATGCCTGTTTTGCTCGCTCGAACTCCATTATTTCAATCAATTGCACCACCCTTTCTTGAAGATTTCTTATGGCGAGTCGTACTTATCTTGAACTCTTGCATGTCCAGCAGTCGCTCTTGCAAGATCTGGTCCAATCGCTCTAGTTGCTCCATTTGACTGTCGGTGAAGTCTTCTCGTGGCATGGGGGAAAACTGATCATACTGACTTTGATTCATCGGAGGTGAGTAGCAGTCCTCTTGCCATTCCAGACACTGATCAGGTGGCTGAATCTGGTAAAGCTATCAACGCATTGAGTATGAACACCGTAATCCTGATAAGCACTAGGGTTCGAAGAACCCTCATAATATTGTGGCTCATAACTCGAATAACCATAATTCTGATCCTGGTACGTACTAGGGCACTGATAATCCCATGAACCTTGGTTATTCTGCTGTTGATACTAAGGTTGAGGCACGAACTGTTGTTGATAACATTGTGCAGATGCCTGAGGTAGGTAGGAGTATTGTTGTTCAGGTGAGTAGTATTGATTGAAAAATCCATCCATTTAAGCTCAATCTGCAAGATCTTCAGAAAACAATAAAATTTTTCTTTTTTTTCACACACACACACAAGAAATCTAAATAAAACGAAGAAAATAAAAACCTAGGCCCAAGCCTTCGGTTCACTTACAAGATATCACAACAATATCACACATTTCCCCGGCAACGGCGCCAATTTTTGATGAGCTAAAAATTACCCACAAAAATATAATTTATAAAAGACTCGCAACCGTGGGTAAACTAACTCTCTAACCAGCAGAGTACCGGGTCAGATTGTTAGGATAGCTACAAGAGTACGAGGTTGATCCCAAGAGAAATGTGGTTGTGAGTACCAAAGCGAACGTGTGTCTTAGTCTAGGCGATCAAAGTTGTTGGTTGTTTATTATAGCTAATGCAGAAAATAAAGATTATTCTAACGAGATTAAAAAGCATAGCCAAACTATGATCCAACAGGTTATCACGCCACAGGAAAAACTTGACAAAGAGTGTGTATTAACTGATTCAGTTTATATGACATTCATGGGTGTCAACTCTTTATTCTTGCGTTAAGGTCTGAACAACTCTCGTTTAACCCCCATACTAGGTTTATTAACTCTCCCTTTAGAAAGTTAACTCGCCTAACATGGTTGACCAGAATAAATAGCTGATGAAAACCTCACTTAAACATAGTTCTAACGTGTCACTTAGGTTGTCAATCTAACAATCAGAGCTATGTTTTAGTGATTCCAATCAGAACATGAGTTTGTCATACGAACTTTTAATTAAGCACTACACAACTCCCATCTCATCTTTCTTAGGGTGTTTCACCCGTTTTCACATAATTCGGCTATAAAAAGATTTAGCTACTCATAATAACGGAGATAACAACGAAATATAAATATATATATATATACATATATATATAAGTATATAAGTATATAGATCTATAGATATATATATAGATACATAAATATAGATACTAATATAGATATATAGATATACGTATAGATATATATATGACAAGAATGAAAGAAACAAAACGAGAAAGAACAAAAGTAAATATACTATATATATATATGATATACGTATAGATATATATATATATATATATATATATATATGATGAAAACGGAAAGAAACGAAAGAAAGAACGAAGAACGGAAACGATATTATAACGATAACTATTCGAAGAATTACAACTACAAATATATATATCTATATAGATATATATATATAGGCCCCGAAACATGAAAATATAGAAGGGAGAAGATGAAGAAGGAGGGGGAAGAAAGGGGCAAGGATTGTGATGGAAATGGATGGGTATATATATATATATATATTTATGTATTTATTTATAAGAGTATATGGCGATGGATATGCTAGCAAGTTTGTTAGAAGATGGTGGGTGTAATGATGAGTTTGTTAGGAAATCATCATTACATGCCACATGCACCATTTTGGCCAAAATATCTGATTTTTAAGCAAAAAATCTGATTTCTTCCTACACCGGTTCGAACCCTGGATTTCAGCTGTTTGGTAAAACGACCATAACTTGAGTTGTAGACCTCCGATTGACATGATTCAAAATGCGTTGGAAAGCTCATTTGAAGATCTAAAACGTTCATGAAGAAGTCTTCCCCAGAAAATGCCTCTAAGTTGGGTCAAATGTCCGTCGAAGATATGTTACGGTAGAATCATTTAGGACAATTGATTCTGTTTGAACTCGTAAGCTTATGACATCTTCTTCTACCCCTCGAAATCCATATTTTAGGGCTCAAAACATGTCTTCACTCGGTATCTCGATCAACCTAAAATCCTGCAATAAATCACCAAAATACCAAGCGTAAATCCGACACGACATTCCGGTTACTAAACCGGTACAAAACCTAGTAAAAACACGATATTTTACATGATAACTACTATTTATACATTTAGATGAAACTTAGGAATTAATGACTTGATTTGATATAAAAGTGCTCAAAATGGTATCATAAGTGGGGTAAATTGTTATCATAATCAGGGTGAATTTTTCCCTCATCACCATTCACCGCTCCCGGAGGTCGCCGCTCGACTAAAAGGGTAGTGGGGTCGCTCGTTGGGCCCCACGCGGCTAACCTATTGGCTGAGCTCGAGGATGACGTGTTGGAGGACCCTCCTCTTTGTCCAAGGAGTGTGGGTATTCCGACCATAGTGGTGGACGATAGGGAGGAGGATGAAGATGAGGAGGAGCCTGAGACTCCTCTAGTGCGCCAATCCTCTCGCCCTAGGTCGGAAGATGTGTGCTCATATGAGAGAAGGGAAAAGAGGTGCCAAACTGCCACAGGGTTGAGCTCGGAAGATTGTGGTGATGTTGGATACGGAGTTCGGTATGAAGAGGTCGGGGTCGATCTCTCCGCCCCTCACCATGCGGAAGACGAAGCACAAGATTTTTCTCAGATGCCCCTCATGGAACTGACCGAAGCGGGCTTTGCGGCTATGAGACGGGTAATTCTATTTGTTCGCACCTCTAGTATCCACCTTACTTTGTCTGAGCCATGCTGTGGTTTTTCAGGGGACAATCGTAGGTAAAGAGATCTTCTGTCGTTTGGCGCGCTCGGCTGCCGATCAGCAGAAGAGGGCTCTTGACCTGAAATTAAAAGATGACCGAATACAAGAACTTGAAGAGCGTTTGCAGATGCAAGCAGAACAGACTAAGGATTTAAGGTCCGAATACGAAGTTCGCCTTCAAGAGTTTATGAATGAACATTTAGAGAGAGAAGCCGAGCTAAGGGATCATGTTTCAAGACTTCGGGGAGAGCTTTCGTCCGCCGAGGCAACTGTTCGAGCTTTCCCTGCTCGTCTTCAAGAGGCTTCCGACCAAGCTGTCGGTGCTTACAAAGCTTCTCCTCGCCTGGTCGAATCTTTGAAGCGGTTACTGAGTCCTGTGGTGAGGGCTAGTTATACGCGAGGAGTGGACGATTGTCGGGCCCATCACCCAGACCTTACAATCGATAGTTTGGCTCACCCCTTCCTGTATGCTCCTGACGCCGAATCAGACTATTCTGTTCGGGTGAAAGAGTTTCAAGCAGGGGTGGATCTTGAATCGAAGTACCCTCTATGAGAATGACTCCTAATTATTGATCGTAGATTTTGTACTTTATAATTTTCAAGTTCTTAATGAAAAATTTTGTTTGGTTGTTTAGTTGCTATGTTTTTGTTTGTTCTTTTATTTGTTTGGTGATATGGTAGCCCCCTAGTACGGCATGCCTACTATTATTCAAGGATGGCGTACTAGCGAGGTTTGAAAATTGATTGTGCAATCGGGTTGTATTGAAATAGTAGGGGCAAGGTCAGTTCGGACTGACGACTTGCCTAAATAAGCGGGCGAGCAGGGCAGGCTAGTGCTGACTTGTCACTTAATATGAATATTTGAATACCATAATTATCTCCTATAATCAAGGAGATCACTCAATCATAATCTCTTTTCTTAGGGAATACGTTAATCAGTGTCAATCATAGACACGCCACATCAAACCCTGGGGCATAAGCCCCTCTATATAAACTGTTCCTAAGGAACTACGAAGACTTGATTCCAATTTCCACAGTTGGATACGTAGGCAGCTTGAGAGACAACACCTCAAGTGCAGTCTAAAATACCCTTAAAATACATCCCCTCGCTTTTACTCTTCACGTCCTGGGAATTTCTCCAGACCACCACCAAGAGTGATCACCCTAAAGAAGAAGGTGACGATTTTTGGATCGTCAATTGGCGCTAGAAGGAGGGTAGGTGCACGATCCCTTTCCGACATGTTAGAAGCTGAGGACGTCCGATCTATTGGGGAGTCGGGCACGAGTCCAGGGACGAGAGATTATGGAGCGGGTAACCGAGCCCCCAGAGCCCGTTACCGGAAGTCAAGTACAGTTCCTGTCTTTACCGGGTGCTGAGCCACTAAAGAGGTGCCACGTGGGCGGCCCATTTTCTGGCAGCATCAAAGGCACATGTGTTACTTCTTATATTGCAGTCTCCACCTAAAATGAAACTGTGTGGTTTGGAGTCTCCACCTAGAATGAAACTGTGTTGTCCATATGAAGCCATATAGGTTACTCCTTATATGGAAGTCTTCACCTTAAACTTTCTCATTACAATTACGGTATTGCATTGCATCTAGCTAGAGCAATTAACGAGCCGACTATATGTTGTTTAAGTTCGTGTTCGTTTATGTCACGGTCTTGTTTATGATTGTTCGTTTGAAAAACAAATAAATATTAAGTTTAAGTTTCGTTCACGAGTTTATTCATAATGATTCGTTTAAAAATTAAACAAAAATTCATGTTCAAGCTCAAGTCATTTACTACAAATTATTGGAGTATATGTTGTTTAAGCTCTTGTTTGTTCAAGTTCGTTTATTGGAGTCTTGTTCGTGATTGTTTGTGTAAATAAACAAACAAAAATAAATTCAAGCTTGGTTTGTTTAGGTGACGAGTTTATTCATGATCATTAGTTTAATAAACGAACAAAAATTATGTTTGACTTCGGCTCGTTTACAAGAAAGATTGTTCAAGTTTATGTTTGAATTCGGCTCGTTAAACCTTTCTTCTTCTTCTTCTTTTTTTTGTCTTCCAACTCAAACTCTATTCAATTTCTTTTTTTTTTTTTTTGGGTTTTTACATGACAAACCAGTTAAATTTCATGGCATAATTACAACAAAAACCACCCACTCACTCAAGCCTTATAGATAGAACATGACTGAATTCCCTGGATATGGCCTAGTGGTGAATGCATGGATGTGTAATGCATGCCTTGTACCTAAGCTGGAGGTCAGCGGTTCGATTCCCGTAAAAGGGGTTGATTTCCGATTGATAACACCCTTCAGTGTAGAGGTATAAGAGGCAGCCCATGTTGGATCTGCTAGGTTATCTGATTAACCTCTCCTTACTTTCCTGTGGGATCGGGGGTGAGGAGACCCTTAATGGTAGGGTTTACCATTTTTTAGAACATGACTATTGACTGATAACATTTTATCTGTCTAAAATTATATTTAAACAAATGATAATAAATATTTCAGCAAAACTGAAGCACTAGTAGAGACATCATTTGCAACAGGTTTTTTTCCTTTTTCTTAGTCTGCTCTTGAGCATTCTGCACAACTGTCTTATTTGGAACCAATATAATAAACATATTCATGTCTCTAAAAATTTTGGTCTCCGCTGTTGCAAGATCGCCAACATCATTTCGAAATCGTCTGATTAGCTCAATAGCATTATTTCTGAACTCGTTTTCTCGTCCCTTCAAATTCACTACGATCTTCACCTTGTCTCCATCTTTGAGAAACTTAACTATTTGAATCAAACACCTTCATTGTATCATGAAAAGAGATTTTCTTTTAATCCTTAAGTGACGATTGCCGCCGGTTGAGTGGATCTCAAGGAACTTAAAATGGGCTTATAACATTGACGAGCATGATTATTCCGTGCGTTTGAGGGCATGGTAACTATGGTTTATATAGACCACGAGGGGGATCGTGGCGAGGCACTATTATTGACCACGATGTGAGAGAGGGAAATGAGAAATATGTCTCATGATTTCAATCAATGAGTAAAAACTAGGTCATGCACCATAACAAAACACAAGTGAAGGGAACGTTTTTGACCAAGTCCAGTCGGAGCCTAGGACCTGCACTGTGTCTCGATGAAAATGTGGGAACAGTCCCCATATATATGTCAAGCAAGGGGTCTTGCCACTTGCCTCGAAAGGTAAACCTAAATACTCACCGAATGCATAACTAGTCTGAGACCTACCTATGTTGCCTTAGAAGGTAATCCTGAATAGTCAGCAAGTGTGTGACGAGTTGGGGGCCTATGCCTATCCATGGCCTCAAACAGCTGATCACATGACATGGGTATATCATTTCATGATAGTCTTTTATTCATATACTAGCTTTTGCCGTGTGATCTCAAAGCAAACCGGTTTTCTGGTTCAATATTTCTTTCACGAAAGCTACAACTACGTTGTCAAAATCTAAGCCAACACATTATTCCCTTTGGTATAATAAGGGTAGTATCCGTAAAAGATAAAAGGAAAGCAGAGACAGAACAACAATCGCACTCAACTAACAATACACATATGTTGTAAGTTGAAAACACACTCACACTCACTAAGAAAACATAGATAACGGCTACAGAGAGAAAGAGGAATATTTTGTCATACATTAATGATAATGCAGCCACAGTACAAATAGCAATAAATAGAGAATCTATCACTAGATTTCTGTTACACCTTAATGACACATGTCATGATCTCTACCATCCACTACACGGTTCTTATTTAGCCTTATCTTCAACAGTCCCCCTCAAACGAAATGGTGCACTTGCTACATTGAGTTTGTGTCTAAAGTAGGTGAACAAATGTGGTGGTAGAGCCTTGGTCATGTTGTCTGCAGTCTGGTCAGATGAAGGAACATAGAGAACCTGTAGTTGTTTATTCAGCACCTGATTTCTGATAAAATGGATATCAACTTCGATGTGTTTAGTTCGAGCATGATAAACTGGATTGTAGGCCAGAGAGGTAGCTCCAGTATTGTCACACCAAGCCCTGGGAATTCCAGAAATCTGCAGCCCTATTTCCAACAGCAAACTGTTTAAGCCATTTCATTTCAGCTGAAAGATCAGCCAGAGCCCTGTATTCTGACTCAATGCTCGATCTAGAGACCACCCCTTGTTTCTTAGAGCTCCAGGACACCAGTGAATCACCAATATACACACAGTAACCCCCAACTGACCTTCTATCAAAGGTGTCAACAGCCCAATCAGCATCAGTAAAACCAGTTAAAAATAATTCATGTGAAGGTTTGAAGTGGAGACTGAGGTGCAGGGTTCCACTTACATACCTCAAGAGCCTTTTCAAAGCTGTCCAATGATCAGAATAGGGCTCTTGCATAAACTGACTAAGGCAATTGACAGCAAAAGTAATGTCAGGCCTAGTCAAAGTCAGATACTGCAACCCTCCAATAGCACTCCTGTAGGATTTAGGATCTGACAGAGGTGTCCCTTGTTTTGGTTTCAAACTTTTCCCTGCTATCATAGGTGTGGGACATGCCTTGAGATGTTCAAACCCCAATCTTTTCAACAGCTGTACTATATGGCATAATGTGACTGATTTAAGTAGAGGCCTGAGCTGTTTCTGAATACCTGCATCCCCAGAAAGTGGGAGACCTGTCCAAGATCCTTAAGAGCAAATTTAGTGTTCAGCTGCTGCACAAATTTCTGAATCAAATCAGAGGAATTTCCTGTAATCAGAATGTCATCAACATACACAAGAATATAGATCACTTGTTTAGCTGTCTTATAAGTAAATAAAGAAGTATCAGAAACTGTCTGAATGAAGCCCCATGCCTTCAGTTGCCCAGTCAGAGCTTCAAACCAGGCCCTAGGTGCCTGTTTTAGGCCATACAAGGCCTTGTTCAGTTTGCAAACATAGTGTGGTTTAGCCGGATTCACAAAGCCTTCTGGTTGGGCCATTAGGCCTGGTTCAGTTAGAGGGCCATTTAGGAAGGCATTGTTGATGTCTATTTGGTGTATGGGCCAATTCATGGATACAGCCACTGCAAGAATAACTCTGATGGTTGTAGACTTGGCAACTGGACTAAAGGTCTCAGTGAGTTAATGCCATAACTCTGATGAAATCCCTTAGCAACTAGCCTGGCCTTGTACTTAAGAACACTACCATCAGGCTGCAATTTAACCTTGAACACCCATATGTTCCCTACAACATTCTGATTTGGTGGTGGTGGAACCAAATCCCAGGTATGGTTATGCATTAGTGCCTTGTATTCATCCTCCATGGCATGTTTCCACTCAGGTTTGCTCAATGCTTCTGACACATTTAGAGGTTCAGTGGGAAATGTCAAGGCACTGACATTAGCACAAGTGACACAGTAGGTTTTAGGTTTAAATATCCCTGCCTTGGATCTTGTTTGCATAGGGTGTGATGGGACAAGGCTATTAACAGGTTGGACAGGTGGTGACTGTGTAGAACCAGGGGAGCTAGCAATAGGTAATGTTTCTGGAATGTGAGAAAGAGTAGAATCATGTGTGGTTGGTGTTAATGATGTAGGTATAGGTGGAGGTGGAGGGCTTGGTGTGTGATGAGGAAGGTTTGAAGGACTGACATTTGGTTGTAAATCACTGGATGAGGACTGTGCATCAGTACATTCACTGTTAATCTGGTGATGCAATTTGTTGGAGGAGTGAGCCTTCTCAGGATGCATTGTACCAGCAGCAAAGGAGTTTGTTGGCCAAGTATCAAAGGTGAAAGATGTAACACTAGGAGACTCAGGTATATGAACAACACTCCTATGAGGTCCCTGCAAGAATCCTTTGGAAAAAGGGAAGTCCTCTTCATTAAACACAACATTAATAGAGATATAGATTCTGCCTGACTCATCTAAACACTTATACCCCTTATGACTCATACTAAGCCCAAGATGAACACATTTCTGACTATGAAACTGAAACTTTGTGTGTTGAAAAGATCTTAAGTTTGGAAACACAGCACACCCAAAAGTACGAAGCAAAGTATATGAGGGCTTAGAATGGAACAGACACTCATGTGGAGACCTATTTTTGAGGACAGGTGTTGGGAGACAGTTTATAAGATGGACAGCATATTCAAAACTGTGCCACCAAAACCTAAGTGGCATTGATGCTTGTGCAAGAAGTGTCAGACCTGACTCAATTATATGTCTATGCTTCCTCTCAGCTCTCCCATTTTGACTGTGATCATGAGGACAAGGGTGTTTAAATAATATGCCTTCATTTTTCAGATAGGGTTCAAATATTCTGTATTCTCCACCCCAATCTGATTGGATGCACTTGATAGTTGCACCAAACTAATTCAGAATAAGGGACTTAAACTGTTTGAAGATGTTAAATGCTTCAGATTTTAGTTTTAAGGGATATATCCAAGTGTGTCTGGTGTGGTCATCTATAAAGTGGATATAATAAGAGTATCCTTCTATGGATTTCACAGGGGCAGGTCCCCATATGTCAGTGTGGACAAGATCAAACATGTTATCAGCACAAAAATCAGAGGCTAAATGAGGTAGAAGATGAGATTTTCCCAACTGACGGGCTTCACAGAAATTTAACTTTCCATTCAAAATAACATTACATTGAGACATAACTTGTTTCAAGACATGATAGGAGCAATGCCCTAACCATCTATGCCAGATATCAGGGGACACATCAGTACTGGCAGTTTTAGGAATCACATACATAGACTTAGACAACCTAGACACACTAAGGCAGGAGATGTCACTGCTTTTGGAGTGAAGAGAGCTCTGAAGATAACTAGTGGGAAGTTCCATCTGGTACAATCCATCCTTGAGAAGACCCTGGAGCAGAACTTGATTGGAAATCTTGTCCTTCACAAGACAAACATTGTCAGTAAACAAAACAGTGATAGAGTTATCAGAAATCAGTTTAGACACACTAATCAAGTTCTTTGTGATATCAGGAACATGTAAAAGAGTTTTCAGGATTAAAGGTTTTGTGGATGTGTTAATGGTGCTAGTGCCAATGTGTTTAATGCACAATGCTTTGCCATTTCCTACTGCTAATGTGTCATTACCACTATAGCCGGCACTGAGATGCAGATTGTTCAAGTCGGACGTCACATGGTTGGTTGCTCCACTATCAAGATACCAGGAGTTGTCAGCTACACTTTGAGAACCAGCAACAAATGCAGAGATTTGCTTAGGATTGGTGTTTTCAGCAGGTCCATTGTTGAAATCGGTTTCAAACCTATGCCAACAAATATTGGCAGTATGACCAATCTTACCACATAGTTGGCAGGCCATCTTGCTTCCTGCATTTGGATTTTGCTGCTGATTCTGTTGATTTCCTCTTCCTCCCCTACCTCTGCCACCATTCCTACCTCCTCTATAGTTGCCTCCACCTCTGCCTCGTCCATTTGTGTTTGAGGAGTTAGGAGGTCTGCCAGTGTAATTTCCAGTCCTAGTTGCCATATTTGCACTAACAGAGGTTTGGAGTGCAGTTCCTGAGCTACCTGTGGGATGAAAACGAGAAACAAGCTTCTCATGAATGAGCAACTGGGACTGGACCTCTTGCCAGGTAAGAGCCCCAACCCTGGCTGTAATGTTCACTATTGCAGCTTCATATTCCTTGTCCAGTCCTCCCAAAACAGCAAGAATCAACTCAGATCAGGTAATTGGGTAACCTGCAGCAGCCAAATTGTCACTGTAAGATTTCATCTGGGCTAGGTAATCTGCCATTGTTCTGGTGCCTTTCTCTGCTTTGGTTAAGGCATTCTTCAATTCAAGCATACGGGATTCGGATTGACTATTAAACGGACTCTCAAGAGTTGTCCAGACTTCATATGACGTAGTACATCCAACAACTTCCACCAAGGCTTGTTCTTTCATAGAACTCAAGAGCCATCCAACAAGAAGAGAGTCTGTGACATCCCACTCTTCTGGTGTTTAATTCCCTAGATTACCAAGAACAGCAGTAGTGAGTGTGGTTTCGGGAGGTCTGGGTTTTGTGCCAATAAGGTAACCAGCTAATCTGTGACCTTTGATTATGGGTAGAACAATAGATTTCCAGAGAAGGTAGTTTTCACGAGTCAATTTGACATTACAAGTTTGGGTTAAATGACCAGTGAAAGGAGGCGGTGATGGAGAAGAAAGAAGACCAAACCCAGGAGATCAGAGAAGAGAAGGATAGTGATCTGGCCGGAACTGTGGAATCGGTGACGACATGGATGGTATTTGACCAAACTGCATGCTAGTGTTGAGACCAAAGCCAGATCCTCCGGTTGTGATTCCACTGAGAGGAGGAGTGTGAGTTCCGATCGGAGTTTGAGCTCCAATCGTGAAAGAGCTTGTGTTGAGAGTTCCACCAGAAGCCGGTGAGCTTGATCCAGCTGGAACATTGCTGATTGGTGGTGAGGTTACTCCGATGGAACCTACTGCAGCTCCAGATTCAGACGTCGGCAACCTTATGCTCCGATACCAACTAAGAAAACATAGATAACGGCTACAGAGAAAAAGAGGAATATTTTGTCATACATTAATGATAATGCAGCCACAGTACAAATAGCAATAAATAGAGAATCTATCACTAGATTTATGTTACACCTTAATGACACATGTCATGATCTCTACCATCCACTACACACTTAGATCTAACGGTTCTTATTTAGCCTTATCTTCAACACACTCCATTGTTGGAGGGTTGCAATGAGGAGTCTCCACTTAAGTATTTCCCTGAGAGAAGATGATGATGTCTAGGATACTACTGTAATCTTACATATGAAGAAACTGTAAGAATAATGGTAAAAGAACTCTGTGTTCATTGATTGATTTTCCGCTAAGCAGTACAAAGCCATTATATATAGGCCACTTCCCAATAAAAGATAAATACATAATTATCAACTAAGAAATATTAAAGTTTAAACTACTTTATCTAACTCCCTTAAGAGACTCTTTACTTTATCTTTATCTTTATCTTTTAACAAGTGATCATCGTTGCCTCTGTTTGATTTATCATAAGAGGAAGTCAACTCTTTATTTAAACTGTCTGAATTATCACTTGAATTATCAATGGATAATGTGGTTGGCTTACCGACATAACGGTATTAATCATTTAAAAAACTAGTTACAACAATTCATATAAAGCAGATGCAGAAAGTAATAAGAAGCCTTAGCACCAAGTGAACACAAGAAAGAGAAAATGCATTGAACACTCAGATTCAAATACATAGATTTTCCTTCTAAATAAAGAATTAGTTCTTAAACCCCACAAGCAAAGCAAAGCAATGCAATGCAATGCATGTGGGTATACATACATACACACATGCACACCAACATTGAAGTAATATAATGTCAACATACTGTGAGGCTTAGATCATGCACACCAACAAGTGACTCACGCAGCATGAAAATAATAACATGAGAGTTGATTAGAGACCAACTCTGTCAACTTAGATCAGCTTTTTCTCCAATCAAACATTGGAATGGCCTAGCTAGTCCTCGTCCTCTTCGAATTCAGAGTCCTCAGTGGCTTCTTCATCATCGTTATCTTCTTCCTCGGATTCACTAATGACATACGTCGTCCTCCCACGATTAGCCCTTTGAGGTCTGGCTCTAGGAGCAACCACCACTTGAGTGATTTCTTCTTCGTCTTTCTCCTTCTCACTCGAACCCTCCTCTTTCTCTTTTGACTTGAGGTTTCCAAGAACAGAGCCGCTTTTCTTGTTAAAAGGCGACGGTCTCATTCGTCTGACTTTCTTCTCAGGAGAATTCCCTGCTGCAGTCTCCTCTACCGTCTTCAAAACATCTGTTATCAACTTCTGGCCACCATCAACCTGAGAAGCTTTAGTGGCGGCTTTACCCCTTTTCTTTGTTGCGGCGGCAGGAGGCTTGACAGCAGCTGCTGCTTTCCTTCCTTTTCCTTTTCCTTTTGCAGCAGCTGGCTCTACTTCTACCTCAAAATCATCATCATCAGCAATGTCATCATCTGAAATGTCCGTGACAGTTGACAAGGGCTTTTTCTTTTGAGCTGCTGCAGCCCTTTTGTTGGGTGCTTTCTTCTGGACAATGGCCGGAGCTACTTCACTTTCCATGGCTGTGCAAAACATAGACGAAAAATTGTCAGTTGGTAAGCAAGTATGCACAATCCATAAACGATCAAACTATGTATGTCACGTAAATAAATAATTGCACACTTGGGACACAGTTTGAAGCTCCATCATGCTAATGACGGTTCAAACACACACACAAACACATCAGAGAGATCGAGCAATTGCCTACCTTCCGAGCGATCTGGGGACGAATTCAGGTTGTAGGCTGCAAGTCTATCCTTGAGTGCAAGGACTTCCTCATCGTCATCTTCCTCGGTTGGTATTGTGGGGACAGATTTACCCTGCTATAGAATTTAATTAAAAATCATGATGTTCCTAAGAAGTACTAATGAGTCTAACGTACATCTAAATGTTATACCTTTCTGGCTGGAGCTTTCTTTGGTCCTTGTTTTCCTTTTGGTTTTGCAACCTCAAGCGTCTCATCTGCAAATATAAAAAAAACACATTTTTTAGATCATTGCTTCAGAAGGGCATAAATACCCAAAATAACACAAACAATAACTTACTAGATTCAGAAACTGATTCTGTTGATATTTCCATAGGTGCCGGGTTAGGATTAGGCTCCACAGTGCTAGCCTTCTTAGCATTCTTCCTTGGATTTTTGCTGGGTAGGTTGGATGGCTTCTGACCATTATTCCTTATTGCCTTTCCATGTATCTTCTTTCTGGCTTCTTCCGACTGTTCATCACTTATATCTTGCTCCTGATTTATATGCACAAGAGTTAAGATAAGAGAACACAACCGCGTCTTAAGAAGTGAAAAATGCTGGGATCATACATTAAGTTGGATTTCAAGAGCTTCAAGATCTTTCGCCCATAGTGACCTCGGAGTTGACCTCCTTAATTCTTCAACTGCCCCTTCAAGCTTATCCTTCTCAGCACATAACTCCTGAACTTTTTCCCGAGTCAAGGTTCCAATTGCCATCGACAGCAAGTAGTCATAATCACTCGCTCGTACCCCTTTAAGGGAGTTCACTTCAGGACTCTCTTCACTATCTTCAGCATCTTCAGTTGACCCAGCCACAGCAGCTTCCACACTTTTATTTTTGGGGAAGGGAGTGAAACCTTTTTCTTTCAATTCGATAAACAATTCCGCTCTCTTCCTGTTGCTCACAATTATTGTTCCTTCCACAACACCAAGGATGAACCTTACCCTGTTATCCAGCTTCAGCAGTTCCTTTTGAAGATTATCTAGTAGAACTTTCTGCAGCGCATTTGAAACAATATTTTGATTAAAGGTTCAAGAAAATAAATCTAAACTCTTGCAAATTCGCCGTAATCATTTAACAAGTTTACCTTTCTTTTTTCATAAAACTGCAGCCTTACGTGGAAGAATTCTTCTAAAACTGCAAAAAGAATATCAAACAGTGAGCACTAGGGACCAGCAGAAAAAAAAATTCAGGTTTTTTTTAATATTCTAGTGCATACTCTGTTCTGGGGTGTCATATTTCTTGATAATACCCTTTGGGTCAAAGAGGTGCATGTTACTTGTACTGATCGAGGTTGTTAGCTTAAATTTCTTATGCAAACCCTCCTGTTTGGCCGCCATCAAGCTTTCTTCAGACAAACTTATCTCCAAATGCACAGTGGTGTCATCTGTGTGGTCCCTAAATTCCTGAAGTAGAAAACTCATCAGGACTTATACAGATCAAACTACTAATAATTTCATCAACAAGATAGAAACAGAAGAAAGGAAAAACAAATACCTTAATGAATGGATCCTTGACTTTTTCATTGCCAGTCATGATTGATTCAAGAAATTCCTTATAATCCTGAGTCCACCTCCGCACAGGAAGTTCTGTAATCAGAAGTGTAGCTTCGTCCACTTCCTCTATAATCCCACTCACAGTATAGGTCACTCCACCTTCCTTTGTTGCTGTTTTCTCAATGGTTCCTCTGAATCCTTTGTACCATGGATCCATAGGCTCCATTTCCTCATTGTTCAGTAAACGTTTGATGTTAGCAATAATATCCCTTGGGTTGTAATTTGGAATATATGAACTCCAACCTGTACCAATCCCTTCACTCCCATTAACCAAAACCATAGGAATAACTGGCACGTACCTGTAAAAAAACAAATCAGCATGTAGTCAGTATTGGAATGAAGGTTTTTTTGTTGTTGTTCCATGAATACACATGTTGTCATGCTTTTGCTACTGGACTAGAATGTTTACCAAGTAGGCTCAATGGATTGTCCGTCTTCATTCAAGTAATCAAGGAGGCCATCATCATCCTTTGGGAACAAGTGCCGTGTGATAGGAGAAAGTTTTGTGTATATGTACCTAGAACTTGCATGATCTTTACCTCCCTGTGTATAGAAAGTAGCCACATGAATAGGGAAAATATAAAACTATTCACAAAAGATTCCACCAACATAACAACTGCAAAAATATGATATTATCAAAATATTTGTCATCAGAACACAATCACCAGACTACTATTTCTTACCTGGTTTCTAGTACCAAACTGCCCATTTGGCTGAAGAAGATTAATGTTGTTGCTCCCCACATAATCCTGAGCCATACCAATAATTGTACCGGCAAGACTCTGCTCGCCATGATGGTAAGCTGAATGCTCAGAGACATAACCAGAGAACTGGGCTACCTTGGCTTCCTTCACAAAGTTCCTCTTGAAAGAACAAAACAGAATCTTTCTTTGACCTGGTTTTAGACCATCCAACATAGATGGGATGGACCTCTGAAGATCCGCCATTGAGAATAGAATCAGCTCCTTGTTGACAAAGTCACTGTACTTGATTAGCTTTTCAGACTGATCCAAATATGTACCAGGCTGCAAAAGCAAAGACAATTCAGATATATGTTGTCAGGTTACAATAAATGCCTTTTCAACTATACGTAGCAAGAGAAAATACTAGCAAAACCAACCTCAAATTGCCTGAGCCAATTCTTCCTTGCATCAATCTTCTTCTTACTGAAGGCAAGCTCTATTGCCTCACCATCTTGCTCATCCACCCATATGAAATCTTTCTTGTGCTTATATAGTGCTTGGAAATACTCCTTCCCTTCCTTTGATGTGCTTGTACCCAACCCCTATAAGAAGAAACTTGAGCAATTACAATAACAGAACTTGAGCTTAAATCCTAACGAGCTAGTTTATCAATCTGTTTTATCAGACAAACCTTATAGTACTTAATAGTCCAACCACTTGCATTTCCCCCCAAACTTTCTTTCCAAGACTCGTATTCAGGCATGGTATAGAATGCGAGCGTTCTACCATTTTTATTAGTAGCCTGCATCAAAAGAAAGTTAACTTCAACAAGTTCGAAAAATGGTTCTCTATATTGGACAAGAGGTGCCCAGCTGAAAAACAAATGATTACAGCATAAAAGAGAACTGAAAATCCATGAAGCAAATATCATGCCTTGACAATTGGTGTGATAAACTCCACCAAGAAAGAGGGTAACTTCAACAACGATGGCCAGAATGAATGTATGAAGTTAATCAACAACCCCTTGATGTGTGAACCATCGTGATCCTGTTTTATGAAAAATTTGAAGTTGGTCAAAAAGAACCAGCAACAAAAACCCAAACTATCATCAAAAGATGAAATGACAGACCTGATCAGTCATAATCATCAGGTGTCCATATCTCAAAGATTTGACACTGTCATATACTTTTCCATGCTGTAGCCCAAGAATCTGTTTGATATTCTGGATTTCAGCATTTTCCATAATCTGTTTGTGGCTTGCTTCCCTTACATTCAGCAGTTTACCCCTTAGAGGAAAGACACCATAGCAGTTTCGGCCCACGACGGAAATTCCAGCCATCTACCACAGGACAATAATTTTCAACATTCCTTTGAAATATAATTTATCAAAATCATGAAAGATAAGGGTACTCACAGCAAGGGCCTTGGCTGAATCTCCTTCAGTAAGAATCAAGGTGCATTTTTCAGAATTCTTGCCTCCAGCATCATTAGCATCTTCCAGCTTAGTGATGCCAGTGATCCTCTGTCTTTTCGCTCCATCAGTTTTCTTAAGGTCTTTACTTTGCTTAAAATCTGCCCAAGACAAAAGATTTTCCACCACTCCAGACTTGGCAACTGCAAGGTATGCCATAAGCTATTATCAGATCGACAAATACACTTCCAAGCATTTCAACTACCTTAACTTTGTCAATTTGAGAAACTCCGGGAAATCAAAACAAACCTTTTTTGAGGAATTCTTGTGAGAGCTCACATTTAGAGCCGAAACTACTTTGTCTCAAGGTCAAAGTTTCCTTTGTTTGTGAATCAAAAGCAGGGTTGTCAATTAGTGCATTGACAAACACCCAAAGATGGTTCTTGACTGTGTGAGCTTTCATATTAGCAGTCTTGTTCTTCTTGTTTACAATAGTAACAATATGACTTGTTATCTGGTTGGTAACATAATCAACATGAGTCCCACCCTTGATGGTGGCAATTGAGTTGACAAAGCTGACCTGGAAGGAAAATAAAACATGAGGGAAAAAATATCAAATGCCAAGGGCAAATATCGATTATTTAGAGCATTGAAAACATGGAGCATGTGTATCAGTAATGAAAACAGAGAACTAATAATACATAACAAACCATCCATATACAATACCTGTTGAAATTGCCCCTCACTCAGACTTACACAAACCTCCCACCTCTCATTAACCTTCTCTGTAACCCTGCAAAAGTTGCACACACCATTAGTGTAGGATGTAATATTGATAGAAACATACAAGTAGGAGAAATAGAAATAAAAAATAGGAACCTCGGGAGGGGATCTGGTCTATTCTTTGATGCAGATTGTAGATACAGGTCACAGTAATCAGCAAATGATTTGACAGGAACCCTCTGCCCATTCAACTCAACCTTTACTGTCTTCCCCAGGCATCCTGCTAAGTCAACCACTCGCTTTTTCATCAGAGCAACAACATCCTCTTCTAGATGGGTCATGTTGAACTTTGCCAAGTCAGGCTTAAAGCTGACCTTAGTCCAATTCTCAGTTTCCTTGCATTTACTTATAACTGGTTGAGATTTCTTTCCCATGTTATTAGAGAAAACCTACATAGAAAAGTATGCAATTGAGAGTTAACACCCAATAATACAACACAATTGACAGAAACTTGAACTACAATCAAGCCAACAGATTCAAAATAAACACCATTCAACATCCATATTTGTTCACATTTAGTATCATACATAGCACTTAAGCATAACGAATGTGATAAACCTACCAGTGATTGTCTATAAATGTCTCAAAATCAACACAAGCATATATGCCGGAACAATTACCATGGATTAATGAATTGAAACTCCATACGATTCAGCATTAGACATCGCCTTGAACATCTATGGACATAAATATGGAAACAACTCCAATGGTATTCCAGGATTCAGGATCAAAGAAACCAAAAAAAAATTAAAAAATAAATATAAAAAATAAGAACAGCTGAATGGGATCGAGAATATCTACTTGCGGAGTTGAGGAACTATGTGAATCACATTAAGAGAGTAAAACTTCCCCACATCTAACAAATGAAATCAAGCATAATTAACAGAAAGGTATTCTAATTCAGCTAAACATCAAGGAGAAACCCTAAAACAACGAAAAAGGGGTCGAAATTCAAGATCTATATCTCAGGGGAGCGACTCTGCAAATGGCAAATTCAAATGAAAAAAATATGAACAAACCCAGCAGAAAATTCTAACATAACAAAGATAGCAACCTGCTTATACTTCTTCTGCCGCCTTCCGTCAGCAGTTTCAATCACAAACTCCGTAGAGAAAATATTGGTAAGCTTCGCTCCATACCCGTTCCTCCCGCCGGTCGTCTTCTTCATCGTATCGTCGTAGTTACTACTAGTCAACAAATGCCCAAAAATCAGTTCCGGTACATAAACTCCTTCCTCTTGATGAATCTCCACCGGAACCCCATCTCCATTGTTATAAACACTAATCAAATTATCCTCAGGGTTAATGACCACTTTCAAGGAATCCATCTTGGGATCCCTCTGTTTATTATCGGCGGCATTGACTAAGATTTCGTCAAATATCTTGTAAAGGCCCGGTACGTAAGAAATGGGACGATAAACCATAGAGTTATCTTCGAAAACCCAGAAGGACTGGGTGTGTTTCTCTATGGAACCAATGTAGGTGTCGGGTCGAAGGAGGATGTGCTCGAGTTGGGTCTTTTTCTGGTAGGTTTGTTCGATTGTTTTGCCGCCGGTAGTGGCGGCTGCTGCCGGCGGCGGGATGTTGGCATTGTTGCTTGACTGCAAAGGGAGTTTTGCTGCCATCTATGGAATTGGAGGGAGACAGTACACCAAGATCCGATTGTGTGTGTCTGAGGATGGATTTGAAGGTGTGTATATCGAAATGAAGATGGAGGGCTTTGTGCTCGCGCGGGATAATCAGGTGGAGGGCTTTTTTCAAAAAAATTCAAATTTATTTCCTTTTTTTTTAAATCAAAAGAGATTTAATTGTTAAGGACAAAACTACCCCTATAATATAACATATCGTCCTCAAAAAAAATATATCATAGAGCATGTGTAATGACTGATTTTAAACGTCTTTTTTCCGACTAATTGTTTTCTCTTCAAGTAAAAGTGAGTAATGGCTCAAATTTTCAACTCACTTGAATTTTGGCTTCTCTAAGGCTCACCCCAGTCGTTTTACTTTAAACAACACTCCAAACACATCGTTTTTCGTTCCAGTTATACTTTTTCAACACTTTAAAATATCATTCACTCCAATAAGCACACTTAATAAACCACTCCAAAATCATTTTTTTTTTCATTAAACACCAATTTATTTTCCCTCCACCTACCTTAAATTATACCACCATAATTCAAATAAAATATTTTATATTTTGGATTACAAAATATTTTATATTTGCAAATTGCAAAGTAAAAAAATCATTTTGCCTTTTTGTTGTTGTTGTTTTTTTTTTTTATAGTAATAATTATCATCACCATAAATAAATTTTCATGAAAGAAATTGATACATAAAAAAAAATAGTTGAAATAAAAAAAAGGAGTAGAGATGAGAGAGAATGAATGATTTGTGGTATTTTTTTTACTCCAAAGGCAACTCCAAATCACAAGTAAGGCTTCTGTAGAAAATCATAGGCCCAAGCCCATATAAGAGGAGGGGCCTCATCCCCAAAACCTAGGTTGTGAGGTGAGGGAAATCCATCTCTTAATATGGTGGGTGAAACAACCATGAGCTCCCAATGTGGGACACTTTAACACGCCCTCAGTGTGGGCCGGGCACACAAAGCCAACAAATAGACCCAACACTTGCACAATAAAGGGTGGCTCCGATACCATGTAGAAAATCATAGGCCCAAGCTCATATAAGAGGAGGGGCCTCATCCCAAAAACCTAGGTTGTGAGGTAAGGGAAATCCATCTCTTAATATGGTGGGTGAAACAACCACAAGCTCCCAATGTGGGACACTTTAACAGCTTCAAGGAATTTGGAGGAAAAGTATGCTTTCAAGTGACTACTGTGATAATAAAGTGGATAAAGTTTACTTTAAAATGTTTTGGAGTGTTGAATCCAGTCTCCATTGGAGACAGCCTAAGACTCATCATAATGGTTATTCTTTAAACAACACTCCAAACACATCGTTTTTTGTTTTAGTTACACTTTATAAAAACATCCAATCCAATAAATACCCTTTATACAATCATTCAAACACCTCTTCCTTCAACTAAGAGCAGCTCTAATGGAGTTAATGTAGACAAATTCTCTTGCAATTTTTGCAGAATAGATAACCATAAACTGCAAATTGTAAAATAATTGTGGTTAAATGGAGAATAATTTTTGAACATTATCTACATCATTCTCCATTTGTTAATAATGCATTAGAGAATTGTCTATCTTCTCTCTCCATTAAAAGGCCGGTGACGAGTCGGTGGCCAGCGGGAGAAGAGTTGGAGGCCATTGTTTCCGATTTCATGTAAACAAAAAAAAAGGTAATTCTTCACTGGTTCTTCCCTTGGACTTGAAGAAGCCTGTTTTTTCATTTATCTACTGAGAAATCCACTTTGATTAGTATAGTGTATTTAAAATTATTAAAAAAGATTATAATTTTCGAGGTGTGAATGCACTTAATATTCAATAAAACTCACCTCAGATGAATTTTACTGCCATGGATTCCGGCAATGTCAATGCCGGTGGAAAATTTGGCTGGGTGGAGGTGGAGATGTGAATAGTTTACACCTATGTTAAATTTTTTTATAATCATTACCGTATCTTGTCTACAAATTTCCTGTACAAAATATTTCTTCAATTTTCCTCCAATGTTGATTTGCCAAATGTCATTTATCTCTCAGGAAACAGAGCAAACCACTATGGGGACGCGGTTCCTCTACTGTAAAAGGGCCATAGCACCGCAATACCGCATGCTGTGACGCAAAACGGCGTCGTTTTGCGTACAAACGACGCCGTTTGGTTCCGATCCACACAAAAAAAAAAAAATATATATATATATATATATATATATATATATATATATATATATATATATACACACACACATCAACGCGGTGCCGTTTTTGCCCGAAACGACATCGTTTCGGGCTCACAAGCAGCGCACGACGGACGGGGCACGGCAAGGGATCCCAACTCACCATTATGGTTGCTCTAACATACCTAACCACAATTTATTTTCTCTTCATTTTTTAATATTCATCCACCACAAGTAAAAAAAAAAAACAATATTCATCCGGTAGTGGATCCACCACAATTGAACTCACCTCTTCCTTTTTTTTTTAATAAAGGATCTGTTTTATTGCCTCAAAGAATTACAGAAACAAAATGCTGCTATAACAGAAAAATTGAATATATTGTGCAAAAGAAGATAATAAGAAGAACAAAAGGAAGAAAAATGGGTTGCCAATTAAACCGAACAGAATCAGCCACAAATTGCAATTTTCAACCTCAATTCCTTTGATGTCGACAAACTTTCGATCGGAATAACCTTGAAGATTTCCAAAGCACGCATCCGAACCCTATTTCACCATTGATGACTCTAATCATACATAGTAGTATACATATTAAATTTGCATACGGCTTTTTGCGACCTTTTTGGTCGTCCGCCTTTAGCGACGTTTTGGTCGTCGCTAAAGTCTGTCCTTTTCTGGTTTTTTTTTCCCTTTTTTAGGAAACGACGTCGTTTTCAACTTCTAACCCACCACCGCCATCCTCCTTTCTGCTTTCATTGCCTGCGATACAGCTGTCCTCCCACCACCCTTCTCTATGATAGACGAGTGTACTCTCACCGCCCTCCCCTCCTTCCACTGCTACTTAATTTTGGTTTCTACACTTTTTCTCCGTCTTTGTAAAACTTCTCACCTTCTCTCTTCCGATCCACATTCAGTGTCTTCCCCTCCCAAGCTTTTCATCTTCTACCTGTTCACCCTTCTTACGTCTTCTGATCTTATGATAGATCTAGCCGTTTTCTTTGCTTGGTAAGTTTGCACGTGCGTTGATCTATTGTTGTTTTTTTTTTTCTTTCCAATCTATGAGAAATTCAGTGTATGTTATGGATATAGATCGTGGAAAGAAAGGAGTTATTGTTGCTGGTATGAATTGCTCCTTGATGTTGATCAATCTTCTTTTACTCTCAGGCTTCTTGATTTTCATTCTACTTTTTCTGCCGGAAAACGATCCATGACTCCTAGAGAGTCGAAAACTTTGTGCTTTCCTTAGAGCGACAGTAATGAGACTAAATGAGAGAGATTCTTAGGTAAATTGTCAGGTTGGAATTCTAAAAGGGATAGAATGGAAAATAATGGGGACTGCGTGGAGAACTTTTTAGAAAACATATCTATCTCATTATCTCTTTTTGGATAATGGAAGAGACAACTCTCTCTAATCACACACAATTAATATTTACAATCCTTTTATATTATCACCATTACAACATCACATCACACACAAATTATCTCTACAACTCTTCTATATTTATCCTCCAATCATCTTTCTCCATATCATCCAAACATCACCAATCAATAGCCTTATCTCCCGATCACCATTACTCTCGCTCTTAGATTTGGATGATATTTCGTTGATCTAACTCTCGAGAAGAAATGCACTTGTACAATAGTACTTTGTTTCACATTAATTATGACTATCTATATATGGACTCAATAGGTAGCAGCTATGCTTAAGAAAATAATTGTATGTCGTTCAAACTAGAAAAGCATAAAAAAAAATATAAAAAAATTGATGGGAGAATCTCAATGTATGCTTCTTATTTTTATGCTTTAGTATTAAATAGTCGATCTCATGTTGTGGCTTTTAACGCAGGTGGTCAAATGAGAGTCCAACAATTCGTGAAGCACCGTCAAGCATGAACAACAACTGAAAGTACAAGCAAAAAAAAGTCTGATTGACAATCAAGCTGGAAACTGGAGTGAAATCATTTTTTATTTATACATTTTTTTTGTTGTTGGTCTGTTTTGCTTTTAACTCTGCTGGTCATGAGGGAGGAGTCGAACAATTTTTGAATCACCATCAACAAGAAACGATGACGGTAAAAGCATTTGAAATTAGATAACACACCTGATAGAAAGCACACCATCTATGGTTGAAGAAATAGGAGAATCACACTGATTTCTTTGCAACCCTTTGTTTCTTTTGTACGCTCTTTGATCACTTATTATCTTGGAGAATTTATGCAAGCTGATAACAAAGTTACCACAGCTGGTTTTTTCCATGTATCTTAATAGATCGATCAGAAGAAGGTATTTCCCTCCTCCATGCATGTCTTTTGAATTCTGCATTTATATGGCTTCCTAATATAAATATTCCAACTCTGCATATTTAATTATACATACATATACCCCTTTAGTTTGATGTTTCCTTGTTTAATATATTTATGGGAAATGCTTGATTTTTGTCAGTGTTCCGACTTTTTTTTAATGTTACTAATGGTGGTTTTGAACGGTGAGTGCCGTTTAATTTGTTTGTTTGCTGCTATATTTTAATTTGCCCAATTGAAGGTGAGCTTCTTGCTGTAAGCTATGGCAGTAGGGTGTCGAGGCAGGGATAAACATTCCACTTTCTGCACAGCTATAAATATAATTTTGAGGTTGGAATTGGCTCCGGTACAAGTCAATTGATATACTGTCTTCCTTCATTGATTACTGTGAGTGGCTGGTGAAAGTGTTTAATTGGTTGATTTTCCCCCTGTTGAATTATTGATGATGATTATGTTCGTTGCTTTTCATTTAAATCAGCCCTCTATTTTTCTAGGAAAGATTATGGTTCTCGGGTATCAAAATCAATTCATCCAAGAAATCACGCAGGCTTGGCTATAGACATGAGTCAAAGCCGCCGCGATTACACACCTTAATAATCTTTTTGAGGAGGATACGTATTCTGTATGCCGTACATTCAGGAATGTAACAGAGAAATCCAATGTTGGATATTCAACTCTTGGCACTGGTCATTTTCCTAGATTTGCCTTCATTTTGATTATGGTTTTGTTTATTGTGCGATAATATGCTGCTCCTGAAGACTTGGCCTATTCTTGATTCAAAATAAGATCAAATGAGGGCTATTAGACTCCCGCCTTCTGACAAACCTGTTGCTTTAATTTGACCAGAAGCTCTGAAAGAACACAATATATGCAAGATTGTTGCTCTTGGATGTCATAGCCCAAAGCTCATTTGAGACAATTACATAGTCGTGCTCTTGGATTAACCATCAAATTTAATTCCAAAAAACCAAGTAGTAACACATACAATGTGGATCGGGTCGGAAGAGAGAAGGGGGGTGTTGTGTTTGAGAAATGCTTGTGTTCATTATGCTCTGCAGTATTGAAGTTCTTATTTTAATTTCGCTTTAATACATTTTTATCTGCTTTCTTTTCAAGCATGATTAGTGGAAATTGATTATGATGTTTTTTTGGGGTTTTTTTTGCAACTTGTTAGCTGTGTGGTTGCATCTTATTTTGTTCAATTTCCCTTGCAGATATTGGACTAATAAATAAGAACTGAATTCTTACCAGCTCCTTCAGATAGCTCCTCTGGGAATATATCGACTCTTATGGCATTGCTCCTGGTGACTAGATGGAGATTGAATCCATCAGTTTTGACACAAGATTGCCTGATGATGCAGTCAGCTTCAAATAGCCAAGGGAATTGGCTTAGATTAAATAATAGACACAGAACAAATGCACTTGTATAATGTAATATATATTGCTCAATAACTCGTTGATAAATGTAAGAATATTGTATAATAACTTGCCTGTTTCTTCGACTTTCAAATGTATAATTATATTATGCCTATAATTGTACATTAATAACTTGTTCAACATTATTGGCATAATATTGCTTGTTTCTGCTTGTAATTTCTGTAATACCCTCTTCAACTTTATTGATCTTATACTTCTAAAATATGAACTTCCTTACCTACTGTCAAAAAATTAGAGGGAACTTTCTAACCTAATGTTAAAAACTAAGTAGAGGGCAATAACCGTGCAGCGCACGGTTGCCTCACACTAGTATATAATATATAGACGAACGGTGGGAAGAAAATGGAGGGGAATTGGTACATGGTGGGACACAAAGTGGAAGGGAAATTGAACAATGTTCATCTTTAGTGGAGACTCCATATTTGGAGCTTTAAGTAACATTTTTCTAGAAAGAGTTCAAATAAAGTTATCCACTGTATCTTCCAGTTTGGGTAAAATACTTGAAATGTCATTTTTAGAGGTTAAATAAAGTCTCCATTGGAGACAGTCTAAAGGTTTCTCTTCTTCGAAGCTTAGAGCATCTCCGATGGAGATGTAACAAAAGGTTTAACAGTTTTTAGAAAGGGGCGCGCGGCTATATAGACTTATGGGTCAAAATAGTTGTTCAAATGAATTTTTGGAAAGCAAATGTTGTGTATATAGTCTTTCCCATATTTTTCCCCATTAATTGCCCAAAATACCCTTGTAACGAGTTCGAACTCGAGCTCGAACGCGAGCTCGAACACGAGCTCGAACTCCCCCTCACCGAACTCCCTCTTCTTCAACCCCCTCAAACTCCCTCACCGGAGCGCAGCCGGAATCCCGTCGGAACACCCCATTCGAACCCCCCCAAAATCAACCCATTTGAACACCTCTTCTTCAAATCACCCCAAACACCTCTTCTTCAAATCACCCCAAGCTTTCTATCCCCAAACCCCAAATCATCCCAAATCATCCCAAATCATCCCAAAATCACCCCAAAATCACCTCTTCTTCAACCCCACCCCCCCAAACTCCCTCATTCAACCCAAAATCACCCCATTCGAACCAAAACAACCCCGTTAGAATAAGAGAAGAAGAAAAAGAAGAAAAGAAGGAAGAAGAAGAAGAAGAAGAAGAAAAGAAAGAAGAAGACGAAGAAGGAAGAACACGATTGAAGAAGAGGTGTTTGAAGATGACGAAGGAGGAAGAAGAAGGAGGAAGAAGAAGATGGAAGATGAATTGAAAATGATAGGAGGGAAATATAAATGATAAGCCAAAAATTCGAATTTTGAAAAGGGGGGGGGGGAAATTTGGGGATTTTTCAATAGGGGTAAAACGGGTAAAACAAGAATTTTGGCTTTTTCCTTTTTTTTTTATACCCCCAAATAGTGAAAGACTATATAAGTAAGACAAGTTTAAAAAAAGACTATCGGGGCAATTCCTTCTTTTGGAAAAGGTTTATATAGACAAATCGCTTGATAAAAGAAACATGAGGAGAAAAATATATTTTGGTGGGCCAAATCATAAACCTTTTAAAAGTTTATCCATTGTGTAGAATAAGTTTATAAATAAAAGTTTTATAAAGTAATGATGTGGAGTGATGATAAACTTTTTAATAGGTTTATGATTGTAGATGCTCTTATGTCGAAACTTTTCTTTCCAAAGCTGTAAGAGTGTCCACGATAAAAGCCTTCAACATCTCCCTAAACTTATTATAGGATGAGCGTCCAAACCTTAAGCCCACAATAGATCCCTAACAAGCTCTCTAACCTCAAATAAAACTAAGGCTCCCTTAAAAAATGAAGGGACCGCGCAAATGTGAATAGTTGTACAATTTCTTTCTCCATCCACTACACAAATTAATTTCAGCAGAAGAAAAAAGCACTTTCTTTCCGGTTCCTGGAAAAAAAAAGTCATTCCATATAAAGAAATATAATGCAAATAGTATTTTTTTTACAGAAGAAAAAAAAGAATATCTAATTTTCAAAACAAGAAAAAAGAATATCTCCAAATACTATTTTTTTAATTTCAAAAATAACATAGGATATTATTTTTTATTTTTTATTTTAACATACGGTATTCTTTTTATGAACAAATACGATATATCTTTTTATGTCAACTATCAAAATCTCACATCGTAAGTATAAAATATCTCATTTCGATTTTTATAATAATAATAAAAAAAAATAAAAATAAAAAAAGGAAAAATGTGGTGGTAATCAACATAATTAGTTGAGCGGGAGAGAAAAGTAACTTTGGAAAATTATATAAAAATGCTTATTGGAGTGAGTTGATTTATAAGGTGTTGAAAAAGTGATTTTGACCAAAAAAATAAGATAAATAAAGAGTGTTATAGGGAACACTATTGTGGTCGCCCTAAATCAGAAAAGCATACGAGTCATTGCACCAATTTCCCTTCTAAAAAATTGACTGGATAAAATAATGTTAGGTCACCACCTAAAAAAGTGCTTTTTAGATACGTATATCTCAATATACCATTGTTGATGCTCTAAAGCAACCTTCTTTCCTTCTTTGCCTTTTTTTCTTCCCTCAGCAAATCAAATAAATAAGCATATCAAATCACACCTCCTGAAAAAAAGGAGACCAACGACGTTCACATGAGGCTCTAATTGTTATTTCTTCATAGGGTTTGCATATCACATTTATCTAAACACATATTTGACCTTGGGGTTCGACGGTGCATTTTGGCGGCGGTTTATGTTGCGATTCAAAGGCGGTTTGAGGTGGGGTTCAACGGCGGTTTGGGGTGGGGTTCAACGACAATTTTGGGTGCTCGTTTAGGGGTTAGGGTTTTCAATTAAGGATTAACGGTTTCAAGTAAGGGTTAGGAGTTAGGGATTCTCTAATTAAGGATTGGGGTTCTCCGATTTCAATCAGGGTTATGGTTCTTCAATTAGAGATGATCGAAGGGTAGGTATTAGAATGTTGTTTGATGAAAAAAAGTCAATTTAGATTTTAATATAAAACATTACAGAGATTCCAACTTTTAGGTTTTTGGAAAAATAACATTGTACTACCTCCGTCCCATATTATAAGTCATTCTACTCTATGTGCACACACAATTAATAAACTCAATAAATGATCAAACTTTAAGTTTATAAACCTTTTATCTACTATCATAAACCTTTTATTTTCGCCACGTCATCGATTCATAATCATTTTACAAAAGGTTTGTAAACCTTTATAAAAACCTTCACACAATAAGAAAAACCTTTACAAAGGTTTGTAAACCTTTTTGCAAAAGGTTTATAAATACAAACCTATTGGAAAAAACCTATTCAAAAAACGCTTTTCTTTATGACGGTGAAAAACCTTTTAGAAAAGCGTTTGTAAACCTTTTGGTTTCTCCCATTGGAGATAGCCTTAGTAAAATACAAATTCTGTAAAATAAAAAAAAAATAAAAAACCTATATCTACCTATTTCATCTAGATTTTGCAATTTTTTCTTTATTATCTATCCATTATATGTAAAATAAAGAATCTTATTCATTTCATTTTAAATAAAGATTCTGTAAACTATAAAAATATATATTTAAAACTATAAAATAAAAATTCGTTTAAATAATCTGATGCGAGTGCCAGCAGCAAATACTTTGAATCTTTTAAAAACCGTATTTTAGAATTGGACTTCAACATTTTGAGTTACGAAAAAAACACTACTACATATACTGTATATATTTTACTGTAAATTACAGATTTTGTAAAATTTCATTTACATCTATCGCATTCATACAGATTATGTAATTTTCCCTTCTTATTTACCGAATTATGTAAAATAAAAAATCTAATTCATTTCGTTTTGGATAAAGATTCTGTAAATTAAAGTGTGTATTTGAAACTGTAAAATAAGGAATTCGTTTCTTTACATCTATTGCATTCATACAGATCTGTAATTTTTACTTTCATATTTACCGCATCATATAAAATAAAGAATTCAATTCATTTCATGTAAAATAAGGAATTCGTTTGGAACATCTGATGCAAGTGCTCTAACATAAACTATACATGATTAAAAAAAATATAGACATTTAGGAAATATGACAAATTTCAAAAGAATATTAGATAATAGGACAACATAAACATTTTATAGCTTAAAAGCCATTTTTTTTCTCCCAAACTTATCGGCTGAAGGACATCATTTTCCTTTAGGTTAAAGCTGTAAAAACACGTATTTTAATCTAAAATGGGTAAGAATTACAAACATACAGTAACACATGTACAAAAATGTAGTAACATATATAGTAATCGTCTTCTCAACCATTTAAGTTTAAAACCTGTCCTTATGACTCTGACCCATTTTCCTTTTAAAAATTTGCGGATGTTGCATTCTCTCCCACCATATCAATTTCTCTTCCCTCCATTTGTAAATAGTCGTATTTTGTTATAGATTTTTATTAAAAAAATCACCATTTATTCTTATTTTTATGAATAATAAATACATTTCCAAGTTTAAAATTGGAACCAAAGAGGGGGGTTACACTGCATAAGTGCATAGTAAGATAAGAGATGCCAAAATTCATAGCAGATGCATAGAGCAACTACCTCATGACACATTGTAATGGTGCTTTTAATAATGATAGCATGAGTAAAACCATTACCATCTCATGAGCGAATTCCGACGAGAATAAAATAAGACAATGTTTCAACAAAATCACTGTTCAACAATGACGGATTCAGGAAATGTTTCACCGGAGACGCAAATTGTACCTACATATTAGAAGAGGCAAAAAAATTCACGGGAGGCAACCGTCTGCCTCTGTCGTTGAATGTATCTGTCCTCTGGTTTAAATAGGCTTAAACAAAGAGGAAAAATGATGGGTGAATAATATTAATAGGCTAAACCTAGTTAAAAAAGGAAATAGTTTCGTGAAAGAGGAATAGTGGAGGCAGCAGGGCATGTTAGGACAACACCGTCTGCAGTGACTGTGTACGTCTCGGGATCAACCTTAATGTCAGGCAATGCATCATTAAGCTTCATGTCCAGTTTTGTCAGCTTCCTTACACCGCTTACTGCTTCAATCCTCTTCTTCAGTCCGTAGTTTTCTTTTACATAATCCAAACCCTCCTGAAACAAACAAACAAACACCCCAACTCTCAGCACACAAAAGAAACGGAGCATGCATAAGAATAAGCTAGCTGCAGGCAGATACATCCTCCTTCACATACAACTGGGATCCTCCCCCCCATCAAATTGTTGCAGTGATTCTTTCAGTGTCCCTAGTGTATAACGTGTATCTCTGTTGGTTCTCAAACACAGTTAAAATACTCGTGTATTAACTCTGAAATATAATGTCCCTAAAGTTTTAACGTGTATCTATGTTGCTTCTAGAACTGAGTTAAAATACTCGTGTTTTAACATGAAATAAGTTCATTGGAGGTATCAACTGCACCGATTTCATAGAAGAGGACCCACTCTTGTGCACGTAATGGAATATAAATGAAAGAAAGAGAGAGTTGAGAGAGAGAGAGAGAGAGAGAGACTAACATTGCTAACGAAAGCAATTGAATTTTCACTGGCAGCCCTGCCAAATGCTCCAAACATTGGCCGCATTATCACCTGTAACAACCACTTCTAATTAGTTGATAAGCAATAAAGCCTGCATTTTCTTTCCAAAACTAATCAAAGAAACCTGCAACAATGTAGACTTTGTAAGCAATGCAAAACAATTTGATTAACATAATGGTTGATGTATAACTACTAAACAAATACACTCTCGAGTGTAACTTCGCTCACTTAATCACGATTTTAGAGGGACAAGAGTTAAAATTGTACCCACATTCACAAAGAGTTAATATACCAATTACCTTTGGGCCTAACAACGTTATTTGAGCCATAATGGATCGAATAAATACTTAGGTCCCTTTGAATGGTTAACTCAAATTACAAACATTTATGTATTTGTAATGTTTCTCACTTTTATAACATCAAGGGCCCAAAATACTAACCGGTTCAGGAGTAGGAATGCTTGCATTTGGATCGCCCATGTTAGACCACGCGATAGTCCCACCTTTTATTATCATTTCTGGTTTAGCCCCAAAGAATGCTGGCTTCCAAATAACTAGATCAGCTATTTTACCCACCTGTCCACTCATTAACATTGCAAAGTCTTATAATTAACCACATTACGCGGAATCTATTTAAAGCAAAGTTGCTGTGTAATATGATTGATATTACTAAGATAAAAAAAAAAACTGTTTACAATACCTCAATTGACCCAACCAATTCAGAAAACCCATTAGCTATTGCAGGGTTTATGGTATATTTTGCGACGTATCTTTTTATTCGGAAATTGTCATTCTCTGGTCCATCAGCTTCTAATGGCCCTCTAATTAACTTCATCTTATTGGCTGTCTGCCATGTTCTGCAAATTACCTGTTACAAAATGTTTTTCCAAGTTATGCAAACCTCTAAGAAATTGTACAAGTGAAAAAACCACAGAAAAACATTTGGGGTAGCAACAGTGGTACCAAGTGGGTGATTGTGATGCATCCACCTCACCCCTACACACACATCTTGTCCATCACTTGGTACAACTGTTATACCTTAAAAGAAATTCAATTATGAGAACAAGATTAGAACCTCCCCAATACGACCCATCGCCTGTGAGTCAGACGATATAATGCTAATAGCCCCCATGTCATGTAAAATATCTTCTGCAGCTATTGTTTCAGCCCGGATCCGCGATTCTGCAAACGCAACATCTTCTCTGATATCCTTATCAAGATGATGGCAAACCATCTGTATGTAAATTCATTTCATTAGTTGAAAATAAAGTACTGAGAACAGCTTGCTAAAACATCAAGGGAATCCTCGTCTCTCACCAGCATATCGAGGTGCTCATCCACAGTATTTGATGTGTAGGGTCGTGTCGGATTAGTTGATGAAGGAAGAACGTTTTTTACACCGCAGACTTTTATAATATCCGGAGCATGACCACCACCTGCACCTTCACTGCACATTCATCAGTAGATCGGGGTATTAAATTACTTATGTTAGTTAGAAAACATATGCATAACTTCCACATCGATTGTTTCTGAAGAGAAGTTCTATATACCTATGGTACGTATGAATAGTCCGTCCTTTAAATGCAGCGATAGTGTGTTCAACGAAGCCAGATTCGTTCAATGTGTCGGTATGGATATTTACCTATCAAGTTCCAGAACCAAATTGAGTAGGAAAAGGTTAATAAAGTAATTTTGTTGGAGGACAAGAGATAAAGAGAGAGGCGTTACCTGAACGTCGTATTGCTCAGCAACAGTTAAACAGTTGTCTATTGCAGCAGGAGTAGTTCCCCAGTCTTCATGAAGCTTGAGGCCCATTGCTCCAGCCTTGATTATTTCACGTAAACCCTCAGGTTTCGCACTATTTCCCTAGAAGAAGAAGAATCAGCCATGGGGGCGAATCCGTAGTTATATCTGCAAGATTATTGAGCAGAAAGGGTAAAAAGAAATTTGAATCGAGTTGAATGAGAGAGCCTACTTTTCCGGTGAAACCAAAGTTCAACGGCAGTTCATCTGTCGATTGCAACATTAGTTTCATGTGTGCTGGTGCAGGCGTACAAGTAGTTGCACGAGTCCCATATGCTGGCCCGGTTCCACCTCCCACCAATGTAGTGATACCTAAAAACATGTTAACAACATATTCATTCATGTCCATGTATATTTCTTCAAGTATTAGAAACATGATAATAGTAGTTCCGGAGAAGACGCCTAGTGAATAATTTTCGTTTTATTTGGTAAGAAAAAGAACATCAAAATACTAGCTTGAGATGAAGGGTTCATCTTCCAGTTTAAATCCAGATAACATATCTTAACGTTGTCGATAACATCGTGTTACAATATTAGCTAAGATATTCATTAGGCCAAGATGTACAATGGCAGATGCATATGCGTAGACACAACAACAAAGCTGTGTTCTCATTTAGAGATCTTACCACTTGATATTGCCTCATACGCCAATTGAGGACATATGAAATGCACGTGACAGTCTATCGCTCCAGCCGTAACAATAAATCCTTCTCCAGCTATAACTTCCGTGCTAACCTGATCCAGTATTTCGAAAGAAAATTAAACATGCTCAAAGATTAAACCTTTGATTGCAGTTATTACAATGTCATGAAAGATGAAATCTTGAACTCACCCCAATAACCATGTCATAAGACACGCCATCCATAATATCTGGATTTCCCGCTTTTCCAATGGAAAATATTATACCGTCTTTGATTCCTATATCAGCCTTGAAAATACCTGCATAATCGATAACTAGAGCATTTGTTATCACGGTATCCAAGCAATCAACTGCGAGATAACCACAAGCTTGTCCCATTCCGTCTCTCAGAACCTTTCCACCCCCAAATACACATTCATCACCGTAAACAGAGAAGTCTTTTTCAACTTCTGCAAATAGCTCGGTGTCTCCTAACCTAATTTTGTCACCAGTTGTGGGGCCATACATATTACCATACGCCTCGTGTGATACTTCATACGAAAAATTAGATCCTTCTTTGATGACACCTTCACTGCAAAACCATTATAGTCGAACGTAGGGTATATAAGTGAAAGTCAATCGATTTAAAGGAAAGGAAACCTTTAAAAAGAACTATATTGTGATTGAAAAAAGAAATTTAATATGCTTTGTGTACAACAAGTCCGATAAGAAAAATAAATAAATGTACTCACAGACAATATGGCATAGCTTACCTTGCATTTGTTTCTTCAATATTTCCGAATCCTCTCTCATAAATGGCACTCATAACAGCTGTGATATTGACTTTTTCAATTGGAGCATCAACTATACAGTTACCTCCATTGATAATCTGTTTGCCGCCTATCTTGACAAGGGTGACGCGCTTTGTATCTCCTGGCTAATAGAGTGGATGCTCGTCACTCGTGTTATGATCCCACTTTTAATACATTACTTGTGCTAACATGGCATTTTAAGCAAACTGTACTAGTACTGTTGAACTGAAATTTACAGATAGGTTATTGTAATGCAAAAACAAACAAATGCTGGCATTGATTTTTTCTTAATGGCTAAAAAACATAAAAAAACCATCCTCAATGCCATGTCCTTGTAGAAAAACTGAAGGACAGATCTTGTGGTGCATCCTGTGTCTGAAAAGTCAATGCTATATCTCGAATTATCATTCGTTAAATAGTCCATTGCATACTGTGGCTACACCAACATTAATCTTATCAATCATCTAAGGAATTGCTCGACTCATTGACTGTTTATATATATCACATCAAACAGCCTAAGGTACAACTGCATACAGTAGGCCTAAAATGGCAGGGCACTTCCATGTACCGGGGCTTTTTTATAGGGCTAGGAAGGCGATAAACACATTCAGTCATCTCTTAAAGACAGCCCTCTTCTCCAATTATACAGATAGTATGAGCTGGAAGCAACTTTTTTACGAAATTTTGTAGCAGACAACTTATTGTGATTGCCAGATCTTATAGCTTGAGCTATGATGAACCAACATTAAAACTGACAAACTTCTCCAATTTTAGGGAGTAACATAGGTAAATACTCTCAAGCACACCAGAGCCGAAAAGATTTCGATGTGTAAAATAGTCAATTTTAAAGAATATTTCAAGCTGTAAGTTTGTCCAGTAAAAGGAGGAAGTAAAGTTCACCTCAAATCTTGTAGCTGTCCCCGCTGGTATATTTAACCGCATACCTAAGCTTTTCCTTCTATCAAAAACCAGTGATGGGTTCACCTCAATAAAGTGGTAATGACTGCCAACCTGTAAACTTAACACGGCCACATGGACGAAAAATTTCCCATTACAACAAAAAACCATTATTATAGAAGTTTTAATGCAATGCTATATGTAAAAATAGGAGTCATGTCATCAATATTAACGCTGATAGCGCAATAATTAGTAACATCAAAAACTTTGGCAGATAAAAATGCTAAAAAAAGGCATGAGGAGAGAGAGCCTCCACCTGAATTGGCCTGTCTCCAGTATTAGTGACAGTAAGTATAACTGCTTCTCTCCCAGAATTAAGGATAATGCTTCCACCACCAAAAATCACTTCGCCCGGAATAATAGAAACTTCTATTGGAGGAAAGTTGTCTGCCAAAGGAACTGCAAAAAAGTTTACCTGTTTGAGAATTTCATTTCTCGCTTTGAGAATAGAACGAGTTTAAAATGATGGCATTAAAAATAATCACCTGGAAGAAAAGAGCCATGCAATGCTAGTTCCAATTTTCCATGCTCACTTGCAATAGGATCATGGACAGTGATTAACTTCGTCCCATCCCGAAAGGTCCCCTCTACCTGTATTTACACATTTGATGTGAATTACCATTAAAAAGAAACAAATCCAAACCAATTATTAGAACAAGAGCTTAAAGCAGCGGCGTCATGTGACCAAAGGTCATAGGTTCAAGCCGCAGAAACAGCCTTTTAAAAGATATATAAGGCAAGGTTGCTTATAGTAGGCCTAAATGGCCCAGCCCTTCCCAGGACCCGCATAAGCCGGATGCTTCCATGCATCGTGCTTTCATATCTACGATCATCAATAGCAGAATACAGGTGTAATATTGTGACTTCACTTTAGATTGTAATACCTGGACAGTATCCAAAAGGTGTGGGACAGTTGGAAGAACTTGTCTCCTGCCATATCAACAGGCGAACCATTAGTTAATGACAACACATTACTCGTTATTCAGCTCAAAGGCGACATCACATTCACCGAGAATGTCTTGGCAACAAAGAATTCTGGATCGACAAGCACGATGACTTGTACACATTCGTAATAGTGCAGATTCAAGATTCTTTGTTAGTGAGCAAGGCAAAATATGAGTAATTTACCCCACCCCCCACCCCCCCAAAAAAAAGTTGAAGACTAGAGTGATGAGCTTTAGAAATAAACAGTTTTAATGGGCACCTTCCTAACAAATGTCTTCCAATATCCATCAACTCAGCAACAGTCTTATCGCCATCACGCACAAACTCCAGAATCTGCTCAAGTATGTCAATGAACCTACTCAATTCACATACAACAACACCAACGCTACTATTGATAATTGGGCAGATATAATTTCATTCTAATTTGACTTTAATATAATTGAACTCAAATCAGGTGAATAGACACGATTAACCTGATTCATGCTGCCAATCTGTGATTCATACTGTAGCATTCTACACTGACTCTAATAAACGATGTAACAAATACATGATTTCCATGGCACCATCTAATCAATATCACCATAAAAGTTTTGTACATTTACCTAGTGATACAATTTTTTTTTTCCAATCAGAATTGCTGATGGGCTTGATTGAATCAGTTATTTACAATATCAAACCAATGAGAAAGCAATAACCAAGAAACTGATTCATAAAGAACTTAGTCAACTTGAGCTTAATCAACAAGGGTATAAAGAAATATCAGTAAAAAGGACGAATCTAGATACTTCCAAATGAAAAAAAAAAAGTAAAATGGGTCTGAAATTAAAGAACATAAGGGAGAAAAAAGACCTGGGTTGCAATAAGAGCAACAGCTTCAGTATAATTTAGCCTTTGGCCTCGAGCAAGACGCTTCTGTGCTAGCTGACCAGCATTATGGAGCATCAATTTTTCGATTTCTCTTGGTGCCAACTTCATCTTCTTCTTTTTTTCTCTCTGTGTAATATTGATTACTGACTTGTAGTATAAATCACCAGGTTCAGAATTTAAAGTCAACAATTGGAGATCAAAGAAATGAGGCATACAGATATGACTGCATAGTGAATGATGAAAGGCGGCAATATTTAAAGTCCAATGATTCCCCAGATGATGAGGAATCCAATCCAATCCAATGGACAATGAAGTTGAATTTGTCCTTTACTAGTAAATCTTAGCAAAACACTCTCTTTTACTTCGTGAATTAAGATGAAATAAAACAAATTTATTTAAAGCCTTTTGACGTCATTTTAGGGATATTAACATTTTGATCCCTAATCTTTTATAGTTTTCTCAAAACAACTTACTCCCTCCCTCCGTTTTTTTATCTGTCGCAGAGAGAAAAATCATACAAAATAAAAAAGTAATTAAATATGTCTAAAATATATTGGAAATGTATTTTTTTATTGGAGATGTAAGTATTTTGTTGGTAAAGTAGTAGTTTTTAGTATTGGAAATGTATTTTTTTATTGGAGATGTAAATACTTTATTGGTAAATGAGGAAAAAAATAATAAATGATGCATTGGAAAGGTAAAATGACAGATAAATTAAAACAAAGCAAATTCTGAAATGTGACAGATAAAGACAATGGAGGAAGCATCATGTTTGCTTGTTACGATTTCCATCAATGTCTATGTGATTTTGTTACATTTTCAGAACAACTAATGTAAATTTGTCTATTTGACTAACATTTTGAACATAAGTTCTTATCATAAAAAAGTTGCTCTTAATTTTTAAATTCTTTTTGACAATTTGATTAGCCCTTTAATTATAAGAATTGTTCTTGAACTTGAATTCATCAACCAAAAGCATGAGAGACTCATAGTAATTAAGGCATTCATGCCAGTTTCAATACATAGGATAAAGCATACATCAATTCTACTATAGACAATAAGTATATCATCAGTTACGTTAAAATTATGAGTAGACATTTGTAATAATATTTGTACGGGAAAGAATCATACAACTCGGCTCATTTGACAATTTGATAAGGGAGGATTTTGAAGCTGATATTTTTGTCAAATTGGATAAGACTGTAATGTAGGATTTCCGTTCAAAACGCCAGTCAAATAAGCAAATTTATGTTTGTTGTCCTGAAAGTGTAACAAAATCACAGAGATAAATGTGGAATTCGTAACAATCAAATATAAGAGGTAGTTTTGAGAAAATCTTGAAAGACGAGGGACCAAAAGTGTTAATATCTTCGTCATTCTACAAGTGAAACTATATAAATCTTTAATGGTATCTCATTAATTCTAACACTACTCACGATAATGGAAGACCATCGGGTAATTTAAATTGGTAATTGGATTCTTTTGGGAAATTACAACTATTGAAACCGGAAAATGTTGGTTGTGTCTTAGAAACTGCCTACGTACCCAATATATATGTATGAGATATAGCCACTAGCGTATTTTTGAATTGCGAGAATGATGATATTTTATAGGTCTACATCGTGGGGAGTTAATGTAAGAATCCATGATTTATGGGGCTTGTGATTGAGGGCCGGAATGACGCAATCGTGGGGCAATCATGACTTAAATAAGCTAAAATCTTATGATGTAATCAATCATGGATTGTGACAGTTAATGTGAAACCATTTGTGGTATTTGCCCACGTTCTGTAACCGTCTCTGAAGGTCAAAAGATGACATGTCTTGTTTATGAGCGACTAAGATGAACGGATCAAGTGGCCAGCGATGTGTGACCATATGTATTTTGTATTACATCGGCTATCTGAGCTGAAAGTTGGTTATACCGAACTGAGCTAACGATCTAACCTATGAATGTGACCCAAACTCCGAGAGCGACCAGAATGTGGTCGGCGAAGCCCTAGTTCAAACATTCGAGTGTGAGGCCCAAAGGTTGTCGTGTGTATGACTTTCGGGTCATACCCATGTCAAAAGTCCCCTATACTCGAGCTAGGACGAACATCGTAGGTTAGGTTTATACTAAAACGTGACACGACTTGAAAGACTGAAGTCTAACTGTTTATGATATGAGTGACGTATGCCAGCATGTACTTTGAAATTTGAAACGCCTATTTGCTTATCTGGAAGCGTTTGTATTATAAGTTTGTTCGGAATATCACGTTCATCGGGTGAAGTACGAATATATACGCCTCTTCGGTTGTTTCCCCTTGTTGCTGTAAAATAAAGGATTGATTACATTTTTCTCACCTTGCAAACTCAATGGCGGAACCAGAAAAAAAATTCGGGGTGGTATTGGTATATAAACTGTAAAGCTAAAAAAATGGGATGGTCTTGGTATATAGACTATAAGGCTAAAAAAAAATCCGGGAAAAAATATGTTGGTAGTGGGATTTGAACTTACAACCTAGAATTATGGAGACTGAAATTTGTTTATTCTTAAACCACTAGGATATAAGGTCTTTTGTTCAAGAAAAAGACACATAACATACTAATATTAACACCACTACTAATACAATAATAAAAATAAATCTTTTTTTTTTAAATTTGGGGGGGGGGGCTTGAGACCACCCCACCCCTCACTTAGTTCCGCCCCTGTGCAAACTTACGACTTTCTGGAGTTATTTGTAGGAGAATTTTGTGCTTTTTCTTCTCGAGATACAAATACGCCATATTTGGGTTATGGTGAGATAATTCGACCTGCATGCACTTGATCTGTAGGGAAATATAAATTTAACATGCCACATAATCTGGCTTAATAGAATCCGACACGCGGCACATGACCTCCAAGTAAATCATATCATAATCATAACTATATTAAAAGAGCCAGTTGTTTCCCACGTAAGTGTTTTCCCAAAAAAGTGTTTTTCCGTAATTATTTTTATTTAATAAATAGATTAATTAATTGTTTCAACAAAAAAAAAAAAAAAAAAAAAAGAAACCCGTTAAAGCTAACCAAAAAAAAGGTAAGTACAAGCAAACAAGAGGGTTTTTTTTTTTTTTTTTTTGGTGATTACCGTAAAGTTATCTAAATTAATATATATATTATTGTTTCAGAAAGAAAAAAAAACACGTTAAAGCTTCAAAAGAAGATAAGTATAAGTAAAAAAGAGGATTTTATCTTTTTTTTTTATAGTAATTTATTTCAATAAATATAATAATTTGGTTAAATATTATTATAATATCTCTATTTTGATTTTTAATCTCTAATAAGAGTGTCAAAGATAAATTTAACAAAAGAAAAAATTGTTCAGAGGAAAATGTTTTTTCCAACAACAAATCACAACTAAGTGTCATAACTATATTAAAAGAGCCAGTTGTTTCCCACGTAAGTGTTTCTCCCTCGGTGTGTTTCCCCAAAAGAGTGTTTCTCCGTAATTATTTTTATTTAATAAATAGATTAATTAATTGTTTCAACAAAGAAAAAAGAAACACGTTAAAGCTAACAAAAAAAAGGTAAGTAACGATTTTTTTTTTTTTTTTTTTGTGATTACCGTAAAGTTATCTCAATTAATATATTATTGTTTCAGAATAAAAAAACACCTTAAAGCTTAAAAAGAAGATAAGTATAAGTAAAAAAGAGTATCAATAAATATAATGATTTTGGTTAAATATTATTATAATACCTCTATTTTGATTTTTAATCTCTAATAAGAGTGTCAAAGATAAATTTAATAATAGAAAAAATTGTTCAGAGGAAAATGTTTTTTCCAACTTCAAATCACAACTAAGTGTCACAAATACAGTATTACACCATTTATCATTATGCGAGTAATAGAAATCAATGGGTATTACATCATTATCAATGATGTAAAACTATATTGGCTTTGTAATGGAATTATCAATGATATTTTTCTATTGTTTCATACAAAATACAGGCCGAATGAAGGGTACATAACTCTTTATACAATATACATGTTTATCTACTGCCTCATTATTTTATTAATTTAAGGGATTTATACTAATTGAATCTACAACGAAGTTATCCAAGATGTTTACAAGAGGAAGTTAATAAAAAAAAAGCACAATATCCAAAATGAGTGAAGATAAAGGGTGCAACAAGATAAAAAAAAAAAAGTGTTATGGAAGCCAAGAGAAAACGAAAAGGTGATGAAAGAACTGTTGTGAGTAGAAAGTGTATGTGAATTAGGTTCAATGTAGAAATTAGAATGAAAGACAATAAAAAATCGTAGTGAAATATCATTTTCTCATATTTTTTCCTTGTTTTGATCTGTAAAAAAGGTAAATAAATCAAAATCTGCTAATATTACAGAGCAACAACGCCGCCATAAGATCCATAAAGGAATCGAGGAAGAAAAGAAGATTGATTTGAGGTAATTTACATCCTAAAGTTTATATCATAGAATTTCTTGCACATTCCTTTAGTGAAATCGCATTTTAGAGCACAAATGTAAATGAAGAAATATAAGTTGGAGTCATTGATAATATCATAACCTGAAAACATAAAATCAAAGTTTCCTGAAGCGACAAGTTAGAACATGATAACACTCAGAATGTTATGGAGTCAACAAAAAAACAAAAAGAGTAAGCACTAAACAGGGCCGGCCCTATGCTAAGGCCGGCGAGACCCGGGTCTTAGGCCCAATTCTGTCGGGGGGCCCAACGGTACATGTTTCGCTAAAAAGAAAAAATCGTGTAGATTTAATCCGATTCAACCTAATATAATATGTTAATTTTCTTTTTTGATAAAGGCCCAATTTTTTTTTTACTCTAATTGATAAAGGCCCCAATAAAAAATTTTACTTGACCAAAAAAATAGATATATACAAACAAGTTTTATTATTTTTTTGCATTTACGGATTGTAAAAACGCGATAAGTGTTGGAAAAAAATGTAGTACTTATGATTTGACAGAGAATTAGAAACTCCAAGACTCGTTAATAACGTTGTCTTTTAAGAGATCTTTTGTCCCACACGATTTGTTACTTAGGGATCAAATGAAAATCTCTTTCAGGATACAATAAGGGTGTTTGATTCAAACAGTGACTTGTTTGAATCAAACCCGAGAACACTCAAAGTTTTTCTAATGATGTTGTCAAAATTATGGATTTTCATCTTCATACTTATGCCTTTTATAGGTTGCAAGTACCCCATAAACGAATGGATGTACTCCTTGCACCGGATGAAAGCATGCAACCCTTACGCAAAATGGTAAGTACATATCAGTTCGAAAATGCGTGTATCTGAAAATGCATATCCCTTCATGAACCCCGTTTCGTTGCGATAACATTAATTC
Organism: Gentiana straminea; assembly: GCA_036785695.1. NCBI lineage: Eukaryota > Viridiplantae > Streptophyta > Magnoliopsida > Gentianales > Gentianaceae > Gentiana > Gentiana straminea. The sequence continues at coordinate 19,456,558 of JAVUPR010000061.1, read as the reverse complement.
ATACGGCAACTCGTATGCAAACGATAACAAAATATTTATTTATGAAAAAAATATCTAACAATAAGTATGTTTTAAAAAAAAAAATCAACTAAAAGGCCCAATTCGAGGGCTTGGTCTTAGGCCCAATACAAGCGAGGGCCGGCCCTGGCACTAAACACAAATGATGTCAATGGTACATTACAAACACCATTCATTCTATAACTAGGACGTTCTGCATTTTCACCTTCAAATGAGAAATTGAATAAAAAACAGATTACTCAGACCTTCTTCATTTTCACCTTCAAATGAGAAATAGAATAAAAATCAAATAAATATATGCTGAAATGACCGAGCAACAAACATACGTAACAATCAAAATTTTAAACACTGAAAATTCTATGTAAATCTAATAAAGGAAATTAATATTTCAAAGAAATCTATTTCTCATTTTTTTTTAATAATGATGTAAATATTGCATGTTGGAGTTTAAATTATAAAGGTGTTTATGCACAAAAGTTACACAATATAAGTATGACTGTATTGTGATAGTACTGTAGAAGAAACTTGTACTTCGAAATCTGAATTTTGTGTAAAATTGATATATAACATAATACTGCTTTATTATTTCATTATTGTTTGCAAGCTACAATAATAAAAGTGAAATAGCATGTTTTAAAACCATGTATTCCACTTCCACCGGCAGAAAATGAAAGATACATGTTTCATTTTACAAGAAAGCAACATCATATTCGTCGCTGCTTTGCAATGACGATTAATAAAGCACAAGGACAAATGAAACCGTATGTAGAAGTTTATTTGCTTCGACCGGTGTTCTCTAATGAACAACTATATGTTGCACTTTAAAAGGAAACTTAAATATTAACAACTAAGGTGTTGATTGAACTCAAAGATCAACTAGACGACACCCATAGATGTACAAAAAAATATAGTATATAAACAAATTCTACAGTCCGATACGTACGTATTACATTCATTTATTATCATTATTTATTTATTTTCATTAAATAATTCATACCTACTCTAAGAGTTCTTATGAAAAATGATGACTCTTCTTAATGAAGAATGAAAGCACACAAATATTTTACTCTTATTAATAACCCAATTTATGATATGGAAGAGGATGATGACACATGAAGAATAAAAGAACACAGTATCGACAGCTGCATCATTAAGTATTGGATTCTAAAGTGGATTTTTTTATATTATTTTGTATATATTCAATTTCTTACACTTTTATGTTCATAATGAAATCCACAATAGTATTTAATAATGTCTGAAATCATCAGTGATGAATTTGGATCTTTATGCTGGTAATTAGGCTTCGTAAGGATAATCCGATTACTTGACTGGTGGATTTAGTGATGAATTATAGTCGAATCAATGTGATTGATTGCCAAAGTACACGGAGGATTTGAGACAAATTACATAAGTATGTAGAATTTCGAATTTGCTAGATAAATTCACTATTGACTAATGACTAAAATCTCAAGACCAGGGAAAAGAAGTGATAAAAAGTCATTTCACAGAGCATAAATGACTATAATGGATTGTGAATTTTTTCCAACAAGAACGGCACATTCAAACGAAATATCAAGTATGTCACTCATAATGAATTGTTAAGGTCAAGTACTTATACAAATACATTTATAATGGTCATTATCGTGTTTCAGTTTATTTTCCATGGAAAGTATTTGAGCTTCATTTGCATGACATGAAACTGACCATTATTTATCTCCAAATTCATCTTCATGGGGAAAATTGTGTTTAATATTGAAATAATTAAAATATTGAAAATTTTGTCTGAAATGACTTTGCCTAAAAAACGATGCTCGGATTTTTTTACCCTTAATCAAACACAGTAAAAGACCAAAAAAAATGTTTGTATTGGAAAATTGCATAACTCTTTAAATGAATGAACTCACAAAAGTATTGGAAAGAGAGAAAACGTAAGGATATTATTGGCCACATAAATGGTGCAAATTCAACTGAAGGAGAAATGTATCATCTTAGATTGCTACTCAGTCATGTTAAAGGAGTAGCGTTGTTTGAAGATTTACGTAAACAACCATAAATGCAACAGTTTTAAATAAGTTGCGGAAAAAAGGTTTACTAGAACCTGGTAAAAGAATCTCAGAATATTTAAGTGGAGTCATTGTCTTCGAAATGCATCATGCATTAAGAATACTGTTGCAACTCTTTTAGTTTATTGTGAGCCTACAAATGTGCGTCAACTTTGGGATATGTATTGGGAACCAATTTTAGAAGATTTTATGTGAGACACTACAAAGTTAACAACTTTAATTATGAATAAAACTTTACGGCCATAAGCTACTTTCTAGAAAGTATGAGTAAAAACTTTAACTGCTATAACTTGTCAAGTCCACAAGAAGATAACATCATTACAAAAAATCAGCAGAAAGAGATACATGATGAATTATCTATAGATATTCCTCAAGAAGATTTTGATGTGGAGTAAAACTTAATTATAAAAAACAAAGTAAAAACATATTTATACAGAGCATTACTAGCAAATCTAAGAAGAAAACATAAGATAGCTATAGCAAGAGCTACTATAGGAGTTGCAGCGGGAAATATGCCTGGTGGGCGAACAACTCACTCACGCTTTAAAAGTCCAATTAATTCAAATGAGACAAGCACGTGCAATATACCATTGTAAAGTGGAATTTAAAAATACTAAAGAGAGATTGTCTAATTATATAATATGAAGCATCAATTGCAAAAAAAGCAATTGAGACACTTGACATAATCTTAAAGGACATCATGAAACGTTATGCCATATTTGAAGGAAAGATGGTTGTATTTGGAGGTGATTTTAGGCAAGTACTTCATGTTGTATTTGGAGGTGATTTTAGGCAATACTATAGATAATAGAGGCAAATTTGGTGAAGTCATACTTGTGACCGATAATGGAAAAACTATCACCAACTAAAAACATGATAGCAAGGAGAGATATACAATTCATCGAATTCTTATTATGAGTGAGTTGTGGAGAAGAACCAATAATTAGTATAATTACCTAAAGATATTGTCATTGAATATGATGAAAAATAATGATGAGCATTCAGAAAATCGTTTGATCAATTGTATATTACCGTACTTAAAAGAGAAGACATAATTATCATAATACATTATAGATTGAGCAATACTAGCTACGACAAACGAACATGCAACGCACCAGCAACTAAATCGATAAAAAAGTTTATATTAATATTTCCTTGAGAAAAGCAATGTTTCACCAACAACTAAATCGATATCATTTTTTAATAAATACTATTATTTAACATATTCATAAATAATGTATTAATAAATACTTGATAATTACGTAATATTGAATCATGTTGTTAATTTTCAATTTTACAAGCTTTATTTAGCTGAAACACGTGCAATGCACGTGCATTTTGCTAGTAAATATAATGCGCCAAGAATTTTACTTGAGAGAATCCGACTTGCGGTACCTGACATTCAAGTAAATAAATATAACGTGCCGAGATTTAGTTTCTAATAAAATGCTTTCGACTTAAGTTGCAAGGATATGGATAACAAACCATTCATGGCTTAGTATAACGTCGACCCAACCTGCGGGGAAAATAACATGCCACTTTTGGCTTAATATAACGCCGACCCGACCTACGGGGAAAATAGATTACCAGCCTTTTGGCTTAATATAGCATCGACCCGACATGCGGAGAGAATATATATCCATCAATTTTTGGCTTAATATAACGATTCCATATGACCCGTAGGTCTTTGTGTCCCTCTTACGAGGTTAAGTACGCCTGATATGTGACTCCGAGTCTTTGTTGAGTCTGTTGCCTCGATTAGGACTTGCAGCTCTCTTATTTTAAGTCGTGTGCCCAAGATCTTGGGTATTATATGTTGTTTGCCTTGAACCTACAAGGTCTTAAATACCTAAACTCGTGGGTCTTTTAGGTGAGATGCGCCTTCTAGAAATTTGCGTCTCGGCCGATGTTTGCCTTTAATCTACAAGGTCTTATGTGCCCAAGCTTGTTGGTCTTTATTTGCCTTGAACATGCAAGGTCTTATGGGTCTTTTTACTTGAAATGACTTATCAGACCATCGAGATAGAGGTCTGGAAATACTGACAATTTTTTAAAAGATTTTTGCAAGTATTCTTTTGAGCCGAATAGGTCGACCATTAAATAAAGCCTTGAAGGAACCAGAGTGTGTTTATTTTTGCAACTCCATGTATAAACTTATTTTCTGAACATTGGTGAATCGTCTTGAGCCAGTCATTGATTCTGTAATCTCAAGGAACCAGAGTGTGTTTATTTCTGAAAGGCTCGTTACGGATGTCGGATAATGCTATTCTGGCCTTCTGTGGCTGCAAACACTACGCGGCGCTGAAATTAGATACGACAAAAACTTTTGATAGGAGGAAGTGAGTATTGATTACCAAAAAAATAAATAAATCATATATATCAAGTTAATTTTACATAACAAAAATTTCCTTTATTTTAACGGTACCTATTTTTGCTACACTATTTTACTTTTTACATTTTTGTTCCTAAAAACTTTAAGGGCATTGTTAATGGCATCACATCCAATATACTCGGGCATCACACTTATGCAAAATTTGATTTTTTAGAGGTCGAAATGTGTTATTTTAACTCCTAAAAAGTCGAAATATGTTATTTCGACCTCTAAAAAATTGAATTTTGCACAGGTGTGGCGCCCGAACATATCGAATGTGGTGTCATTAACATTGCCCAAACTATAAATCTTATAATTTTTTTTAAATAAACCATCATGTCATTGCTCTCCCCGATCATAACTTTTAAAATGTTTTTTTTCTTTCTTATACAAGTGGTACAAAAAAAAAAAACCATTAATTCCGAACTGTCAAATCAGAGAAAAGTTATGATGGAGTAGTGAGTTTAGAATGATACCAAATAAAGAGGTGTGATTAATTCATGTCACGCTACAATGTCTGAGAGTGTGTCTAAAATCAGTTCCCAACCATAACTTTTATCGGTCAAGTCATACTTTTGTTGCACCCCTTCGTCTTCGTCCACCGACAATGGGAAGGACGAAGATATCTGCTGGAAGGATGGCTCGCGAACCATCAGTACCCAAACTCATTGCCGTCGAAACATCACCACCTACCACCACCACCACCACCACCACCACGGAGTCTACACCATCATTGCCATCTCAGCCGGACCGAAGCCCCTCTCTTCCTCCCGCTAATCCACCACCAGAAGCAACTAAAAACAACCTCTCCTCTTCCCCTCCACCACCTCAGCCTGATACCAAAAAGAAGGCGAATAAACCACGACCTAAACCCCAACTCATACCCCGCCGCCCACCGACTCTTCGATCCAGAAAAAAAATTGTCCCTCCCCTCAATCGTTGTCAGGCCAAAGTAGAGATTCCGGATAATACTTTAACCGTAGATGGCTCCGATGAGACTGAATCCGAGGAGGTGGCATCCGGTGAACATAATACTGATTTATCTGAGCCTGATTCACCGGAACCCGAACACACCCCGCCGCAGACCAAAGAAAAACACCCCGAACCCCCGGCTGTCCATCCCACTCCCACTGTTACTGACCAGCCGAAGTCTTCTCGCCGGCGTGCTCCTCCCGAGGACTCTGTCTTACCGGCACCAAAACGCAAGAAGGCTCAAATGGCGTGCGGCGAACCTTCACTTCCACCGGACAATTTACACTTTCCAAAGATGCAGCTTCGAAATAGGTATAGTGGCATTGCTCATTGCTCCTACACTTTCTATTTGTTTTTTAAACCGAAAGATGACTTTGAAAAATGATACTACTACTAGTATACTACATTCTTTTACTTCTATATCTACCTCATTGTATCTATTTGTTTTTGCTTCTTTTTTTTTAATTATAAAAGATAGAAATTATAAATTTAATGCTGCCAACCCCAGAAATTGCTCTGAGATCTTTGTTTAAACATTTAATTACAATATGACCGGTTGCACTAATTTGAGGTAAAATTTTAGTTAGTGCGGTAAATTTTATGGCGGTGGTCTGGAACCTACGTGAGCGAAGTGACCCGTGAAATTACTAGAACCATACATTTTATATTCTGAATATAAACCGTGTGATTTTGATAATTTTCACGGGTCATTTCATTTCATAAGGAGTGAGTTCCTAATATCACCCTTGATTCGGTCCTTGAGGACACATTGAAAGTTGTTGAATTGTGCTTAAATTTCCTTTGGAGGGTGTTTTTTTTTAGTATTTCCTCGTTGACCCGTGGAATTATCGGAAGTAGCATCTAAATGATGGGGCTGACAGTTATCTTCACCGTTTCTCGGCAAATTTAGCCTTTCTGGATTACTTGTTGTGTGCAAGTTGAATTTTATTTCTTGTGGTGCAGGCATGCATGCTCAATAATAATATTCCATTGATTTTTGCATATTTGATTTCAGGGAATCTGATTATGTTTTGCAAAACAGATAGCAATATGTTTGACGAAACATTTTCTAACACTAAATATTTGTTCGCATAGTAGACATAAGCATGACGATGCTGCTAAAAACAAGAAGAAAACGAAGCCTAAGCAAGAAAAAAACTCTGCCAAAAAGAAGAAGAGGAAGAAAACGTATTAATAATTGTTGATGAGGCTATTGAGGATTCTGTCTAGTCTCACTCTAGTGATGATATTTTCTCTCTTCATACGAAGGTGGATTTATCGACTACAGCGGTTCTACTTCTAGTGAACAACAAAAATTCTCAAAGAGTATATATATATATGTATGTATAGTACTAAGTACTAAGGTTTTGTTTATGTTTTTGTTTTTGTTAGACATATTCAGTGTTAAAACCCGTCCCTAATGGACTTATTTATGTGGATTCACCAGTGGTTGTAGCCCCATCACACTCTTATGGGAGTCCCTACTGCTCATTAGCTTTGTTACTACAAGTGTTAGGAGTCTTGAATAGTAGTACGTAATTAAGTGACTTAGTTTCAACCTTTTGTTTATATTTGTTTTAATTGTGCTTGACAAAAAATCAATATGAAATCGAATGGCATTCTTAAACGCACTTGTTTTTTTTTAGGAATTCTTATTATGCTCACACCTATCCAAGATTGTTTTGTGCGGATGAAAAATACATAGAGTCTTGACGAAATCGCTTAAAAAGCGAGGTATATAACCTATAGAGCACACTTGCTCATATTTTCTTCAGTTTAAAACATTGCTGTATTCATTTACTCTTGAGAGTTTTAAAGTACAACACATTTTTTCAGACCCATAAAAAGCTTGAATGCTCATCAAAATGTTGTCCGAATAACTTTAGAATTCGTCTAATTTTAGTCCACGTGGCAGGAGACCTGGTTACGGATTTCCTTTTAATACAACCCTTGTACGATGGATTTACCAATGTTATATGTATTATATCATTTCAATTCTTATCTACTTCATATGTGTGTAAGGTGAAAAAGAATGAAGATGAGATGGCATGATCGATGCTATTTGGTACAACTTATACGGGTTGTACATAGTTTAGTCTGATCAGTTTTTCACAAATTTTCGAATCGAACTGTTTCAATGGTTTTCGAATTTTCAAACCCAAATTAGATTTGAATCACCATTGGAACCGACCCAACAGTCCAGCCCAGTTTGGTCCGGTTTCGGTTTTTAAACTGTGTTTTTTTTAGGGGGAGTGATTTAAAATAACAAAAAAAGGGAAAATAGAAATTAGGACAGTGAAAATATAAATTGGTGATAAGGACAAATACACTATTCATAACGCTTAAGTCCACTGTTTGTTGCAGTTGTAGTGAAATTGACTTCAAATCTAATGTTTCACTATGACAGTGGAATAAAGACATATCATTTTTACCCGAAAAAAATTTCACTATCCTCTTTACATATTTCTATATTGAAATTGTCTTTTTAACCATAAACCCTTTTTATTTTTATCTGAATATTTTCCTTCATTTTTCTTAATATTACATTTAACTAACCAAAAGGTTTTTTAAAAAATAAAACAACAAAGAAAACATACCAAATTTTATGAAGGAAGATGGTTTGTTATTGATTTTTTAATCAAAATACTTATGAAACATGAAATAAAATAAAAAAGATTTAGGGTTATGAGTTGGGGTGTTTTATAAGAGGAATAAATGATGTTTATTCATTAAAGCCGGAAACCGAACTGATCGTACGGTTCATTTTTTTCACACTAAAAAACCCGATTATAAAACCGCGATTCGTCGATTTCCAGTTTGGTTTGATCCAGTTCAATCAGTTAGTCTGGTTTTTCAGTTTCTCAGTTCACCCCTAACAGTTTGTTACAAGGGTTGTATCATTAAATCTTTCAAGGTTACGACATTTTTATTGTATTATACTTTAGGCAATATTCCAAATATTATATCATGTTTTGATCATCATGGGACTAGTGTGCTGAAGCGCGACCACCGTCTATCCCAACAACAATCGGAACCAGAGCCGGCCCTGTGAGATTCGGGGCCCAAAGCCATTTTGCCGGACAAGGCCCTTTAGATATGAAGATCAATTTTTTTCGGTAGAGAAACATAAATAAAAATTGTAAAAAAAAAACATTTTATTTCAAATTCTTAGGTAAGTCGACACGGCCTAAATGCAAAATACTACTTCAACACCGTTCTTCTAGCATATTTAGAAGTAAAATCATTTATCAGTGTAGAATAATCAACTTCATCAATCATATTCTTCTCGATCGATATCATTACTAGCCCATTCAAACGATCTTGTGACATTGTACTTCAAAGATAGTTCTTTATTAACTTTAACTTCGAACAAACTTCTATCTCCTAATGACAATAATTAAGGCATAATTAAATGTAATTAACGGCATCGTGGTTGATATTTTTCAAAAGGTGCACCGCATTTGATTGGGTGAGCTTCTCTCTAGATTCTTCATCGATCTACTTTGCTCCTCCATTTAGCTTCAAGATTGTTAGATTGGGAGGAGCTTTGAGAGTTTTGGAAATTTGAGAATAGGGCTGGCTGGGCCGACTTTGGACTGCAGAATTCTAATTGGCGGGCCAATTCTGATTGAACCTTTGAGTAGGGTTTGAAAATTTTGAATTTTGGTTCTGATTAAACCCAGGGTTTCTATTGAAATTCTGATTCGAGTTAAAATTCGAATTAGGATTGAAATTTGAAGATGGATTAAACCCTTGGTTTTGGAAATTATTCTGGCCAGGAAACTGATTGAACCTTGGATTGTTCTGGCCATAGAATGCATTCACTTCCGCATTCTGTCCGTTCATAGGACAAAATTTAGAAGTGTGCCCCCCCTCGTCACAATTCTGACATGTGACTTGATTGTACTATCCATAATCATGAACAGCATTCACTTGATAAGGTGCAGGGGGATTAAATTGACACTGGCCATTCATATGGCCAGCCGACGAATTTTTTCACGACGTAACCCGAGTGGAAAAAGAAGTTTGATTTATCGGATTTGAAACTTGAGGTGTTGCCATCTGCGTCTAACGCGCGGCGGCGATCAAACTTTGCAAATTGACTTCCTCAACCTTGGGAGGAGGAGGTGCTTGGATTGCTTGATAAGAGGGGCGTAGTTATACTTTGCAATGTCCTCAAACGGTGCCATCCCTCTTCGTAACCATTGCGGAATGACAATAGCCGTTCTCCTCCCGGACTACGGTTCGCTCGGGGTCGGGGGTGTATGATAACGGTCCCTTTCGACTCCGAGTTTGCATAAACCGGACCAAAAACAAGACCGTCGTGCATAACTCTTGTTGCCTAGTCCGAGCTGGCGGATTGCGAGATAGAAAGTTCATCTATTAATCTATTATCTTCCAATGGACGAGTAGATCGGCTCCCAATGCTTCGTGCCGACTTGTAAATGGCGAGTTTAAAGGCTTTGCTGATCAATGCTCGTTGCGTAGCCCATGATAAATATCGCAAATGTATGAGGTGAGTTGGATTGTAACCGACCGACGGAACTCGGACGATGACCCTTCGATTCGTTATCTCTTCTATCTCTATCCCACTTCTTCATTATCTCTTTTATCATCAATTAGCCAACATAATCAACTTTTGATCATCTTTTGAGCCTCAATCATGTATCTGCAAAATATAATATCCCGCGGACTATTTTCGGGGCTTGACGTATCACAATCCTTTAAAAAAAACAAGATCACACACATCAAAATTATTTTTACATAACAAAATTTCTTCTTTTTTTTAGGGTTAAATGTTAAAAATGACATTCTAGCCATAGAAATGAGTGTTTAATCTCTGGAATCTTTTTATGGTGATAAAAGACATAAATATATTATACTGGACATTTCTACCTTTCCATTCAATACCTGTCCAACCTTTCATTCAATACAAGATTTCTAACAGATTATTGTGATGGCGTGATTCTGGAGATGTTGTTTACTCCCATTAAATGATCCATGATTTCATTCTAAGTGCATATACTGTAGGTGCTTTTTTCACCAATTTTTATCGTCTACTTCTCTCTCTTTCTATTTTTTTTTTTTTTTTTTTTTTTTTTTGAATTGGCATTGATTCATCAACATATTTTTTTCAAGTTAGTTCTCCTTGTTCCTATCATTTCGCCGATTTTCAATTCTTTCATGGATGATATTTTCCGGAAATAATTTTTGTATTTAGTTTCCTAAGTTTTGTATTCGTCGATTTTCTATTCTTCTTTAATTTCATTTGAATGAATACCGTTGTGATCTCATCCCTAGCTTCATGGGTTTAGGGTTTATGCTTTGTCATTTCCACTTGTTCATCGTTCCACGGTTGATAATCAACTGTTGCCTGTTTCACATTCATGGGTTTTCACTCTTCCGCGCTCCTTTATTGTGTATTACAATGATATTGTTTATTGCATTGTGTTGTTTTTTTAAGTCGTTCGATCCACTGATTTTTTCCTGCACAAATGTAATGATGTCAAATGTTTAGTGGAATACACGAAGGGGAAATATTACCGATGGCATCATAAGATTGGACTTCAAAGTAGACTTTCACACGTATATTGGAAAAAATATATGTAATACTCTATTCCTTTTCTACCGGCATTCGAACAATAGCATCGAGCATCGATAAAACATACTGTGCAATAAATATCTGAAATACACTAAAAGTGGAATACACGTTATATACCAAGGGAATATGCATATAATGGAACACACGCTTACAGTGGAATTCTTAGCAAAGTCATCAAATCAGAAGAATGTAAAAAAGATTGGATGTTACACACACATTCATATCCCACTTAAACAAATCCCATCCACTCAAAAGATGGAGCAGTACAATACTCAATCCACACTAAATATATAGATTCCACACAAATTATCGATTCCACTGATACGGGAAAAAAATCCTAAATAGTTTACCTGGATGTCTTCAAATCGACCATTGAATCTCACCAAAATAAACCATCCACCAATTCAATTGTTTCTGCTAATCGAATTCCCCTTTTCTCTGCTTCTTCTTCTTCTAATTATTATGAACTCTCAACCGATCATGAAACCGCCATTGTTGCTCCTTTACGAAGTGGGTAAACCTACAATTGTGCTGTATTTGGACACGATTTCTAAAGATATACCGATAGATTATCGGATTTTGCGGAATTGATTTTTTTTGAAATAGGTTGGAATTACTCCATGTGTTAAATGCAGAAATTTTTAACAGGTTGATCGAATGTATAAGTAAGGGTATTTCGAAGAATGAACCGGTTTAATGCCCTTATAGCCTTTTTTTTTTCTCCCCAATGTCTTATTTCTTATTTTTGATGTACTATTGCCCTTTTTTTCCCGCCACCCCTTTTTTTTAAGAAATATATTTTATTTTTCTTAAACTATTTTTATTTTATTTTAATATTTCTATTTCCTAAAAGCTTGCAATTTCATTTTCGCTCTTTACTTTTCACGCCGGCCACCACCTACACTCCATTGAAGAAGCCAAAACCACCCATCTCCGCCTTAATCCGTCAGTCTTTTCGTCTTCTTCCACTCACAATGGGAAGGACGAAGATATCTGCTGGAAGGATGGCTCGTGAACCATCAGTACCCAAACCCATCGCCGTCGAAACATCACAGGCAACTACCACCACCACGGGGTCTACACCATCATCGCCATCTCAGCCTGACCGAAGCCCTTCACATCCTCCCGCTAATCGATCATCAGAAGCAAATAAGAACGGCCCCTCCTCTTCCCCTCCATCTAAGCCTGATACCAGAAACAGGGCCAATAAACCCCAAGCCATATCCCCTCTCAACCGCACCCGCCCCTTGACTCTTCGATCCGGAAAGAAAATTGTTCCGCCCCTCACTCATGTCAACCGTCCCCGCCCCTTGACTCTTCGATCGGGAAAGAAAATTGTTCCGCCCCTCACTTGTGCTCAGGCCAAAGTAGGGATTCTGGATAATATTCTGACCGTTGATGACCTACCTTCCTCATCCGATGAGCCTGAATGCGAAGAGGTGGCATCCAATTCTTATTTATCCGAGCCTGATTCACTGGAACCCGAACACACCCCGGCCCGAGAAAAACTGCCTGAACCATCTGCTGTCAAGCCCTCTGTTGCTGACCAGCCGGAGTCCTCTCGCCGGCGTGCTGCTCCTCGCGACATTGTTCCAGCACCAAAACGCATGAAGGCTGCAATGGCTATGGCGTGCGGCCCACCTTTTCTTCCACCAGACTATTTACCCCTTTCGATGCAGCTTCGAAACAGGTGCAATTCCTCCTCCTCCCCCCTCTCCCTTTTTTTTGAACGAAGAAAGGGTCGGCATTGGAAAATAACAGGTTCATCACTTGGAAGAGTTTGTATGATATAGAAGATCTAAAAAGTAAAAGATAAACACAAGTTCTTAGATGATTTCATTCTCAAAAGAGATACGATTCAAGATTACGTAATATGACCTAGCATTTAGGATAGTAAGTAGGCTTAAAAGTTTATTTAGCTAAGCATACCCACGAAAAGCCCACATGGCTATCTAGTTAACTTAGAACATTAATTAAATACTATTTGATTAACTTGGATGTGCTAATCTCCACCCCTACACACAGAAAGCTCGTCCACGAGCGAGTCCATAGGTTATGGCAACTCAAGCACATTGAAACTCTCGAGCTCACCAATACATCCTTCGGAGTATCAAGTCCGTTCACCACCTTATGAAACAATTTCAAAGCTCTCATAAATTTCCCATTATTGCCCTCAATGCTCAAGAATAAAGAGATTGCAACAACGCTTGTTCTTATCACTCCATCCTCCGATGAAATGACTCGTACACAAATTAGATTGAGCCTCGTTTCTGTTTGAAAATTGCAATCGGGGTGCCATATGCACAGGAAGATGAAGCATTGACCCTTAAGTTGTGTTGAAATAATTGGGTAGGCCACTGAACAAAATGCACTCCAAATTGACTTTCAAAGGCCGAAAGTAACAACAATCATATGCTGGTCCTTTATAAGCATTAGCTCCCAATAGAAGTTGAATGATCATGTTTCCAACAAGAAATGTCCAACCATTGAAAGCTTGTGCATAATAATAGTGAAACATATCACTGTTGTCACAAGTGGCCCAAATACATGTGCGTGAAAAATGCCAATAGCCACCATACATACGAGTATGATGAAGAAATATACTTTCCAATTGGCACTCTTTCATACAAATCATACTTACTCTGATATTTCTCATAACCTGCACGTGAACTTCAAAACTTATACCATTGATAAGTTGGATTAAACCAAGCTCCCACTTGCCCTTCTGAAAAGCGGCACTCGGTCCGGGTAGTGTGCAAGGAGGTCATGTTGGTTTTGAACTTCTTCATTCCTACAGATGTTGCAGTCTGGGCTTCGACATATTTCCATTTCACAAATAACTTTTGCTTTGCTCCCCAATCATTTCCTAATGGAAGATTCATGATATATTGCTGTGCCAAGGCTCTTTCTCAACCATCTCCACATCTGGTAGACTCGCAACTTTCAAACATTGGTTTAGCTTGTTTCTACCGAGGGAATATCCAGTACAACTTTATGATGTTTCTAAAGCCATATGATCAGTTGTCAAACACGAAATTGTAGCAAATGCAACATGAATGCAAATAAATTCTCCAAGCAAAGGCCAAGAGCTTTGCTCTCCCACAATCGCCACTTGTGGGAGACTTTGCCCATGATCTACACTTGATTCGTTGGGCCACTTTCCACCCGGATCTAAATTACACATTAACATCTCTGAATCAGGAAATCAACATCATAGGCACCCAATTTCAGCACATCCTTAAGATCAAATGAGTCATTGCTTGCTTGAGACCCATCATTCCAAACCATAATTGATATTACATTTAACAGAAAAGGATCGAGGGGAAAACTCACAACATAATTCATGGGAAGCCCTTCATTCATTGTGGCATACAATCTGCCCATGTCCTCTCTCCTTGCAACCTTGATCTTCATCTTCTTGTGGGGCTTCCAACCACCGTTTTCCTTATCCTTTTTATGAGTGAATCTCTTCAAAGCTATTGTAACGCCCCGCTTCCGGAACCGAGTTCTTATTCGGAAACAAAACGCTTGACACGTATAATATTAAATTAATTCAATATTATACGTAAGCCTCTACTACGTCGTATCGAGTTTAGCAAACGGAAGCTAAAAAGACTCGGCAAACATCATAAATGCTACTAATAATAGATACAAACCGACTAAAGATAGAAGGTTATCCGATCAATCTTTGACAAACCATCCCATAGGATCTTTGAATCCCGAACACCGTCGCGGATCCGGCTATCTTCCCAACTCAATTTAGTCAACAGAATTGCCCAAGGGAAAACCTTAGCTCCGATTACCAAATGAGGTAGAAGATCTACAAAGTAAAAGATAAACACAAGAGTTAATCAAAGATCTTAGATGATTTCATTCTCAAAAGAGAAAATATGATTCAAGATTACATAATACTCCGTATGACCTTGCATTTAGGATGCTTAAAAGTCCATTTAGTTAAGCATACCCATCAAAAGCCCACATGGCTATCTATTTAACTTAGAACATTAATTAAATACTATCGATTAACTTAGATGTGCTACATCAGTGTACATAATGTTCGTATCTTGTTAAAAAAAAAACCTTATCACAGTCAGAATTTGGTAGACTATTCTATTTTAATTCGACTCAGATGTTGGTTGTTTTAGATCAAATACGTGCCACAAAACACATTTCATACATTTTGACTAAAATTAGGTAGCAAAATCTCGGAAATTTTGCGTAAGCGTGGTAAAAAGAAAGATAATTTGGAGGGTAAATAGAAAATAATTTTATGTGTTCTTCATCTAACAAGCTGAATTTTTAAATCTTATGGTGCATGGTCAATAATCTTAATTGTTTTTTGGCGTATTGGATTTTGAGGCATTTTTTTTTTTTTTGTTTTGTTAGATTCTGTTGTGCAAAACAAATATGAAAAACGGCCTGGCATATGTTAGATGATCCAACAATATTTTCTAACACCATATTTGTTTCCATGGCAGACCTAAGCGTGACAATGCTGCCAAAACGAAGCCTAAGCAAGAAAAAACCGCCGAAAAGAAGAAGAAAGCTCAGCAGCAGCAGCGTCGTATTGTTGATGAGGCTACCGTGGATGCTGGCCCTGTCCCGTCCCACTCTAATGGTGATATTTCCTCCCTTCATACGAACATGGAATTTTTGACTACGGTGGTTCTAGTAAACAGCTTAATGCTCAAAAAACAACAAGCACAAGTGAATCATGTACAGACGATGGTTCAGACTCTTTTAAATAGGGGCTTGTAGACCGGCCTGGGCAGATCCACCTCTGCAGGTGATGCCCTTTTTGTTAGATATATTCTGTATGAACATTTTTTTAAAATGTGGATTCACCAGTGGTTGTAGCCCCACCACACTCTTATGGGAGTCCCTACTGCTCATTAGCTTTGCTACTACAAGTGTTAGGAGTCTTGAATAGCAAATGTAATTTTGTGACTTAGTTCCAACATTTTGCTCATTTGTTCTAGTTGTTGTACTGCTTTGACAAAAATCAATATGAATTCGAATGGCATGCTTTTAAACGCACTTGTTTTTCATCCTCACACACGATTGATTGTTTTGTGAGGATAAATTACTTAAGTCTGCTCGACGAAAATCACTTAAAATTGAGGTCTATAGCCTAAGGAGAACAATTGCTCATCTTGTTTAGAGCATTGCTCGACTCAGTTTACTTCTCAGAGTTTTAAGTACTTAGTATGTGTGTAAGGTGAAAATGAAATGAAGATGAAAGGGTGTGTTCGATTCTATTTGGTATTTGGTACAACTTTGTTACAATGATTTACACGGATAAAATCTTTCTTGATTATTGTTATTTACATTTATACTTTAGCCAAAAAGAAAGAAAGAAAAAAAAAAAACAAACAGAGCACATATTCTCTCGTAAAAAGAAACAAAAAAGGATGATAAATGTAATGGGCCGTGCCTTTCACCTCAATGAGGTCCAATATTGTGAATCCAATCCATCAAACCTCCGGATAAAAGCCCAACCTCATTATTTAAAATATACTATAAAAAAAATAAAAAAACGAACAAACAAACAAACAGAAAAACGAGATACATAGCTTGGACGTACAGAACTCAAACCACACAAATAATATTTCACATGAAAATGTTACTCTGAAATGAAAATATACAAGGACTTAAAAGGACCAATAATGGATGTCTAGTTTTGGTCATTTTCCAATTTTCAACTTGAACCCAACTAATTTCTCAAATTTCAATACTGGTCCAACTAGCTAATCGACATTAGTCGTGTAAAATCATGTTTAAATAAAGATATATAAATGTTAGCTGGGCCCTTCAACAAAAAAGAAAAGTAAAGGAAACATATATGTTAGGAAAAACTTTTAGGGTAAATAAATGCTTTATTACTTAAAATCTTAAAGTTAACATGTTTTTATAATCTTATAAAAAACGGGACACAATATTAAATAAATAAATGAAGTCTTGCCACAAAACATGTGGAGTAATGATACGGCCGGACACAACGGTTATGCCACAACGAGTGACACAACGGTGATATATGCACCGCCGTTGATTATGTTACATATACATCTGATTAATTTAGACACTTGCACTATGATCAACAATACAGATCTTCGTTGTGGCTGGGTGTACATAGTCCAGTCCGGTCGGTTTTTTATGATTTTCTGAACTGAACTGTTGTTACGGTTTTGATATTTTATGAACCTGACCGAATTGGTCATTTTTCTCGAATTGACCGAACCAATACAATCGGTTCGGTTCGATTTCGGTTTTCGGATCGTATTTTATTTACCATAAAATTTTGATTTTTTCTTCTAAAAATGAGACAAACAACATTATTGGCACCATAAGCCGGCGGGTGGTCGTTATAACGACAATTTCAAAGCGTCGTTTTCAAATTTTCGCGATCAAAGGATGAAGAATATTAGAAGAAGCAAGAACGGCCGGTGAGCTCAAACGGCGGTTATCGGCGGCCGGGAAGCATTTTAGGTTTAGGTTTAGGTAGAAACGGCGAAGTATAAGGTTTAGAAATTTAGGGTTGTGTGTGGGGGGTTTTTATAGTAGGAGAATAATGAACAAATTAAATTATATATATATAATTAAAAATGAAGTATAATCGGTTCGGTTCGGCATACCGGTTTTTATGGATAAAAAACCGAAAACCGAATTTGGATTTCGGTTCGGTATGCAAGATAACAATAAGGCCATACGGTATGATTACTCAAGTGAGATTATCCCACCGACATTGACGGAAAGGAAATTCAATCGGAACAAAAAAAAAAAAAAAAAAAAAAATCTTGGCGGCAAGGATGAATCACGTGCGAAATGTAGTAAAATGTTGGGTATAAAAAGGGCACCGATGTTAGAAAAATCTTTGTCCATCAGATTTTTTATACTTATTTATTGAGCGGTAGTAGTACTACTAAGTACCGACACAATTTTTATAGTATCATTTTCCGTAACAAATGTTTCTGTCACAATAAAATGACATAATATTTCACATCATTGATTTTTATGTGTCTTATACTAATTAATAGTTTCAACAATATATTTATTTTTATTGAAATATAGTTTCCACAATAAAATAATTGAAAGTGTGTTATGTGTTTTATTGTGTATATTTTATTATGACACCCAAACATCACTTTTTTTTCCCAGAAATTATGTTATTGCAATAGGTACCACGTGAATGTTTACATACAGGGTTTCAGATCCATCCCTTTCATATGTAACAACAACATCATTCCTTCACCCATCCTCCTCCTCCTCCTCCGTATTCAATATTAATGACCATTACAAACCTACGTTCCTCAACATTGGAGAAACCTCGGGATTCAAAAAGCTTAAACACAAAAAAATCAAGCTTAATCCTCTCCATCATTTAACCTTAATTAAGCATATTACTAATTAGCAATCTCTTGAATCAATTTTTAATTATTTCTTAGTTATAGTTTCTTAGGTATATTCATGTTTTAATTCGTTTGAAGGCAATTAAGAAAAATAAGAAACTTATTTACATCAACACTAGGATGAACTACGATGTCCCGCTTCTGCAGTACGTTGCGGGCGGGTGATATTTTTCGGAAACGAACCGAATTTGGCAGATGAATTTAGGTGATTAAAATGATTCGAACATTCTTTTAAACAACTCGATCGAAACAAGGATTTCGTAATTCTTTTAAAATTTATTCTGTATAAATGTTCTATAACCTTTTTTTTTTAATTTTTTTGCATATTTTACGAGACGATGACACCATAAATATTAATATTACATATTAAATGATATCACTAAAAGCTCTAAAAAAAATTAATATGTTGCCTAGACCAGTTCAAAACTATGAGTCCAAATATCCAATAATAAAGGGGTATATATTGCATCCAAAACAAAAGTTAAATAGGGAATGCAAAACTTCAAACCTATATATTAACATGAACTACAATTCACAAAATCTCTGTTATGAAAAGGTCAAAAATATGTATGTATATTTCCACACGGATGGGCACTAGATTGCTCATGTCGGAAAGAACAAGAATTTTTGTTCTATCGAAGAAGAAGATAATGGTTTTTTAAATGGCAGTTATTTACAACACTACAAAACTTAAATAAATTCCAAGTTGTTTTTCTTATTATTGTATAGTATGGAATTATTATTTTTTTTTGTTTTTTGTTTTTTGTTTATATTTTAATGCGATAAAGAGTGAGATACTCATTCTTTCAACTTCGTGGGATGTTTCTCCATTTTACGCAAGCTGGTAATTTGGAAATTGCAGGCCAAATCCGGCTATCACAAAAACAGCCACCTGTACGTATGGATTTTTTATTTTATTTTATTTTTATTTTATTTTTATTTAATATTTACATGCATCCGTATATCAAACACAAATTAATGTAATAATGACACACCTAAACTCGTTAGGAAAGACGTTCACATTCTGCAAATGGTAAGAATACAATTTTTTATATATATATATATAAAAAATAAAACCTATACAAGAGATGAAGAGATATTACTAGAAAATTAGAAATCACTATTCAGAATTTTTATTATACATTCAAGGAGCAAAAATTTGCAGAAAACTACACTATCAATTTAGGAAAAATGAGAAAAATATAAAGAACACCAATTTTGAACCCCAAACTTTTCAAACCAAAAAAAACTAAAATAAAAAATAGGACTTGAATTGAAGACCATTTTTCCAACAAATCAAGTGTTGAGCATGTCTCGCTTCTTATATGTCCACACTTGAGGGGGCGTGATATAAAAAAAATATAGCATGCAGGTTTTAATATAACGGTAAACGCTTGATTTTAACGACAGTACACTAGCTGTCTGTAACATATATTATTAGTATTATTTTTCTGAGGAAAATATATTTCCATAAAAGGTTTGATTGATGATCATTGAGTTTTAGTTTCTTGATTTTCTGACGTGTCTGTCATATTTGTAAAACTAATTAAGGTATTGTGTCAATGCATCTTCTGTGTTAATTGGGAGTACGTATATTTTTTCCTCCTCGGAAAATTATGTGTATTTTAATTATTAACAAAAATATAGTATTAGTAGTATGTTTCCACCTGGGATAGTTGTAACAAGTTTATTTAATGCAACAAATTTGACAATATTTGGCATTGAGTTCCAGGTAATGATAGCATTAATTTCACCAATTCTACCAGTGACCCTAAATTTAATTAATATTTTTTGAGTAAATTTACGAGATAAAATTTGAGGCATGTGTCCAACGACTTATTGTTGGAAAAAGCTATCACACAGACGATGAAAAGATCAGAGTAAAACTCCAAGACACACTGATTGCATTATTTTATAAGAGGTGTTCCCTTACAAATGTCATAGTGAAATTAAATGAAAGTCTATCTCATGATGAAATAGATGTGTTTGATTCAAACGATGATTCATTTGATCAAATCAGAGACACTCAAATGTGAACTGATGATGTTGTTGAATTGAATGATTTCGTGCTTGTAACCAGTCTTATATGCATGCGAAAGGTGTCCCATCCAAAATTATGTACACCTTCACGAAACGTTACATTCATCTGATCACTTCGGCCTTAAAGAGCTATATCTCTTAAGTTTTATTAAGGTACATCATTTCTCATTATAAATATATGCCACTTCGTATTGCAGAGGTACAACCATTCAGCTAGAGGCGTTTAGCTTCCGGGAGCGTTGCCGCGTGTGAAAATCCAATATTGTGAATAAAATGTTTTGCCTCATGGTACAGGATGTTCAGTATTTGGTATTTATAGTACACACGGTAAATGCTAAAAAATAGAATAATAGAATACAAGAAAGCTATTGCGTTATGGACTCTTCAATACGCCCCCGCAATCCCGTGGGAAGAGGTTTCACACGGAGATTGGCCTTTAGAAGAGAGAACCGAGGGTTGCCAAGGGGTTTTGTTAAGGCATCCGCTAGTTGATCTTTGGAGGTGATGAATGAGACGACAAGTTTCTTGCTAGCAATGAGTTCACGCACGTGGTGAAAGTCAATCTCGATGTGTTTTGTCCGTGCATGAAAAACGGGGTTGTGAGCCAAATAAGTGGCACCAATGTTATCACACCACAAGACCGGTGGAGAGCGTAATGACAGCCGAAGATCATGAAAAAGACCGCAAAGCCATTGTAATTCAAATAGCGGTGTTAGATAAGGTTTTGTACTCGCCTCGGTACGCTACGAGATACGGTTTGGTGTTGCTTTGAGCGCCACCGATAAGATTATTGCCATAGAAGATACAATACGCCCCTACGTAACGACGGTCATCGGATCGCCCGCCCAATCCGAGTCGAAAAGGCATGAAAGGTGGCGGCAACAAACCTGGTAAAGTGCAGCCCGTCGTAAATAGTATGCTTTAGATACCGTAAAATACGTTTAACCGCGCCTCCAAGGGGCATCGATGGCGAGTGCATAAACTTGCCGGCACGGTGAACAAGAAAAGCAATGTCGTGGCGTGTAAACCTCAAATACGGAGACCCCCAACAACGGTACGATACAAACTCGGATCGAGAATTTGGAGCCGCCTAGAGTAAGCCGTGTAGTCGAGGCCATTGGTGTGACACACGGCTTTGCCGTAAGCATACCGTACCGTAGTAAAAGATCGCAATGTATTTTCTCGAGTAAGATAGAGGCCATCACCGTAGGTAATACCTCAATGCCAAGAAAATACGATAATGCACCCAAGTCCTTAACAGAAATAAAGTGCCAAGAAACCGAATGACGAGAATGAACAACCGAAGCGAGAAGATCCCGTTAGAATGATGTCATCGACATATATAAGAACAAATAAATGATGACCAAGAAAGACCGTAAATAAATAAGGAGGGATCGGCTCGAGAGGCAACAAAACCAAACCTGAGCAATGCATCTGTTAAGCGTGAAAACCAAGCACGTGGAGCCTGTCGTAGACCGTAGAGACTGCGCTTTAACCTGCAAACATAAGAGGGAAACTCGGGGTGTACAAAGCCCTGTGGCTGCTGCATAAACACAGGCTCGGATAAAAAACCATGTAAAAAGGCATTTTGTATGTCAATCTGACGAATGGACCACCCGTGAGAAACTGCTAGAGCAAGCAAAAGACGTATAGTGACAGGTTTTACAACTGGACTGAATGTCTCAGTATAGTCTATGCCTTCAGCCTGATGAAAACCCTTAGCAACCAACCGAGCCTTATAACGCTCGACATTACCATTAGCATGCATTTTTGTTCTTGTTCCCAATGACATTCATACGGGGATGCGGTGGCACAAGCTCCCACGTATTAGTCCGTAACAATGCATTCACCTCCTCACGCATAGCCTCACGCCATACAACATGTTTCGACGCCTCGGTAAAGGTGGTGGGGTCAGAGGAGGAGGTGGTGGTGAGATAAGCTCGAGGTATCGGATAACGAATAAAATCTGGGTGCTCTACCGGTTTTAACGAGTTAGGATCAAGCGCTTACCGTTGTACTAAAACCAATTGGTGTTAGTAAAGGCGCAACTATATTTCTTATCATTTAAGAGTGTGGGCAATCTGTCCCAACATACATTTAAGAGTGTGGGCAATCTGTCCCAACACTTGCACAAATTTTTATTTTATTTTAAATAATGTTCCAACCAGGGTTCGATCTCATGACCTCTGTCTCTGATACCATGTGAAAATCCAATATTGTGAATAAAATGTTTTGCCTCATGGTACAGGATGTTCAGTATTTGGTATTTATAGTACACACGGTAAATGCTAAAAAATAGAATAATAGAATACAAGAAAGCTATTGCGTTATGGACTCTTCAATACCGCGTTGCCCCCTCGACCTGACCGGGCAGGTCAATCCTAGTTTGTTACGGCAACATTGATCTAAACGACAACTCGATTGCAAACGATAACCAAAATATGTAATTTATGAAAATATATAACACTTGTGTCCTAAAAAAATCTTGGATTTCGAAGCTGGTCGTTACATATGATCAGTATTATAACATCATGTCCGGATAACAACATGATACAAAATGCATTTTTCTTTCCATTACATCATTCGACACATTTGAATACGAAAGAAATCATAAATAAACATTGAATAGACAGAATGTATGAATGAAATGTTAAAACACAACCGAGAGTTAAACAAACTTCCACCACCTAGCTAGCACCTACTATACCATCTGCTGCCACCACCGACCATCATTACTTGTCATCACCACCCACCTCATTACCATCTGCATCTACCACATGTCATCACCTATTCGTCCCTACCACCTTACCACTCTCATTTGTCACCACCACCCACCCAACCACGCACCACCACCCACCATCTGTCACACTCGTCTTTACCAGCCACACCTCATTATCACATGTCATCTTAAATGGAATCTCGTTTATTTTATTTCATTGCACGCTAAACGTATAAATGGAACTAGGCCATTATATTCTCTTCCACGAAACACAATCATCTGTTAAGTTCATTCATATAATTCAACTGTGTACGATCATTTCGGTCTTGTGTATGGATTGATTCGTCTATAAATCGTAGCTCAAATCACTTGACTCTTTATTTGAGTATCTCCCTTCCGGAGTCGGATCATTTATTATGATTTTACGGTGTTGTGATAGATATACACATGCGTATCTATATTATTTGTTTTTTGTCTTTATTTTAAAATGATATGTATGTACGTATCTGATCACAACACTATGAAATCACCTATCAAATTATCATGTTCCACTCCCCTCCCCCCTCCCCCTTCCCCCTTCCCCCTTCCCTCTCCTCTCCTCTCCTCTCCTCTCCTCTCCTCTCCCTTGTTATGAAGGATTTTTTAGTATCGAAGGCTTGACTATATTTCGAGAATCAGTTAGCTTCCTAAATTTAGGATGAAAAGTTGGTGGTGTTAGTTACCTACTAGCAGACTATTATTGTCATAACATTATCATATCAATAATATATAATATATAATAAATTAATAAAAACTTGAGGCCCAAGCATATGTATAGATTAGTCGTAATACAATACATGTCTGCGAATATTTTTCCTTCTGTTTTATACACGAAATATATCTTTGGGTAATGGGAATATATAAATTTGAGAGAGTTGGGATTTATGATTTTAACTTATATCCATTTTATGGCATATATCCAAAACAATGTGCAATTTATATAACCTGTTGCTATTTAATTTTAAGTAGGAAATATGGGGAAGTGGATTCTTATTTAACATAAGTTCCTACACACAAATGAAAAGAGTAGATCAATTAATTAAGACATTAAGTTTGGTCGGTTGGTAATTTGGTATAACAAATATACCGCAAATTACTTTGCGTGTGGCATTCCTTACAAAAAAATTATAGACATGAAATGTACCCAAATATATAAAGATGAAAGTAAACTTCCATCTTCCTCTTTCCCTTCCATCTTATCGTATATTTATTTATCTTTGAATATCAATATGTTCTTGAAATAAGTAACATATCTATGATAGTTTAAATTGGTGACATGGAATGAAATCAAATATGTTTTTCATTTCAATTTATCATTTGATTTGACTGAGTTCAGATGCGACAGAATATAATAAAATTTTGTTTTATTGAAATAAATTTTGACTAGTTTTAATTGCTAAACAATATAATGATAAAAAATCAACCACCACCCACCTATTACCAGTTTACCACTCGTCCAGGTTACCGTAATCCACTATTGTTACTATCCATCGCACACACCACCACCTGATGTTGCCATTTTCACGTCACATTCCCGCCACAACTGATCACCACCGTCGCTCATACTCACCCCACCACCACCATCACCCCCCACCATTCACTTCATCGCTACCCCTCCAACCACTCATGGCACTATCTACCTCATTCTCACCCATAACTCACCCACCACAACTATAGTTTATTATAACCTATCCAACCACCACCCATCATCATCCTTTCCGCCGCCACCATCCACACCACCATTGTCACCACACACCACCACACATCCTGCCACCGCCACCACTATCGCACACTTCAGACAATCCACCATCGCCTACCACCTCACACCCCACCACCACCTTCGCACAAGCCAAACCACCCGCCACACTTGTCTTCACTCATCGTCATCATCACTCACAGTGTCATTTGTCACATTCTATAAAATCAATTTCATTCCATCATGTGTTGAACGTAAGAATGATATCAATTCCATTCCATATGTTTATTCAGTTTTAACAATCAAAACACACCATTGTTTTTTTTAATTTCAAACACAATTCTATCTACAACCCACCCTACTCATCACCCACAACACTCTACCTCCCCCATACCCCACCACCAAACTTTATCCACCATACCATTCTCAACCTTACCCCACCACTCACGTACCCAACCACCCATCCTACCATGTCTAACTTTGCTTTACCCAACCTACCCCACCTACGAGCCTGCCCACCCACCCGACCTCACCCTTCTCCACCCTACCCTACCTTCCACTCATCATACCCATCACACCACCACCCCAACCTATCAACCCACTTACCTACCTAATCCTACTCACCACCTTTACCTTATCTTAACCCACTTTACGCTATCTCCAGGGGCGCCCCTTAGGGGGCCAAGGGGCCATGGCTACGAGCCCCCCTTTTCCCCCAAAATCTACGAATTTAAGGGCCCGTGAAATTTTGACTTTATAGTAGGAGTATATATATATATATATATATTATATATATATATATGATATATATATATATATATATATTGTATTTTTAAATATGAATAAGGTGTTGCCCTATTTGTGAGCATTATGGTATAACTTTACAAGTGACCAAGTTTCGAGCTTTGTTTGAATAAAAAAAAAAGTTTTTTTGGTTACTGTATTTTTAGAATGACCTAAAATAATATTTGCCCCCGAGTCTAAATTTGGACAGAGACGCTCCTGACTTTCTCATTGTACCTTACCCTACCACATCCGATCACCACCCTACATTACCTAACCTTACCACCACCCACTCTACCTCACCCAGTCCACTCCTCGATCCACTCACCCACCTCATCCTCCCCCGCCCATCACTCTTGCCAACCACCAACATGTTTTGATGATTTTCATTCAATTCCATTACATTCCTCCATTTGCGAAGGTAATAAAAATAAACGTTTTTCCTTTCATTCAATTTACTTGTAATCATAAAAAAACAATAAAATAGAAGAAAAAAAAAAACATTTCATTTAATTCCAAATATAATCAAACTATTTAAATTATAATTCGCGAAACAAGCTAAGATTTACTCAAATAAGAGAAATGCATGATTTAGCGAAGATTGTGTATCAGAATATTCTCTTTTTAATTTAATTACATCAGAATTATAACATTGGATTTGTTGCATAAAACCTTAAAAAGCTAAACTATACCTTAAAAAAACAAAAGGACTCCTACGAATATAGGCAACTCCTACGAATATAGGCTTTATATATGTAAAAAAACAAAGAACCAGACTTACTCCTTTTTTTCGCTTTCCCCGAACATTAGTTCATGACATATGCGTTTCATCCATTAAAAACTTTACATTTTTGGTTAAAGGGAAAAAGAGTACGAAGACCAAATAATATCTTTCTGACGACAACATCTTTCAAATGTACGCATTCATTATAAACACTTAACACAATTAACACCATGTAATCGGCTAAATAATGGGGGAAGTAATATAATCGAAATTTGCATGCATATATTTTCACTATCATGCATCGTAATTCCTTTAAATTTATGACATTAACAATGCATTACTTACATATATTCCTTTCTCAATAGGAATCTTCTCAATGGTCATACTACATCAACATGAATGTTAATGACCTTAACCATTTGCATGTTGCGATTGTCATATTAATTTATTTTTGAAATCCACCAAGGATTTTCATATCAATATTAATGTCCAACGACCCGTAAATATACCGTCATGACATAAAGTTACGCCGTATATATTAGTTAGCGGAACATTATATTATCTATAATGGGAGAATATATTTGATCATTAACAAACAAATATTTTCAATTCAAACTCAACCTCGATTGCTTATTTCATTTTTACCTAGTACGAGTGTTTATGACACTCTGCTTGATGACTTAGATGTGGGATCCGGATATAATAATAACAATTAAAGAGGCAAATATGTCGTCGACGACTATTATATTTTATTATAAATTTCTCCCATAAAATTCATTGCTAATTTGATATTAGCATAAACCAATTCCTTATCAATGTATGGATTGGTTGTTCCGCAACCCCAATATTTAATCATCTGTCGCACGTGCAATTTTTTGTTTTGGGGTTTTCGTCTACAAGACGAATCTCTTTAAGAGATTTCATGAGTGGATTGAATATCAATAATAAATTGATCATTCTTCCGCGGATTTTTTATCTTTAACACCGATCGGTCTTCTACGCTTCGGCGTAGAGAAATATCTTTAATCATCTTTGTTGGTGCATTTATAAATATCTTTAATCATTATTTTCGCGGTTCGTTGGTGCATTTATTCTAACAAGATAATCTCCCACTCAAATAATATCTTATATCATTGTTTTAAATGATGCACAACACAATCTACACCACATATTCTTTCATCGGGAAATAGTATATAAAGCAAATATTTCGATCTCGATATAACACCCATATTACTCAAAAAAATGGATGAGGCAATTTAATTGCTCCATCAAAAAAAAATAATTCAATCATTTTTATAATCCATATATGCGCACCATGTAAGTGATTAACACAACTACGTACACAATCATGTAAAATATAATCTATTTAATTTTAACTATTTAAAATGACTTTAATTAATATGAATATGATTGCAAAAGTAATATACATGTTGATTAATCCAGGCGATTGAGAATCATATATTATTATTGTGGTCAAATAACAAGATTTACTTACCAAAAATACATGATGATACAATTATTTTCCTTTTTCTTTTGAAGAAAACTAGTCTACCACTATTACTTTGTTTCTTGTCATGATTATTGTTTTAATCATATAAAACAATTTTGTTAGGGCTTGTATCAATAATGTCCTCCTCCACGACCATAACCAAATATTTCAAAGAGTCGCGTTAAGTGGTTTACGTGACAAATCGGTTTTTGACATGCCCATTTATGTGAATTTTATATTCACTTTTACGCAATGCCGTCAAACGCGTATCATATCACCGATGATATCATTATTCTTCCCCAAATTCGTGTTTTTTTTTTTTTTGGATTTGTTCCAAATTCGTGTTTTAATTGTTAAATATTAAACGGAGATAATGCGTCTTTTTATTCATATAGGTATAAAGCTCCGCCCTTCACTATTGGGGAAAAAATGAAAGAACCAGTCAAAACCTCTTTCCTTTTTAACCAGCTTCTTCTTACCCCACTTGCATAAAACCTTCTCTCCCCTCCCCTGCGACTCACCGAGTTAATTCATCAACTCTCTGCTTAACTCGCTCATGATTTCTCTGCAGTGATTCACCCTACCACCATTCGAAACCAAAAATATCCGTGCATTCTCAAAAACAAAAAAACAAAAAAAAAAAAAAATTTCCACGAAAAATAATGACATTAGTCTTCCCTTCCACGAATGTTTCCGGCGGGTATCTGGCGGGAAATCAGGTTTTTCCGGTGGATTACGAAGCGCAGTCGCTATCTCAGCGGCTTGTAGATGCAGTACACGCGAATGATCAGAAGCCGGCGTTGGAGCTGCTTTTGAATCCGTTTGTTGACGTGAATCATATGGGGACTGTGTTTTTGAAGACTCGGAAAACCGAGGTGGTATTGAATAATGAGAATCCTGTTGAAATTAAAGTTGATTTTGACGAGTTTAAAACGGAGGTCACAGCGTTGTTCTTAGCTGCTCAGAATGGCAATGTCACTCTTGTGAGAAAATTATTGGTGAGTTTCCTTCAATTTCTGCTTTTTTTTTTTTTTTTTTTTTTGGGTTCATTTTCATTTCATTTCTGGATTCGATTCAGGATTTTTCTCAGGTATTTCTAATCTCATTTTGTCGTTTCACTCATTTCGTGAATTAGTATATTGTTCTTCCGATCATTTTTATTGTTGCTACGATTAGCAATCCAATTCAACAGTTAAAAAAAAAATCATAGATTCGATTACATATACAAAATTTCATTCGTCAATTTTGCTTTTCCTTAACCGAAATTATATGCAGCACATTTTTTTTATTATATATAAATACGGGGATTTAACATTTTTTTCAGGATTGCTAAAAAAAAAAAAAACTACGATTTTTTTATATTATATATTTACTAAATTGAACTTTTGTTGCTGTTGCAATTACTTTTACATTTACTTTGAACTTTAAAAGCAGAATTTGAATTTGATATGTCATGATTATTGTAGCAATGATGCGGAAAATTTTGTCATATTCATTTCAAATTACAAAGTGATGTTTGCAAAGGAAAATGTTATAGGTGTTAAAGGTAGAGCATTAAAAAATTTATCAACGAGTAAAACTCAAATTAATCAATTTGTCACATCATAATCAACCAATTTTTTTTGTTGAGGGGTAATCAACCATTTATAATAAGGATATATTAACAGAATATAAGGTGCAAATCAGTTTTCATTGGAGTCTGCATTAATTTCAAATTTGAGCGTAATAAATCAAAAGGGGGATTTATGATATGGAGTATTAATTTAGTCAAGGTATTATAAGTCAAAGAATTATGAGCACAGATTTAGTAAACTGTAACTGAAGATTTACCTCTTGAATAATTCAAATTTTGAGTATCAACTTGATTTAAAATTGGAATTAAAATCCTATTGATTGTTTGGCTCCATATTTAATGAAAGTGACTTTTAATCTAGCATGGTTTTGAACTTTGAATGTATATATGCTCCTCTCCCTTTAGCCATTTTAGTCAATTTCTGGACACTAATTTGGACCCACCAATAGTATTAGACTATTAGTCTATCCACTAGAATTTGGTTACTGAACCTTTTTCATGGCTGGGAAGCAATAAACTCCTATTGATATACACACACATGCACTTTAACTCTTTACTTTCACATATTTATTTCACACTTAACAATATTTACAACCTAAAAAAACCAGCGGTAACTTAGGGTAGGGCATCTTTAGGGGCACCATCAAAAAGTCAATTACATAAACAGACACGTCACACATGGACCAATAACACCAATATACCTATCACATGTTATCACCAACAAGAATTGACTTTTATAATGTCGGTTGTCAATATGTTGCCACATCGGCAGGTTCGGAGTTGTACCACGAGCAATGCCCTATCTTTAGTATCCTATCTACAGACATTGACCATATATCTTTAGTTTATGTCTGTTTTGAGCGCTTTAATGCTTGGATTTTAAGATATGCTGTTGTTTCTGCAGAGTGTTGGAGCCAATGTGAACCAGAAGATGTTTCGTGGGTATGCCACAACAGCAGCAGTAAGGGAAGGCCATATTGAGATATTACAGATGCTTATTCATGGAGGAGCAGCTCAACCTGCATGTGAAGAGGCTTTATTGGAGGCATGCTATTTAGGGCAGGACAGACCTGCTGAGCTTCTCATGGCCTCCGAAATGGTCCGCCCACATGTTGCCGTACATGCCCTTGTTACCGCTTCTTTCAGAGGGTTTAAGGATTTTGTAGATACACTAATCAAGGTACCTCAAACCACCTTCTTGTGTTTATTGGTCATTTTGGAGTTTTGCTGCACAGCAAGACAACATGTCTTTACTTTCCATGACATTTCATCTGTGAATACGTAAATATGAGCGTTTTTCGTGCAACAATATGTTCCTAATGCTTATGAATTTCATTTGGATTGATAACAGTGTGGTGTGGACTGCAATGCTACTGCTAGAGTGCTGTTACAATCTTCCAAACCATCTCTTCATGCCAATGTTGACTGTAATTCTCTTTCTGCTGCTATTATTGGAAGGCAGATTTCCGTCGTCCGGCTACTGTTAAAGGTATAGAAAATCTCCTTCATGTGCTGAAATATTAAACAGAGCAGTAGAGTAGTTTATGATTTTTATTTTTTTTTCTTTTTTCGTTGTATTGTTTACAGGCCGGTGCAAGAAAAGACGTATTGGTTAGATTGGGAGCATGGTCATGGGATGCAACAACAGGGGAAGAGCTAAGAGTAGGTGCAGGAATGGCTGAACCATACCATGTCACATGGTGTGCAGTAGAATATTACGAAGCCAGTGGCGCGATTTTGCAACTTCTCCTTCAGAATCTCTCTCCTAATATTTCCCATTTAGGAAGAACAACCATCCATTACGCCGTTCTATGTGGCAATGCCGGAGCTGTCCAAGTGCTTTTAGATTCTGGAGCCGATGTCGAATCCCCAGTCAAAACAACAAAACGAATAGAATTCCACGCAATACATATGGCTGCACGACTCGGGTTTGATACGGTTCTCAAGCATCTTATTCATGCTAATTGTAATCTGAATTCTGTTACAGAGTCTAAGGAGACAGCGCTAATGATCAGCACACGATATAAACAAGAGGAGTGTCTTAAAGTTCTTGCTGCAGCCGGTGCAGACTTTGGTCTAACCAACAATGCTGGACAAAGTGCTGAATCACTTGCTAAATCAATACGATGGGCAGTAACTTTTCAGAAAGCCGTCTTGGATTTGATTAAAGACGGAAAAACCGTTCAATCTAGCAATGCCGCTATATTTTCTTCCTTGATGTTTGTAATACGTGCTAATGATATCGAAGCCTTGAAGAAATTGATCAAACAGCCTAAGATTAACCTTGATGAACAAGATAAAGACGGAAATTCTGCTATCATGATTGCTGTGATCGGTGGTCAAGTTGAAGCTTTTCGGTTGCTTGTTCAAGCCGGGGCTAATTTGAAACTGAACAATATACATGGAGAAACAGCGATTAGTTTATCAGAAAAACACCAACAGAGGGATGCATTCGAGAAAATAATACTCGAACATGCTAAAGCAAAAGGCGATAATTTCTATGGCGGATCTTCCACATTACACCGAGCTGCACATCGCGGTGATCTTGATTTAGTACGTAAACTCATGAAAGAAGGGTATGATGTAGATCTCCTTGATGAAGATGACTATACTCCGTTGATGTCAGCAGCAATGGCCGGTCAAGGACTAATGTGTAAGCTTCTAATATCATTTGGAGCCCAATGTGATCTTAAAAACACTAGGCATGAAACTGCACTTTCACTAGCAAGAAAAACAAAAAACAGTGGAAAAAACGCAGGAGCAGAAGAGGTTATATTAGACGGATTAGCTCGTAAACTCGTTTTGAGCGGATCACTAGTGAAGAAACACACAAAAGGAGGTAAAGGGTCACCACACAAGAAGGTACTAAAGATGGTTGGAACTACTGGAATACTGAGATGGGGTAAGTCTAACCGTAGAAACGTTATCTGCCGGGGAGCAGAGGTGGGTCCGAGCAATACGTTCCAGTGGAATCGAAGAAAGAAGTTGGATGTTGAAGATCCTGGAATATTTAGGGTGTTGACCACAAAGAACAAGGACTTTCATTTTGTTTGTGAGGGTGGGTTAGAAATGGCTCAGTTGTGGGTTAGGGGAATTAAGCTTGTGACTAGAGAAGCTATTTGTGGTACCCAACTTTGAGAAAAAGAAAATATTAGATTTGATTTATTATTGAAAGCTAATGTACATAAAGGTTAAACAAGTTATTATTCAATACATTTTTCATGTCCCTTTATACAAATATTGATAGAGGAGTTGAAATGTGGTAAACATAGGAATTCACAAGGCAAACACTTGTGGGTGTCTCCCCATTTATGCGCAAATCCGGTATTCCAATACGAATCTGAGTTGGTAAGGATTTGAACACAAGGCATTCCAACACGTCTGCGAGTCTCTCGTATTAAAGAGTCTAAGTTAACATAACTCATTTGACATACAAAAACACAGACAAAGTTAAACAACTCATTTGACAATAGAAAGCAATGGGTTTAATACTAAGAGGCTAGACATCTCCAGCAAGCACTAGCACTTTGAGATTTTGACTAAAGAATTCACAACGGTTTGACACCAGATTCAGATACATTTCATTGCATTACAAAAAACACAAATAGGGCTTCTTCACTTCCAAACAACAGAAGCAGTAGAAGAGGCAAAATATTTGGATTCAATGTACTACAATGACAGCTCTTGACAAGTACAAGACTCATGTTTCTATTTTCCACAAAAAAACTACACTTTCTCGATCATTCTTTCCATGTTAATTCCTATGTGTTTACCACACACGGCCCAACTGAAACTGCCTTGGAAAAACATCGCCAAAAACGAATCAAAGCACCCGTGCCATTCTCGCAAAAGGGACGGATCATCAGACTACCCTACCCACCTTATATATCAACAACACCAAAGGGAGCCAAAGTCACCCATCATCCAAACAGAAAAACGCTTCTAGCAAGACAAAGAAAAAAACAACCAATGAAAAGGTGGATCCGCCCAAAAGAGCATCACCATAAAATACCTAGACCAACCTCCTCAGCCATTATCTCAGGGGAAAAACAATACCAAGCGGCTTACCAACCTGAATGATTCTTTCTTATTCAGCAAATTGATCAACAGTGGAGCAGGAATAACTCAACCCCCAAAACTTGAATGCCTAGAGTTTATCTTTTGATGATATTTTCGGATACTTGACACCTGATTCTTTTCTTGTACTATGATTCTTCTTCTACTAGGGCAAACTTTGCCTGATTGAAAATAGACTCTCACAGCAAGTTACAACTCCTGTTGGATCTGATTTCGATGAATATGGCAGACAATCAGCCTGTTGGCCATTGGAAAGATCATAACAAACCCATCTTATTCTTATGTTTCTTCTTCACTGCTACAAGAAGTTTATTTGTGTTCAAAAATGATAACGGTGTACTATACGAAGAGCTGATAGAATATTGTTTAGTCCAAGACTCCCTGACCCCATACTCTTTCAACAGCCATACATCGAGCACGTGTTCACATTCACCCACTAAGGCAATGCACGAGTTGTCAACCTTAAGTACACGGGGACGCACTGGGCACTTATAATAATCTTTCCAACCGTCAGGAAACTCAATCTCTTGAAACAGTTTATTAGCCGTGTTAAAAAGTAAGTATCCGATAATTAGGCTTTATGCACCAATGGATTATGGATGGATCCATGGGAAAAGAATCAAGAACAGAAAGGGCCATAATGACTGAAGTGAGACGCCTTAGGAGTATCTTCACCTTCTTTGGTATCGCTTACTATTTGAACAACTACAATATAATCCTTTGTAGAATCATCATATCCAAATCCCACCATCTTATACGGCAGCCGCGAAGCCCTACCCCAGGGATTGCCCTAATTTCTCTTAGGGCAGGATTAAACAAAGGGGTAATTGGTTATTTAGTACTCTCTTCAAAGACAAAATAAGCAAACTATGCCGTTGACATGGGTTGAAAAGCTTGGTCTACGGGAACCCATTTCATGATTATATGATGTTTTCAAACGGGTAAGGGATTCGTAATCATCATAACAAGATACAAACATCTTTAAATTCAAAATTAGCCCAATTCCAATGTCGCATATTGACAAGAATAAGCGACTCATCATACCTGGAAAGTCGGTAAGCGAGATGGTTTTCTTTGAAATGGGAACTGTTTATTTGTGCAACCCAATCCTTGCACACACATCTGAACCGCAGCAGTGATTGCACCGGCGGAAGGCTCATCGTCTCAATTCAAATTCGTTTCACTAATAGATGAAAACTTAGCTACTTAGCACAAAATTTAGTCCCATTTGCAAGAGACGAAATGAAAACTAGGACCGGCGACCGCCTTCTTCTCTGCAACTTCATCTTTTGAAAACTTTCTAGGCAGCTTTTGGTTTTGGAGATTCTCTTCGATTTGAAGAACGGTTCGCCGATTTTTTCATGGTGGCCCGCCGGACTATTACAATACAGGTCAGTTTTAGACTGTGGACGTCAGTGCTCTATAGAGGAAAGATTTTTGTAGTTTCGTTGTCAAGTCTGTCTGCTGAGCCTGTCGCCGGATTTTGGACTTGTCTCCTCCTCGCTGTTGTTCTGGGTTGTTGGTGGGGGTGATAAAGCGGTTCTTACTTTTCTTTTTGGTGATGTTGGCATTGGTAGTTTCAGGATATTTTTTTTTATTTTTTTGTTTTTGTGGTATGTTTGTAGATCCCGGATGGCTTTGGTACTCATCGGGCTTGTCGGTCGTTACGGTTGCTACTGTGTGGTGGTGGCGGTGTCTTGCGAGTTGGTTATGGATGTCCGTCATATATCGGATTTGTTTTCATTTTCGTTTTTTACCAAATCAGTTTCTCTTTAACGCGACGGTATTTGGTCATATTGGGGTTTTCCCAATCTTCTTTTATTTTCTTAGTGTTGGTTTGTCCAGTAGTAGGCTGGTGGTGTTCCGACGGTTGTTCGGTGTTGTTTCGGCGTTTGTCCGGTTGTAATTATGTTGTTTTAATAAAATTTCTTTCGTTTCGTAAAAAAAATAGAACGGAATTAAAATCATTGGAAATGAACGAAATAAACACATTCAATTATTGTGTTTTGGATATGTGAAATAATATAATGAAATAAATTATATGAAATGCGACACATTGAGTGATGAAAAAGAAAAGATAATGGACTAAGATTGGGTGGGGTGAGGTAGAACATAATATGGTGCATAAAGTAGGATATGGTGGTAGGGGTAGAGTTAGGTGAGGTGGGCGTAGCTCTACCTCACCATACCACTCTACACACCCCTCATTACCTACCAATCACCTACCTTACATTACCTTACCTCACTACCTCAACCTATTCTACCACCCACATACCCAACCCTCATCACCCTATCATACACTACCTTACCTTACCATCCTACCCTACCTAACATAACTTACTTCACCTAACCAAACCCTACCTAATGAGTGCGACCTAACCCCACCCTACCCCACCACCCTACAATCTCACACCTCGTTTCACCCTAGATTACCACACCTACAGCACCCTACCTCTCCACCCACCATACCCTACGTTACCCTACCACATCAACTTACCCTTTCAATCTCCTACTTAACCCCATTTCACCCCACTCTACCCTGCCACACCATTCTTACCCTACCAACCACCCATCTTATACCTTAACCTACCATATCCTATCCCACCACCTACCTAACTTCACCCCCCTCATCTCACCACCCACTCAAACTCACTTTGGTCTTACCCACAACCCACGTTTTTGTCTTTTTTCATTCAATTCAATCCAATTTTTGTGGGAATAAAATGGTATTTTCTCATTCAATTGGAATAACATTTCATTTCATTTAATTGTCTTATAATTATATATAAATATTGCAATGAAATAAAAAAATCATTTCATTCTATTTTATTCGTACGTAACAAACATGTGATTAATTTTATTTTATTTTATTGAAAAATACATGTGATTAATTTTTTATGAATAAAAAACCGTTGGTGACTCATATTTAACCAATGACAATAAAGCTTTGCGAAAAGGTGCCAAAAAAAAAAAAATTTAACACCCTTCATTGGAGGTGTTTTAAGTCTTACATGCCAGATAAACTCAATTTTCTGATTGTCATGAGAATTTCATAGAACGGTCTCCTCGCCATGTTGATTGTTTTGAGCACTTGAATCGACAAATCCCATAGCTGGTGATGAGAAATTAGCAGATTCTTTTTCTTCATTGGTCGAGGAAACAGTCAAAAAAAAAAAAAAGACAAGAAAGGGAGGCGTTATATACAGGATTTTTTTTTGAGAGAATGAGGGAAAAGTCTTTTTTTAATTACAAAATGAATAAATATGACACACTCATTTTTTTAGTTGCAAAAAGGACAAACATTTTCAGACGGACAAAACTAACCCTTTTTAAAAGGGACGCGCGTATAAACATTTGATTCATGTTACAAAATGAACAAACATTTGCTTCATGTTTGTTTGGTTTTTTTTTTCAAACAACCGTAACTTTTGATTTACAACTCCGATCATCGAAATTTTTTCACCAAAATTCATGTTTTTTTTTTGCTCTTCAATTTGAGCCCAAATACGATACCCTTCCGACGTATATTTTGAAAGCCGAAAAAAAATTTGTATTAACTGGAGCTTTTTTTCTTATAAACGACCGTAACTTTTGATTTAGAACACTGATCATCAAATTGTTTCACCAAAGTTCATATTTTTTTTATCTTCATTTTGAGACCGTGTTTGATACCTTTTCGACGAAGTATTTGAAAGCCGAATTTAATCGCAGCATTTACACCAACACGGATCGGTATCGGTATCGTATCGGTAGTATCGGTATCGGTAGTATCGCATCGTATCGTAGTTAATCACTTGAATTAAGACTAAAAAGTACATCGACTAAAAGGTAATACATAGAAGAACAATACAACAAACTATAGATTTAGAACAATAGGTACATCGACTAAAAGGTAATACATAAAGATCAATACAAGTCCGAAACACTCGAACTATCGGCCAAATTATAAGAAGGATATTCAAGTTCAAAGAACTAAATTATCATGTCCGGAATTCATAAGGTGTTGAATTACAAGTTCGGTAAAGCTTATGAACTAGGCCTATCTATTACATGATGATACAATGTAGATCAAAAACCTCGGACGCCAAGACACTCGAAGCTTTATGAACTAGGCCTATCTATTGCATTAAGGCACACGGATCAGCGATATCGGTATCGCGGTATCAATATCGGCCGTATCGATATCGCGATATCGATATCGACGCATATCGGTATCGGTAGTATTAGTATCGCACCGAGCATCGATGTCGGGCTCGAAAAGGACTCTCCTATCGGTTTTTTGTTGCAAGGTTTATGTCCCTCAAGTCCTTGATATGAACCGAATGTCTTCTTACAGCTCAAACACTCATATTTACTTCTTTTCGAGCATGTTTCGATACTACTTTTTCTTTAGGATCATTTCTTTTAGGCCTCTTCTTGTTCTTGGCTTCATAAACAACAATTGCATTCTTGAACAATCTTCAAAAGAAGTATTCGATTTGCCTTTTTCAACACACTAACACTATCACAATGAGTGAGCTTGCTAATAATGCTTGATGCTTATGACATAAACAACTTTTTGATTAGCCTTAAATTTAGTCTTGTCCTCTTGTACTAGTTTCACACCAGAAAATATCTTTACCAATGAAGACAACTTTTTTTTCAACTAATTAACTGATCCAAACGATGAATGTTCGAGTTCAGCGACGACATGCTTCACTTAGTGGTAATTGTAGCTAAAACCATTAGAATCCAAAAACACATAAAAGTCAAAACAAAGCAACAAAAAAATGTTTTCTTGACTCTATATGCTTTATGATACCATATACTAAAAAAACTTCTCATACATACACAAATAACAATCCTACAACCAAAATAGAGAGTTTGAAGATGTTCAAAAGTCCCGAAGCTTTGGAATTAATCTTAAACTTGAAAAAATAACTCTTTGATCCATTAAAAACAGATAAATAAATGAAGTCATGCACTTTATTTGAGGTAAAAGGCAAAATTAAAGTAGTAGATCACTTTACAACTACATCGATCCACAAAAGTTGAATCATCATCCAATAATCATTGGCTAGTGGGCACTTTCATCAAATTCATCTCAAAGCTAACCACAAATTACACACCAAATTCCAAAATCCAATTCTCATAAGCACATCGAGCTAATTCACCAATTTCCGGCTAAAATAGTCTCGCTTTTATCAATCAATCTCAAATCTAACCACAAAATCATATTTATCAAACCTGAACGGTGGTAGATTGAGGACTCCGATTATCGTCGGCAGCGATCCCCGACGGTGCAACATTTACAGTATCAACAATTGCTACTTACTTCTTCCGCCACTCTTAATGTGGCAACGTCTTGACCGTCTAGGGTTCCAATGCAGAGTGCCTTGGAATCTGCAGAAAGAAAGCCTTCATTAACTAAATCTTGGAAGAGGGTGGAGAAGGAGGAGGAGGACGGGAGGAAATGAGAGTTTGGTGGAGAAATTTTTTCATTTTTGGGGAAGAAAACAGAATGGGAAAAATTTGGGGTATTTTAGTCCGAACGGAAAATTATTGTCCTTATTGCAACTAATAAATTGAATGAGGATTAATGTTTTATTAAGGAGGAAAAATAAGACTTTTACCTAATTTTTCCTTTTTTTTTTAACTCAAAGATATCACTTTATTAACAAACCATCAAGTAGCAAAAAAAAAAAATCAGATTATATATGCATTCTAAAATAAGATAAACTTTTATTCTAATACTCCAAGCAGATAACAATTTTCTTTTATTATTAAAAAAGATTATATAAAAGAAAATTGGACTGTGAGAAAATGAGGGAATAATGTGATTTTTGAATATGTACATCCCCTACAAACAAACAAAAAAATGTACATCAGGGGCTTAACAAAAAAAAAACAAAAAAACAAAAGAAAATGCCTACTAACCGAGCTCTACCAAAATTTAGAGAACACGGACTCAAAAGCTAATCACCCCAAGCTATCCTTAACTCCCTCGTTTTACTAAACACATGTTTAAAAAAAAAACCACCTTTGAGAGACAATGAACTCCCACTTAATTATCCCTTCGAGTCTTTGACCAAGTCTAATAATAATGAAGGAATTATCCAATATATTTTTAGAAATTTCAAACTAATTTAAAAGGGTAGAAATTAGATATTTACCGGATAAGATTATTCGTATACCGAGATGAGATATTACACCTCAGATAACATGGACTTCAACAAAAAGGAAAAAAAAAAAATTTAAAATTAAAAACACTCCACTTGGAGCCCATTGTTATTAGTACTTTCTTCCGACCTTAAGTCACTCCGATCGACGTTTCTGATGTAACAACAATATAGATTTTTTTTTATAATACAATCGTTTTATGAATGTTCTATCAATTGACAACATTATAACCTTTCATTTATAAACTCTCACACACGATAAACGTGTATTATGTGAAAGAAAGTAAAAATAAAAAATCTAATCCACGGGCGGATCCATGAGTTTTTTTTTCCAAGTGGGGTCATCGGATAGTAAAACTATATTTTTTATTCAAAAATTTGTTTTAGTGGGGTCACCCGAGCCTAAAACTATATTTTTAACAACAAAACAATATCGTTTTAATACTAAAAAAAATTCTCGAATCTCGGTGGGGTCACGTGATCTCAAGCCTACATAGATCCGCCCCTGCTCTTATCCATGCCACTTAGCATAATCGTTGCACCATAAATTCTTTCCATCAATATCAGTGATGTTACTTATCATTATCTTTGTTCGGTAAAAAAAAAGTTATTTCCACCGACGTTTTGTAGAAAAAATAATATCGAAAGCAGAGACGTTGAATTTCATGATAAATAACCATGTTATTCGGAAGTATTTCCACGGTGTTAATTTTATTATTATTATTATTATTTTAGTGAAACGGTGTTAATTGATTCATCGTAACTCTATTAGAGGTAAATGGAGGCCCAATTTTAAGACAGACCCAAGAACTAAATGCACATATCTCCACCCTCCACGTATATCCTGCGATAATCACATTTCCTAAACAAGCTTCAGCTGTTACCAGCCGTCCGATCACAAAACACCAGCTCTATATTTTCATCAAACTCATCGTCACCGTTCGTTAGTCTTGGCTTATAATCCTTCAGGAGGCATCTTTCGTTCTTTCTATTTCTCAGTTCCAGAGGCTCCAAATCGTAGCTGAATCGCCGTTTTACCGGAGCTCATTTTGCAGCATTTCCGGCCGTTATGGTATGTTTCATCTAACTCTCTTAATTACTTCATTGAATTTCTCATTTTATGATTGAAACAAACGAAGAAAAGGAAGAAAAAAAAAAGGATTGCTGGAAAATGGATTCAGATTAATCCTAGCTAACTGCTTTTAAGGTGTGTAGAATGGAGGTTGAATCATGTGGGATTTTGAAATTATAAGTATTGGTTTAGCTGATCGGAATGTTCTTTCAATTTATCATTCCAATCAAGGATCCCTATTTCTTATACATACATACACTGCTTTTTAATCATATTGATGGAACACTGAGCTATGAATGTTTCGCTTGTTGGGGTGCAATCAGGGGGAAATTGTTGTTCAGAAGTTACGTGCTTTTATCAAAGAGTTGATTGATCTTTTGGTTTAAATGATGTAATGGTTGACTCACTAAGTTTTCTGGTTTTTTTTCCTTTGTTTTGTTTTGTGATTTGCAATTTGGTCTTAGTGTGTGTGTGTGTGTGTGTGTGTGTGTAGGGACTAGGGACTAGGGACTAGGGAGTGGGTTTGCATAAATACATTTATAGCTGCCTTTACATCCCCATGGACGCATGGCTTATGATGCTTGGTGTAGCTACTAGAACAGTTGTGGAGAGGGCAAGTTTTCTAGCTCATTTTGAGGTTAAACTGGTATAGATGATAGAGCTGGACTTGGACAAATAGGTAATTTGTGATCTCTAGGAATGTAATCCCTCGTTATCTGTCTTGAAGAAAATTTATGTTAGCAAATTATGATTAGGAAAGATTTATTCAACTTATGTCAGCTTAGGCAGAGTTTTCAGCAGACCCAGCTTAGATACACAATGGCCCCCAACCTGCCCATTTTCAATTCATTTACGAAAGTTGAAAAGGTTTCCTAATTTGTACCACAACCACATCCACTACCACCATTGTATTCTCTATAGCCTAAAAGAATAAAATTAGTTATACCGCCAAAATTCATCTTTTTCCACACAATCACTGTAATCAAATTAACAGACTTTAAAGTCAATATGACTGTAGTGAAATTTACATGCATATAATCTTAAACCGATCAATGGAATACCGCCAACAAATGTAAATTGGAACAACAAGATCAAATTAAGAAAATGTTAATTTATTTTACTCACCAAAAAAGAATCTTGGCTTCATGCTTCCTCGCCAGTGCCTTTGCTGCTGTAGTAATTTTCGGGCCATAATGACACAGATTTTTGGGGATTTCATTTTATCTTTGATTTAGGAATTTTATTTGTG
Organism: Gentiana straminea; assembly: GCA_036785695.1. Lineage (NCBI taxonomy): Eukaryota > Viridiplantae > Streptophyta > Magnoliopsida > Gentianales > Gentianaceae > Gentiana > Gentiana straminea. The sequence continues at coordinate 19,414,507 of JAVUPR010000061.1, read as the reverse complement.
AAGAGGAAGAAAGGAGCCGATGTAATTTTTCGATCATAATGACCTAGGAATTCTGTGGGTTTCCTTTTTTCTTTGAATGAAGACTTTGATTTGTGAGGGGGAAGAAAGGGGCCCATGTAATTTTCGGACCGTATTGACTTAGATATTTGCCGGGTTTCCTTTTATCTTTGTTGGGGAGAGGAAGAGGTGGAGAAGGATGGAGGGTCAGCAGGGTGATTTTGAAAGAAGGAAAAAAGATCCGGATGATAGTTAAAGCCTGAAGGAGAGAGAAGAGAGATGTGAACAGGGATGGAGGCAGATCCACATCCCCACTCCTTTTCATTTGATTCACAAAGTGAATTTTAAGGTCATTGTAGATTTGTTTTTTGCATTCCATTGTCTAACTTGAAAACTGACAGTCACATTGACATTTTAGAAGGCATTGTGATGGCCTGAGTACAATTCCTTCATGATTGCTTTATCTTGGATCTCTCTCAGATATGTCCTACATTTTATTTTGGTTCGATTGTATTTTGTTTTAAACAGGCTGCAAAGCAGTGTGATAAAAATTCTCATTTAGTAGTTGGAATGCAGCTACACCTCTTTGTTCCTGGGCTTTCTGTCTCTCTCTCTCTGTCTCTCTCTCTCTCTCTCTCTCTCTCTCTCTCTCTCTATATATATATATATATATATATATATAAGTTGGGCATTTTAACGGTACCACAGTCGATCTACTCAGGCACCACACTTCGTGCAAATTTCGACTTTACAGAGGTCGAAATCTGTTTCCAACCTCTCCAGAGTCGAATTTTGTGCATAATTTTCGCTGTGGTGCCCCAACGGTAGATTGACTGTGGTGCCATTTATAATGTCCTTGTTTTAACTATGTAATGCAACTTCTTATTTGAATTACTCAAAAACTGTGATTCTATGATCTGTACAAGGAGATCATTAAACCTTCGCCTTATTCACCTTATTATTGTTTTTTGTTTTAAGGCACCAATAAGGAGCATTGGTTCGTTACAAAAGATTGCTTGGGTTAAGCGTCTTGAAGGCTGGGGCCTTGGCAGCAGTGTATCCAAAACTCAAGCCATGTCAACAGCTTCTACTCCACAGCCTCCACAGCCTTCACAGCCTCCACCTCCACCACCTCCTCCAGAGAAAACCCATTTTGGTGGTCTGAAAGACGAGGACCGTATATTCACTAATCTTTATGGTTTGCATGACCCTTTTATCAAAGGTGCCATGAAACGGGGCGATTGGTATAGAACAAAAGACCTAGTACTCAAGGGAACTGATTGGATTGTCAATGAAATAAAAAAATCTGGCCTTCGTGGTCGTGGTGGTGCTGGCTTTCCCTCAGGCCTGAAATGGTCATTCATGCCAAAAGTATCTGATGGACGTCCTTCATACCTTGTGGTAAATGCTGATGAAAGTGAACCCGGAACCTGCAAAGACAGGGAGATTATGCGCCATGATCCTCATAAGTTATTAGAAGGTTGTCTTATTGCTGGTGTAGGTATGAGGGCTTCCGCTGCATATATTTACATCAGGGGTGAATACGTCAATGAGCGGTTAAATTTAGAGAAAGCTAGGAAAGAAGCATATGAAGCTGGTTTCCTGGGTAAAAATGCATGTGGATCTGGTTATGATTTTGACGTGCATATCCATTTTGGTGCTGGCGCTTACATTTGTGGTGAAGAGACTGCTCTCTTGGAGAGCCTTGAGGGTAAGCAAGGTAAACCTAGATTGAAGCCTCCTTTTCCTGCTAATGCCGGGCTATACGGCTGTCCCACAACCGTGACCAACGTGGAGACGGTTTCTGTTTCACCCACAATACTGAGGCGTGGACCAGAGTGGTTTGCTAGTTTTGGTAGGAAGAATAATTCCGGAACAAAACTGTTTTGCGTCTCAGGACATGTCAACAAGCCTTGCACGGTAGAAGAGGAGATGAGTATACCTTTGAAGGAGCTGATAGAGAGGCACTGTGGTGGCGTTCGTGGTGGATGGGACAACTTACTAGCTATCATACCAGGTGGTTCATCTGTCCCACTGATTACCAAGGATTTATGTGAGGATGTGTTAATGGACTTTGATGCACTGAAGGCCGTGCAATCTGGGTTGGGAACGGCTGCTGTGATTGTGATGGATAAATCGACAGATATTGTAGATGCAATTGCTAGGCTCTCGTATTTCTACAAGCACGAGAGTTGTGGTCAATGCACACCTTGCAGGGAAGGGACGGGATGGCTATGGATGATCATGGAACGATTGAAGGTAGGCAATGCCAAGTTGGAAGAGATAGATATGCTTCAGGAGGTGACTAAGCAAATTGAAGGACACACAATCTGTGCTCTTGGTGATGCTGCTGCTTGGCCAGTTCAGGGTCTGATCAGACACTTTAGACCTGAGCTTGAGAGGAGGATCCGGGAGCGTGCAGACAGGGAGCTACTACAGGCTGCTGCTGCTTGATTCTTGTGTTCCGGTTTGTTGTTGATGCCTATTTTTTACACACCCCCTCACCCTTATAATGTTTCTTTTGTGTTACACTGTTTCCAATTCAAACAATGTCTCGGTTTTGTCTTTTTGTGTGTTGTCTGCACTTGTATTAGTTTTCTTGTCAATTTAATTTCAAAGGTTTATTAATTGTTCCCAAGTATTTAGCTTGCCTTTCCGTCTAAAGGCCACAAAATTTCACTCAAATCTTGTTCCGTTTAGAGCATCTACATTAGCTCTTCTACACATATTCTCTATTTTAAATACTTAAACAACACTTTGATCTGCTCTGGTAATCTCTATTCAGATTGAAATGCATCACAATCTATATGAAGAGAGAAAATATAAAATCTGCAGATCCGTGTGAAATGCACTACATGTAGCACAGATTTTAGAGGTGTAATTTAGAAATTCTTGAAAAGATTTTGCTGCACTTTGGATGAACGTGAAGTGTTTGAATATCTAAAATACAGATTTATCACAATCAGAGGACTTGCATTAGTGTCTCTTAACGGATTCTCTTTCTGACGGATTCTGTATACACCAGATTTGAGTAGAGATTTTATTGCTGATGATTTTTGGTAGATATTGCATGATGTATATTGATCTTTAGGTGTCTGTTTTATCGCGCTTTCTGTTTCTCTTAGCTGTTGCTTGCATCTGCACATACATTATACATAGGACATATTTATTGGAAAACCAGTTTTAATTGCTTGCTATTTCTGCAGGATAGGACCTTCTCCTGCTTGAGAAAAATAAAATTATTTCTGTAATGCCCCGACCCCGAGTGGGGGTGGTATGCTAGTACTGGTGGGGGGCCGTGCAAGCCTGCTGCCTTGAGGCTGTTCTGTTCTACATTATAGCCAGCCTCTGCTTTGTATCAGTTTTAGATTCCCTTTTTCAGGTTATGATCATGAAAAAAAAAAAAAACAACAGAGAGTTTGGTGTTGATGATTCAGAAGCCTTGACTTTGATAATGTCAATAAATTAAATGTTACTATTTTTGAACATTTTGGTTTTACAAGACTAATGACTCTCCAAATGGATGAGGAATTTCAACTTGAAACATTTGAGTTGTTGTGAACATGATGTTTATTTGTCTACCCTGAAATGTGTTGTCTTCTTATTTTATTGTTAAAGTTAATGTATCAATTAATTATCTTAATATGACAATTATGTCAGTTAAATTTGATTTGATGACGTGTTAGGTAAAAGATTAAAACAAGATAACGTTAATAATAGGTGGGTTCTATTAGCACTTCCGTTTTTATTTTCGACACCTATTTTTTGATTATTTTTCGGATGAAAAAAACGTCAGTCACACTGGTGTTCCTTGTGGCACACGGTGTGCCACAAGAAACACCAATGGAAAGTCGTGGACTGACGTTTTAAGTTTTAACACTTTTTTATATATGAAACGTCAGTCACACCGCTTTGAAAAACTAACCGTGAACATCGATCGACGTTTCCTTTATAAAAAATCACCGGATGCCGAAGTAATTTTTTGTGATGCCGGGAGTAATAGGGGTGTCAGTAGTAAATTGGGGGTGCCAATAGAACCCCCTAATTATATTGAAAGATTTGTTTCAGTATTTTATCGATATTCGATACAATTAGCATTCACTCTCATTGATAACCGTACAACAACGTTTATGATTTTGATAAAAACATAGGTAATAAATAATAAGAGTAATTATGAATTCATTGTACGAATTAATGAAATGAATGTAATATTAGGAGAAAAGGGTGGATGATGATAAAAGAGTGGGACATTAGGATGAAGGGGTAGCCGGGTAGGGTAGTATGAGCGTGGGGGGTACGATTTAAGGGTAGTAGCGTAGGAGTTCTGGGTCGGGTGATAGTGGCGGTGGGGATGGTGAGGCCGTGAGGGTGGATGTAAGGTGGGATGAAAATGGCGAAGTAGTAAGGGAAATTGGGATGATGGTTACAATACATTTGTTGTTTGAAAGTTTATCAAGTCACATTGATGTATGTCAACCGGATGATAAAATTCTACGATGTTTTACCCCAATTCTTCAGTATATAATGATAATTCGTATCAATTATAATGGAATTAGTTATAAATCTAATCGATTTCATTTCATAATTGTATATGATTAATATCTAAATTTTATTAAATAATGCTAAGCTAGTCATCTATAATTTATTATCAAGACCTTTTAGTATTATGATATGTCTGTTTTGTAGTGATAGAAGAAGAACATAAAAGAAATGGAAGGAAATTGGAAAGAAATGGAAGGAAATTGGAAAGCATTCGTTTTATTCCATGCAAGATTCATAATTGTTGATGTCATGGCGCAGACCACAACATCAAGTGGCGCAGGCCACAACATCAAAAGTGGCGTAAACCACAACATAAAATGATGCAGGCCATGATATCAAGCTATCACATGCGCATTAAATGCAGAAATCATATCTCAACTACTTTGGTCACACATGACGCAAGCCACTATATTAAAAGGGAAAAATTTAGCAATATTACTATTGCTTATCAGTGAAGAAAAGGGGGGAGTTTGACAGAGAGAGTTGGAAGAGAAGCTTGAAGGCAATATCACCAGAAAGGCTCTCTTAGCCAAAAATCTCCATCATTTTAGCATTTAAATCCTTGTAATGTCTTAGAACTTTCATTTTGAGAAGCTCAAGTCTTGAAGTGGATGTATAGGAAACAATTAGTTGTGCTCCATCTTCATCAAAACTAGAGTAGATGAATCTCACCTTTGGTTCATCGTTCGAATTTGGTAATCTATTAGCTTTTACTTTGATCTAGTTGTTCTTGTTATTATGAATGCTAGCTTTAACTTGTTAGTAGTTATGATGATAAGTGGCTAGTTTCTTGTATTGACTAAGATGATATAGTAATGATAGTTGATCTTTTTGTTGTTTGGAATTGATCGTTTTATTGCTAGCTTCTATTGTGTTGAAATCCTCTTGCTTGCTTTGATTGTTAATTTGTGTATTGGAGTAATTAACCATTGCATGCACCTACGCAAGTAATAGAAACCGAACGGAGACGTTAGTTGTGAGATAAGGGTAAGAGGAACGGAAGGTAGAATCGACCCTAGTGGAATTCGATTCCTTATCCGGTGAATATTGCATTCACGTGGTTATCGTGTCGAGTCATTAGGTTTAAGGTACTTAAACCAAGGATAAGGCATAGTGTTATTTTATACACTCGTATGAGGGAAAATTGCATGTTTAGGAATGTACCATTCACACAATAGCACACCTTTGCTGATCGATTCCAATCAATTTAAAGGAATTAACTTGAACTATAAACCATCTTAGTCAATGTCTTTTATCGTTTGAACAATCTATGTAGTTAATTATTAGTTCTTTTAAACAAAACTGCGATTCGGATCAAGATAATAATAACTAATCGGTGTTTAACCTCACTTTTCCCTTGGGAGACGACCTTGACCACCACGCTAGACTACGATTGACCCGGTACACTGCCGGTGAGATTGGAACCCTAAGAAGTTTGCATCACACATACATTACACCATTTTATTTCTAACCTTCCACAGACGATGAAGTGTATTATAGGTTGAGGGATGGTAGAGTGGTTAGAATGATGAGTATAGGTAAGGTGAGAGGTTTATGGAGTATGGCCACAGGAATGAGATGATTGTGGTAAGGTAAGGTGTCAGAATGATGGTAGAGTGATATGAGTGAGGTGGGGTGAATGATAACGGTAAGGTGGTAGTAATGAAGGGATTGGTTGCAGGGATGATACAGACATGCAATCATATTATATTATTACAATATTATCTAAAGCAATGTAATAGAATGAAAACTCGTTACGTTACATTTCATTTCTTATTTCAAAACTAACCAAACCGGCCATATTTAATTAGAGTGGCTCACCAAAGCTAAGCCCAAGGTCAACCAATTGATTTAAGTTACTCCATCTTGGAGACATACCTCAGCTACGTCCTAGATCTACCTCCATTCCATGTACTTAATACTATTATTCTTATTGCTTTGGTACAACTTTGAATAAAAAAATAAAGCAAAAAAATAGATCGTGACACGTCTGAAAAAAACAAAGAACGAAATATTTATGATTTATAGTCAGAATTTTTTATTTTTTTTAGGGTCAAACAAATTTTGTTAAATTTTTTTAACAAAAAAAAGTATGATATTTATCATTTAATGCAAAAATATTGCATGTAAAATTATTAACTCGTCAAATGTCAAAGATTTCTTCAGCAGACGACAAATACGGCAACATTGACAAAATTAGTTCCTTTCCAAAAGTTGAAAAACAAGAAACCATGTAATAAAAAAAAATAAGAAAAGCAGCTGAAAAAGACAAATTTACATAAAGGAATATAATATGTGTAATAAAAAAAAATAAAACTTCTTTTTTTGATGTTAAAAATAAAACTTCTGTTTTGAAAAAAATTGACACAAAAAACCAACTGTGCAAGACCCACCTTATTCGCCTCGCACGGTCGCACCTTTTCTACTGTTTCACAACACGTTTTTCCTTCCCATGTCCTACAGCTTACTTTACTTTGCTTTACCCAGAGGCAGAAAATATTCTTATTATTCTGAAGAAGTTTCTGTAAAAATAAAATAATCCAATAAAAAAAGAAAAGAAGAATAATCTTCAAATTCTGAAGCCTTCCTTTGCTATATCAGTTGTAGTTGCACACCATTGTCATCTCTAAAGCTCAATACTGTCTGTCTCTCCTCATCTACTTGGTAAAACATACTTCACCCCTCTTTTCCTCTTTTTTTTTTTTTTTTTTGATCTTCTATTTTTCTTTTCGTTTAATTCATAGCAATGCGGTTGTTTTCTTAATTTCAGTGCTTAATATTATGCTTTATTGACACAATGGTGATTTTGAGAAAATCCCACTTGATGATCTAAACTGGATTTATTCTGCTGCTAGTTGGGGGGTCTGCTTCAGGCTCCCTTTGACAAGGTAAAGATCTCTTCTTTTTGTGTTTCTTAAGAATATATGTGATTTTTTTAGCGATTTCTGGCATGTGTTTTGATGGTTTTGATGCTTAGCCAAAAGGTCAAAGTCAAGTCCATCATCATCGTTGTTTGTATCATTTAGTTCGTCTATATGTATGTATTTCAGAAAGAAAAAAAATTAGGAAAAAAAAGAAAACAACTGTTGTATTTAAGTGCAACCTCAATCATTTGAGTTCAAATTGTGGATTTTAAGATAATTTTCTGTTGAATTTTAGTTTGCTATTTGCTGTATTGGTTATGTTAAGAGCAGAAGGATAAAGCAGTAGAGCGGCTGTTGATTTCAAGCTATGGTTCTGGGGTTGAGGTCGAGGAATAAGAAGGGTTCTTCAATTCAAATTGATTATGTGATACATTTAGTGGAGATCAAACCATGGCCGCCATTGGATTCTCGGAGATCTACACAATCATTGTTGCTTCAATGGCAAAATGGCGATCAGAGTACCGGTTCATTTGGCATTGTTGGTGGAGGTGACAACATTGTAGTGAATGAGTCCTTTACAATCTCTTTGACTTTGCAGCCAGATAAAAAGGCTCGTGATAAATTCCGTAAGAGTTTATTGGAGTTTACTTTAATTGAGCCGCGTAAAGATAAATCTGGTAAAGAACAAGTCTTAGGAACAGCTACACTAAACATTGCTGAATACGGCGTTATTGAACATGATTTCTCAATTGGTGTACCCTTTAACTTCAAGAAAGCTTTCAAAAGCTCGGTTCAACCGGTGTTGTTTGTACAAATCGAGCCTTTTGATAAGGGCAGCTCGAAATCATCCCCGAATAATGGATCATCAATACCGTCTTTGGATCGGGATGGTGAAGATTCGTTTGCTGATATGGATGGTGACAACTCTGAGATTGCTTCTTTCACAGATGATGACATTTCTTCACATTCATCTCTGACAATTGCTTCTTCTACTTTTGAGGCCTCTCGGGCATCCCCTTCCCGAAGTGATAAGGTAGTCAAATTCATTCCTTGATCTATGTTTACACGTCTTAAAGTTTCGGTCTTTCAAGATTCGGTTCAACCACATATATTGATTCACCAGTATTATCTGATTTTGCTTGCCCGTTATTCTTTAACCAAAATTGCTTTTGTGTTCATCATTCTATTTCTTACCTAACTGATATGTATTGCACAATGTGCAGGAAACTTTGAGTGAATTTACGAGAAATGATCAAAATCTGTCAAATGGAAGTACATCTTCAGCAAAGTCAATGTCATCTTTGAGCAATAGAGTTAACAATCAAAACCTGAAACCCAAATTCCCCGAGAGAAGCATGACGTCAATCCAAGAAAAGGTATCTGCTCGTGCCGTCCCATCTACTTCCTCATTTAAGGGTTATAGTGGCATGGATTTAAATTCCAAAATTACATACAACACCTTGAACATAGTGATAAGGATGGATTCAATGAAGTGAGAAAGACGGTAGAAACTATCCCTCAAATAGTCAACATTGAGAGCACGAACAATGCTCCAATTGAATTAGAAACTTCAATTTCCTCCATTGAGATTGGATCACAATCTAACCATACAAACCACCAGTTTTTACAAGAGAGAAATGAAAATCAAGCTGGATCTGCAGTTGTTGGTGATGATTACGTAGATGTTTTACTTGATGATGAGAAAAAGGAGGGGAATTTACAACCCGATGAATTGAAAAAAGCTTCATTTTATAAGGACAGCACTGTTTATAAGTTTATAGATGACGATTCCACAACCGCACCGCTTGAACCTCAGATTGTTCGTTCTCACCTACGGCATGCAAAATCACATAATTACGACTCATCTGGCAGAAACAGATTATTAACTGGACAGGTTAAGGCAGAAAATGGAACAAAAGAACGTATTCCTAATCGTGAAGGCAGTACCAGCAAAATACCGCGCAAAGGAAAAGAAAGTAGCAATACATCTCCAAATGTTAAGGGGAAAAGCACATCTAAAAAGGAGGGTGGACCGAAAACCGAGTTTTCTGGAGCCGAAGTTGAATGGAATTCCAAAGTCAAGATGCTCGAGGAAGAGTTGACTGAAGCTGCTGCTCTGGAGGTTGGCCTTTACTCAATAGTAGCTGAACATGGGAGTTCAATGAACAAAGTTCATGCTCCAGCTCGTCGTCTTTCTAGATTCTATCTTCATGCTTGCAGAGCCGATTCGCGTATTCAACTAGGGAGTGCTGCAAGAGCTATTATTTCTGGTTTGGTTTTGGTCTCAAAAGCATGTGGAAATGATGTACCTAGGTAATTGTTCATTGTTACCCTAGCTTGTGAATGTCAACTTTTTTGTCAATCACAGCATATAAATCAAATCATCTAGTAGAAGCAATCTCGGTTTTGAAGTTATGCAACGACAAGATGCATAAAGAGAAAATCAAAGTTCAAAATTTTAGAAAAACATTAGAATTGAAAGCTTAAGGTATTTGAACACTTTGATGTTGTTTTATTACAGGTTGACTTTCTGGTTGTCTAATGCAATTATGTTGAGAGCTATTGTTAGCCAGGCTGCTGCATCAGATACACCAAACTTGTACGTGAAAAATACAGAAAAAAGTAATGGCCAAACACATCATCCAGATTCAAACTCTATACGGAAACCGGGCAAGTCCCATACTATTACGGGCAGTACAAGTGAAGAATCTGATGGCTGGGAGGATATGGAATCGTTCATATACGCATTGGAAAAGACTGAATCTTGGATATTTTCTCGTATAATCGAGTCTATTTGGTGGCAGGTGGATTTACTATTATTTCTTGAGCTCCAAATAAATGTCTTAATCATTGCCCTGGTTTATCGACTGTCTTAATCATTTGCCTCGGTTTTATGCAGAATCTGACTCAGCACATGCAGCCCGCAGTTGCAAAAACCTCTGCGATAAGCTCGAAGAAATCAAATTCAAGCAAATACGGTCTTGGTGATCAGGAGCAGGGTAATTTTTCAGTTGAACTATGGAAGAAGGCCTTCGGAGATGCCTGTGAGAGGATTTGTCCTATTCGAGCACAAGGACACGAGTGTGGCTGCTTGTCTGTGATGACACGAATGGTATGCAATAGCTTTTTTCTTCATTTACATGTATTGTAGCTAACATTGTATCACGATTAAGTAATATTGTATTATATATATTGTATTGTAGATAATGGAACGACTAGTGATTCGACTGGATGTAGCAATGTTCAATGCAATACTCCGTGAATCAGCCGAAGAAATGCCATCAGACCCTTTATCTGATCCTATTACTGAACCCAAAGTGCTCCCAATTGTTGCGGGAAAATTGAGTTTTGGAGCGGGTGCACAGTTGAAAAATGCAGTAAGCCTAATACATTAACATGTACAGTGTATTACTTAAAAACAGAGGAATCTTGATTTGTTGTTGGATTTTTGGGTAGATTGGAAACTGGACCAGATGGCTGTCGGATCTGTTTGAGACAGAAGACATCGATTCCCCTAATGATGATGAGTGTTGTTCTGATGAAACGACACCTGCTTCCTTCAAGGCCTTCCGCCTTTTAAATGCTTTAAGTGATGTCATGATGCTTCCTTTCGAAATGATTACAGACAAATCAACAAGAAAAGAAGTAACTTTCTACTACTTAACACCGATTCTATATTAAAAAATTATGCTTCTTGGGACTCGTGTTCTGTATTAGTAGTTTACTTCTAATTATTGCTTATTATTTTAGGTTTGCCCCGCGCTTGGTCCTGCAATGATTAAGAGAGTGTTCAGCAGTTTTTTTCCAGATCAATTCTGTCCTTACCCCATTCCACAAAGTGTTTTTGATGCCCTTGATTCTGAGGTTAGTTAGACCTCTCTCTCTCTCTCCATGCACTTGTCTAGTTCTTGATTCATGATTTCCAGAGCACTTGCATTAGTTACTGTAAATGCTCGTAATTATGTATTTTAGACATTCAAACCTTTCAGATTTGTAAAAGAACACAAGTGCATCAGATACTTTATTTTAATATTGCTACATTGACATCATTGCATTTCTTATTCAGGACGATTTGTACATTTCCCCGGAGGTGGTTAGCAGCCATCCGTGCACCGCTCCACCAACGGTTTATTCACCTCCGGTAGTAACTTCAATAAAATACAAAGGATTTACGTTGGAGGTTGGGAACCGTAACGTGACCAGTGACGACGAGCTGGATGAAATGGACACAAACTTGAATTTGATATTCAATGATAATCTAAAAAAGAAGCCTCCTCCTGCTGCAAAAAAACTCGGTCTCTTGCCAAAAGGAGACAGCAAAAGAAAAGTTGTTAGATATAATTTGTTGTGGGATATATGGAAAGACTGCTGAGAATTATAAGAGTGAACCTTTCTTGTAAAACTATGTGTATAAAAAGATGAAATAAGTTCTTGAATTAACATATCCATATATATTGTTTCCACTATTTTTCTTGAATAAATTCTACATATTTGCTTTATGGGCGTTTTTAGTGGCATCACGTTGTTTTTAGCATAACGCAACACCATACCGAAAACAATCAATTGACTGAAAGTCAATTTCGTGAGTTGAAAATCGACTTTCAAATGGTCGATCGTCACTGAAAAGTCGATTATCAGTCCTGAAATCTCTAAGAAGACATCAACACAGAGAAACTAGACAATGCTCATTTTCCTTTTACTTAGTTGCAAATAGTTGAACCCCAACCCAAAGGGTCCCCACCACCCCGTCCCCTAGGATTAGTGGAGGATGTCGAGAGATATGCCTCAATGATTCAGCATGCTCAGACTGTCTTTAAACCTTTCTGCTGAAAGGGGGTCACTCCATACGGGATTCTCTTAAAAAAAATATAAATACTCCTTTATAATAATAACTGAGGTTGGCCAATGAAATGACCCTAGAGTGCACTAAGATAAGAATATTACTAATTTCAGGTATTCAGAATTAGGAATTTATATACATATAAACATATACATACATTACTGATCTATATCAGGTACTAAAGTTTACCCTTATAAAGCCTATACATCTTCTTACTTGGAGCCTAGATACATGTAAAATATTTAATAGTATAAGAAAGAAAGAAAGAAAGAAAGAAAAAAAGATCCCTTATTATATAAAGGGTATGATAAAAGACAGTAAAGTAATTACAAAAAGACATCTTTAGTGACACCATACCAAATCTACCATTATGGCATCAAAATGACAAACGACTTTCTGACTCAATCGACCGGATGAAAGTCGATTCTAAAGTTGAGAATCGATTTTCTGCCGGTTGATGGTCTTCGATGCGATACCATAGTAAAAACAACGTTGTGCCACTAAAGACGCCTATTACAAAATTATCAACAGAGCTAATGATATTCTTTCCCTAATACTGATGTACTGAAAAGCTCTTGTTTTTCCACCAGAAACTCCAAGCTTTTCCCACTTTTCTTCTTGAAATCGACTTGCTTAATGGCTTTGTATCTGTATCAGAAAAAGACAAGGTTCTCTCTCTACCTTCATGATGATGATGATGATTTGTATCAATATGTGATGATGATGAATCTCTTTGCCTCTGCTCTCTAAACAGCATCAAAAGCTTCTGAGCTTTCTGTTTTCCTCGTGATGTCCCGTTAACCGAAATCGAAACCAAAGAAGGTATAGCACCTTCTTGTAAGACCATCTGACTGCAATGCTCATTACCATTGCATAAAATCACAAGAAGGGCAGCAGATTGTTCTTGCTCAACCGGTTCACCCACGTCTAATATGTTTGCAAGACAACTAATGAGCCCAGGTGCTGATATGATTTCGTCTTTTGCAGCAGATTTACTCAGGGCCATGTTTATTAGTACAGCTATGGATTTCTCTGTCAATGAATGATCACTTGAATGATCGATAAGATACTGTAAGCCGTTGATCACACCGGATTCTAAGAGAAGTGGCACGTTGGATGGGGAGATGGAGAGATTATATAGTGCATGGATTGCATCAAGCTTACATTGACTATCATAGTCATTATGAAGGATTTGAATCAAGAAAGGTACAGCTTTACTTGATCCGATTAAGGGTTTTGCTTCTTCAAGGCAAGAAAGGTTTAAGTATAGAGCCGTCGCGGCTCCTGCAGACATGGAATTCGTGATCATTCTCTCGAGAAGTGGTAGTATTCCTCCTGCCAACATTGTCTCCTTGTTTCTGAAAAGTAAACATCGACACCAAAAACGATTAGAACACTTGCTGTATATACTGTAAAATGAGGTGAATGTGTAAATAAGGATCCAATTCATTCAGATCCACGAAAAAATTGCCTACAGATGATTGTTTTACTCATATCTCTAAATCACAGAATCTGCAATACATAAACTGCACAAAATGCAAATTATCTAAATAAATTATACGGTATTGAGATTCTGATGCATTTCACCATGACTAAAGATTCTGTAAAATAGAGAAAAGTAGTATTTAAGTCTGTAAAATAAAAAAGAAAATCCGCTAAACATTACCTGTTATTATTCACCGCCACATTGAAAAGAGCCATAGCTACAACTTCCTGAGCTTTCTCACACCCGGCGTCCATAGCTGATTCCAAGAACTGCAATAAAGCTTCTACAAGACCATTTTCACCCATGTATATTCTTGCTTCTTCATTATCTTTTAGCAGGTGCCTTATTTTTTCGATAACTTCCAACTTTTTCTTCAAATCATTCTCTTTCTGTAACATAATCAAAAGGTCGTCATAACTCAGACAGACATTGACTGCAGAGTTTTTTTCCTTAACAGAAACATCTTCAACTTCATTGCCTGTGTTTTCTTCCATGGTGACCGTGACATCGTTGGACTTGCAGAAGCCGCCACCACTCTCCGATAAACTAGAATTCGCATTCGTGTTCTCACTGTCCGACAATGCTAATCTCCAATATTCAAGATCAAGGGATTCTGGAGGTCCATCTGGGACAGGAACACCGTTTTGTTCACACCAACTAGCAACAAGACCTTTAACACAGTAATTAGGGGTCAAACTAAGATGAGGGAGATGTTGTTGAGTTTTTGGACACGTGTCGTGCCCATCATTAAACCATTTCTCTATGCAAATCCTTTCATATGTCTGACCAGAGGGTATGATGACTGGATCATACATAAGCTGTAATGAGATTGGACACCTCAATTCTTCAGGGGGGATAGGTATCTGACCTGACCTCCTGAAGTTGGGCTTGAAATTAAACGAATTAAACTTTGAAAGTTGTCGATCAAAGGCATGACCGTTTCCTCCAGGCCCATTAGTATCCTCAAACTGTCCCTGAATAGTGGGAGAACAAGGGGACGATCCTTGTGAGTCGTTATCATCTGAAAGATCGGTTCTGAATAACTTAGAGTATTTTCTCATGAGATGCGAAAGATAAGCCACAATAGATTCCTTTCGCTTATCTTCCTCGGATCGAGCTTTTTCTATGAGTTTTTTTAGAGCCCTTCCCTCTAGAAGTGCCGATCTTGAAGAGGTAATACCGAGTCTTGAAGCAGCTTGGTGAAAGACTTCACGTTCACTGTTGTCATCAAAGTTGCTGGTGAACTTTATACCTTGCTGGAGCAATGCAATTATATCATCCCCAATTTGCTTCTCTACGGGATCAAGTGAGAACTTAATCTCCAAAAGTTCATTTCGAATTTCGGAAATCTGAAATCATAGCAGAAAAAGGTGGGTTAGAACTGATATAAGGATTAACTATGATAAAAATAGAAGTCTACAATATTTGGAGAAAAGGGGATTAGGCCAAATGTTTCAAAACATACGAACATACAAAAAGATGCATCATTTCTACCTAAAAGAGTGCAAAAACAATTCAATACCTTGAAAAAAATTTAATGGTGAACTATATATGTTTAGGCCACAGCTTCTGGAAACAGAACAACTGCCACTTGCCAGTTCCACTTTAGCTAGAACTAAAAAAGTTGAACTTTCTTGACGGAAACATATGAATTATTTACCTGACAACCAATAGTTTGTGGGACAATATCTTCAACCCGCCTCAGACCATCTTCAAGAGCAAGTCTTGCCTTTTCAAACTTCATCACAACCGAATCACCAGTTATCGCCTGAATTAAAATGTGATAGTAATATTGTCAATCTCCTCAAATTTTGGGTATTAAGCACTAAAAGCGCAGTATCATATTTCTTCGTAGGTATCCACGAAAAAACAGGGATACACACAATAATATGGATCTCTTAATCCTATCGTAAAATAGCATAGTAGTCACTACTACATGACAAAAAGCATAACATGAAAGTAAAAGTTTTAACAACAAAAGCGGGTTCTTTCCAAAATGCTAAAAGTTCATTACAACAGTGAATGCCAGCTATGAGACAATATGCATTTTACCTATTTTACAAAAATCCCAAAACGAAAGATTAACAAATCTCGTAGATTTCATATTGTAAGCCTAAACTATACAGATCAAAGGAAATCGAGGTAGGGAAATTCCAATGCTGACCATGCTTAATGAGGAGATTCACTACTATCCTCCAATCAAAACACAACTCGTGGTCTGGTTTTTGTGGAAGTTCATTATGTACTTTGACTGTAAAAATAAAAAGCAGCTATAATACTACATAAGTTTGAAGGAAATAAAATTACCAAGTAGAGTTTACTACATTCAGCGCAATGCTGAAGAATGTTTTTTGTCCTCTCAAGAGAAATATGCAAAACACACAATGCTTGAAGGCCTGACATGCTTCTTGGCCTTGCTGCTTCCAATTCAGGGAATATCTCCAAAACTTTAGCATATATTGCACATAAGCTCTTGCCCATCCCTGCATGTAACTGTCAAACAACAGCATCCTTGTTAGATACCGAATGTCTTGAAAATTAACGCGAATCTCTACAAATCAGCTCGGATGAATCCGAAAAACTCAAGGACATATATGTCATTACATGTACAGCAACTGTCATTAGATAATTTTGTTATTGGAATAAAGCGAATCAAAGCATTAGTTAATAAACCTGCAAATGGAATACACATATTTGAATAGACAAAACAGGTAGACCATTAATCCCTAAAACCACAATTAGGAATGCTTATCTAAATGCATTTAAGGAAGCTCCAATTAGCATAAATTTGAGCTTAATTTAACAATTTTATTTCATTAGCAAGTAATAACAACAACAACAATTGACAAAATATATGATCTGACCTTGTGCTTGACAAGAGAAAAAACAAAGATGAAATTATAGAGTAAATGTACCTTAGGCTCCCCAATAGCAGGCATATTTTCTTCCATTTCAGGGTTGTCCATGCTTAAAATTCGATGTGTAAACCGATAGATCAGATTTCAAATTACCTGAATGCCAAAATAAAACATTTCAGTACCAATGTGATCTACGGCTACCTGAAACTACCTAAAAAAACAATTAATTCGTAATATATAAATGCGAATTTCCAAATCAAAAAAATAAAAATGTAGATTCCTTGTTGGAAAATAATTCCAAAATGAGAGGAACTCAATGGAAGAAAACAGGGTCGATTTTGATGATAATTAATAATTTCAACCCATTGTTTTAGTCAGACACATAAAACGCACACTTTTTTCAATCAAATTAAAACATTTACGTTTTTCCAAAATCAAATACATATAAGATCGACAAAGATTTGTTTCCATTTTCAAATGAGATCCCAACTTCTCCGGAACGCATTATAATTTCACCCCCAAAAAAACCCTCCACGAACGAAAAAGAAACCAAAACTAGAATTTCATTTCCAGCTAGAATTTACCCTGAAAAGCTGAATGAATATTTGTGGAGCTGAAGGAAACGGAGGCTTGAAGAAGAAACTTACAATCATTTATTAATATTCGATTCCTTAAATTAAAAAAACAATGTGCTCTCTTTAAGGTGATAGAGAGGAGAAGGGAAAATGGAAGCTCTTTAGATCTTAACAGATGGAAAAATGCAAAGATGATGATGAACACAAAATGAAGGCAGAGACAATAAAGGAATCTATGGGCATATGGTGAATTTTGCAGTATAAGAGAAAAAAAAACGAGTTGGGATTCCTCTAAATAGCAAGGAAATTATTTTACGCAAATTTATATTAATTCGGAATTTTTTTTTTTTCAGGGGTTAATTCGGTATTGACACGGCATCAAATATCTTTTCTTTTTTGTGGGTTGAGAAATACGTCATACAATTTAAAATTACTTCTTTCCAAAAAAAATTAAAATTAATTCGGTAATCATAAAGTCATAGTATATATAGTATACAACGGTACTATAAACCTGATAAGACGAAATTTTATCAAAATTCGTCTTATGAAAAAGAAATGATGTATGCTATATTATTTAGCATCGTTAATCTATGTTTAGTACGATTATTAGAGTTTAAATAATGATTTGCACTATCATAGTAAGAGCACCCACAATGGCTCATAAATTCACAATGTGATATCCATTTTTTCTGACATTAGCTAATGTGATTTTAAAAAAAAAATTGCAATGATACAAAAAGTGACAATGTTAAAAGTCACGATGGGGAAGAGCTCGTGGATCTGTCCACTTTCAGACCAAAAACTATAAAAATAAAAAATCAACCCATCTTGACAACATTTTTTCTCCTTCATCTCAATTATTCATCCCACTTCTGCTCTTTTGCATCTTCAAAATCGCTTCTCAGGTCAAATTATTTCTTCACAGTGAGCTAATTCATGTGGTCTTTTTCTGCTTCTAGCGAATTCTAACGGCTGCACACTAAAACGCTTAGATTGTTTCCGGGTTGGAGAGTTGCCTTGTCAAATTAGCAAGAAATTTAGGTACTGTGACTTCTATAGAATATTTTTCTTTTTTAAAAAAACAAAGCCAATTTGTGTTTTTGATTATTGGTTGTATATATCATCAATTGTTTAATTTCTTAGAATGTGATTATTTTCTTAGTTTTGTATTGTTAATCGACAAATATGATGTCGGAGAAGATGGGTTAGAGCCCTGCAATTTCTTCCTAATTTTTTATGCAAGATTTTGGGCTAGATTTTTGTATTAAGACTGAAGTTTGGATGGTTTGCATAAATTTTCTAGTGTTGCTTAATTCACATCTGATCTGGAAATTGTAGAGAATACTAGATTGAAATATTTGTAACTCAGCCACAATTTTTTTCTGTTCGTTGATTTTGATATGAACCTTAAACTAATTTTTTTTTTTTTTTTTTTTGGTACAAATTTGTTCACTCGTATGATAAATGGATTTCAGGGTAGTTTTTTTTTTATTAATGGTTGAATTTTGTGGGGAAAAATGAACTTGTTAGAAATATGGTGTCAAAAATAGAATGTTCATTTTGACACCATTGTAAAATACACCGTGAAAAGGGATGTCATTGTGATGCCAAGTAGGATAATTTTGTATAATTTTGTTGCTTTTGATGCAAAATGACAATGTAATTACCATAGCCATTGTGAGTGCTCTTAATGCCGATGGTTGATAAATGAATTTTCGATCATAATTTCGAGTATAAATATTGTGTCTAACATCAAATTTATGATTGATAATAGAACAACGATTAGTTCGGGTAATAATTTGCTTGGATATTATATTATGCACTTTTTACGGTTACCTAATACTACTAGTACTAGGTGTCCCATTAGACCATGTGTCCATGTGATATATGGGAAATTTTTACCTGCATTTCTCTCGTGTGTACCGTTTCGTTAGATGTACGACATGTGCGCAATAATATAAATTAATATTTGTCTCATTGCACATATTTCGCATATCCAACAGACACTGCACACGAAGACTCTCCGCATAAAAATTTCCCGTGATATGGAACTTTTTCATCAAACTACGATTCTTATCATCAGTCTATTGAAATTGTTGAATTTTTTTTTCATTTCTTTATGTTTTATATATATATATATATATATTTTAATATACTAATATAAAATAATACAATTATATTATATAGGGAAAGCATGGCACATATCATTGAATTCATATCTGTACTTATTAATGACTTTTTTTTGTTGAGGAAATGACTGATTTTTAAATATTGTATAGATCTATCTATATATAAAATTAAAAAAATCTAAAGGGCAGTCATGTCGTTATCCCCCCGACAAAACCGACCTCCTTGCTTGTCGGATAGTAGATCTGTCAAAATTGTTTTGTTTAACGGTGGTGCTACATCAACTACAACTACCTCCACAACATCATCCACAACATTATCCACACCACATATTTAGTCAGGACCCACAAAAAAAAATATTTCTCTCTCCAATCTGTGGACATGATCATCCACAACATCATCCACTACACTTTTGTGTAGTGGACATAGCATTTTCCTTTGTCTAATGCCGAATATAGCCCTACCCCGTCGTTTTCCTATTAATAGACCTATTTTTTTTTCCTTCCTATTAATAGACCTATTTGGACTTCATCTTTCTCGTTTGTAGGGTTACAGTTAAAATTATTTATTTTTTTACAAGAGGGTTACAACAATGACTATTTTTTTTTTTTTTTTGTCACGACAATATTACACTATATCACCTTTGACTTTTATATCATTTTTCTTGACATTACCATGTTTACATGACTTAATATGATATCAGGTAACTACTTAGATAAATACTTCTTGTTTGACCAAAAAAAAATTAATCACCTTTAACAATTTCATTACATCTTACTCTTAATGAATTAACCCAATTTAAGAATTACATTATGTTTTAACAAAACTAAAAAAGACTTATAAATTATGTCTCACTGTTATATGAAAGTGATGTTTCTTCCACATTATATATGTGGGATATTACGGGCGCGTTACAACTCGATCGATAGATCGAATTATTTTTCTTTGACCATCCTTCAAAATTTGTCCATAAAAGCAGTTCCGGTACGTAAACACTTTTATATGAATTCTCAATTTCTAATGTCACAGAGATTGTAACAAAGATTTGATACATTTCGACTTATGTCAAAAATTTTGTAAAATAAGGAAATGTTGCGTTTGAATTTGTCAAAAAATTTGTGATACAAGTGATCTAAGGCATTACGGAGAGACTGTTGCTATTTCCAGCATAATAATGCTAATTCTCAGGCAAATTGCTCTCACGGTATCTTTATACCGCATTTTGTATGAGTAATTTTGCTGTAAGGACTCTCTGTTAAAACGGACATTCAGATTACTGCCATGTGTATAAACAAACAAAACAGTTTTGTTTTTTTCTACTCATGACAGTCAGAATTTTCATTTAGTACATTATTACCAAAGCAATTTTGCTTGTGCTAAAGCAAAATCACTTTTAGATTAGCATAGTTGTTTTAACTATGACTTTGGTCATTGTGAATATGATGAGATACTACTTGAAGTTTCTAGGTTTGAACATGACTATAAATGTAATTTCTTTTAATTAGAGAAAGAAGATAAGAGGCAATGACAAAATATATAATATCTCATTTACATAAAAATTGTTCATATTTTAAAAAAAAATTGTCACATAAAAAATGTTAGTTTATAATACCAATATATCATTTAATGTTTTTTTTCCAAAGTTGATCTTAATTAATGCAACATTTATTTTTTTGTACTCATTTCACAACTCAAAACAAGCATTTATAATGAAGTGAGAGGTGATTTTATCAATTTAATTCACACAAAATATTAATTGAGTTTGTTAATATGTGTATCACAAAAAATAACATTTTATTGTGGGATGAAGGTAGTATATGTGAATTATTAGGTGAATAGTATTAGATATAGTGTGCCTGAAAGACAATTGTTGCTTGTCCTTACGGGCAAGTGGAAGATTGTTGGAAGTAACGCTCGAAAGACAATTTATGTAATTGTTTTTATAATTAATAAATGACAGATTTATTCTCATCTTATTATTTGCTTCGTGCTTATATAAGTAATACACTACTGAAAACCTCAAGTCGTATCATATGTAGCCATATAACTTAGTGTGTGTCACACATGAGGATTAAATTTATGGTGATACACTTGAAATGTTAGTCTGTGGTGAAGTTAATCAAAATATGGGGTCTATTGATTAAACCATCATTAATGCGCCCAGAACACTTTATGGTGTGATCCGGATCGTCGACATTGGTTGTCTAAGTGGGGAATTTATATATGATGTAGTCATATAAGACTGGACCGATTTAATCTGCATTTCTCATATAATTCTGTGATTGAGAAATCTTATTAAATCACAAGATGATCATATATTGATCAACCTTAATCCTGAAGTGATTACAGACTCCTGCTTGTTTCAGGATAGGGTTTGATGTGTTCGTTAAGGATCGCTAAGGGGCGCAGTCCGAATCACTTTCACGTTGGCACTATTCTGGAATAAGTGAGAAGTGTGTGTCTCACAGATATGGAATCAATTCCTTCCTGCGGGAAGTAGAAAGACAATCCCCTTATTTGTTAATCCTAGAAACTGATCGATCCGCGGAGTTCGTATTGGTTATGAACTAATTGATCACTAGTGGGTTAATGGTAAATAAGGATGAGATGTATTGAAGAAGGTTTACGGAAATAATCCCGCTTCATTACGGATAGTCTATGGAGGGTTAGTTTATATGTAATGATTATATCATTGGACACTTATCGACTCGACTAGACGTTTTGAGAATAAGTTATATCTATAATCGATAGAGTTAAGTTTCGGATTTATGGTGGCGCAATTCCGGAATTAATAAGTTGAGTAGAAATATTCTGTTTGATGAATATTTTATTCAATTTATTGTAACTACTGGTTATAGGTTCATGGTCCCCGGGTTGGCTCCTAACACGCGAGTGTTTTCTCATTTATGGAACCTCAAGAATAAATTAAATAGTTGGTCTATTTAATGAATATGCAATATTATTTATTTGGTAAATAATATGTAAAATAGAAAATACATTTTCTATTAAAAATGACAAATTAATGGCGCCACATATTATGGATAAATTAGGAGAAGAGATTTTTCCTAAATTATCTAATATGTGTAAATAATTAATTATCTATTTGTTGGATAATTAATGAAAAAGAGATAAAGAATTGATTTTTTGGGGATTATCTCTTATCTTTTGGTAAATATCTTTTCCTTATGAGAATATGTAATTGTGGTGTGAAAAAGATAACTCTCTCTTGACTAGTTATTTTTCTATATAAAGAGAGTTCCTCCCAACACAATTTCACACACAAATTGGCGCCACACTTGGAAAAAAAGGAAGAAAAACTAGTTTCTTGCCTTAGTCATTTAGAGAAGAAAAACCTAGAGTTTTTCTTGTGCATATTCGAGGAGGTTCTACGGTGAGGATCGACGTCCACCAGTCATCGCTAGGAGATACAATCCGGAAGATTGTGGCTTCTCCATCTGTCGATTTACTGTTCCTCTTTAATAAGGTAAATCTTCAACTTTCTTGTAGTTATTAATTAATCATGCGAATCGAATCGTAGAAAAATCGAATGCGAATTTATTCGTAGCTTCCGTTGTGTATGATCGAGCGTCTCGATTGATGCTGTGAATCAGATCTGACGATCCAATTATGGATCGGATCCGAATTCGGGTTTCTGTATATCCAGCAAATGGGACATGAAATATTAATTTTGGAAGGATAAAAAATATAAACTGAAAGTCTTACTTTTCTGTACAGTACATGTATGAATACGCCAAGTTAATATAATAAAGTTGTTTTCTGTCTCATCATGAACATTCAAACACTCCGATCTCTAAATTTACGCATATAAAAGTTACAGTTGGTACAAAAAAAATTGTCATTTTTTTTTCCATCTTTCTTTTAGCGTCTATATCGATCCTCTTATGTCGCAATATATGAAATCATGGAAATTCCCTTTTAAGGATTGGTTACGTTTGTTTTGTGTTGGAGTTGTTTTTTTTTTTTTTGGAGTTTTTTTATATAGTAGTGGATAATAAATTATTATAAAAATAATTGGAGTTATATTAGAAAGTTAAAATGTTTTTTTGAAATTTGTATAGATAAAAAAAATGAGAGGTGAGAGAAATTGAAATAAAGTTTTATAATGAATAAAATAATGTTAAAAAGGTAATAAAGTAGATAAAGTGAAATGATAAGAGATGATTTAATATTATTTATAGTTAAAGAATTGATTGGTGAGAGAATTGTAAAAAATAATTGATGATATGATATATAAAAAACTCCCAAGAAAAAAACCCTATCCAAAATACCCAAAACAAACCAGGGCAAGTAACTCTGAAAATTAGAGGTTTGACATGCATTTCTTTTTACTGTCTTGGTTAAATACGAACGAGAGACTAATAATTTTATCAATGTGATTCAATATTTATTTTCTATGAATTCAGTATTACAATGAAAATGATGATCCAAAAGAATATTGTGTTATTTGTTTATAAGGACGTGTTTTGGGACTTAATTAGGCACTTAGGACGTCTAAAAAAGATCATTAGTTATAAGGACAAAATATTACTAAACGGACAAAATTACCCTTGTCTCTTTAAAGACAAATTCAGTTCCAGAAAAGGGAAACAAAATCCCCCCTCCCATGGCCGGCGACCTCAATCCTACGGAACCCCTTTCTTCTCAAAATCCACACCAACCGCCTTGGCCTCTGGTTCAAATACGCACCATTAATCAAGGTTTCAAGCGGAGGTGAAGCGACGGGGAACTCGTTGACGATGAAATTCTGGTGCTCAATGAAATTCTGGATTCAAAAGGGATTATAAGCTGTGAGACTACAATCAAACACTCCATCAATGAAGAAATCCAACCTCGTTATTCATTCTAGTTGAATTCAAGTTCACTGAATTTCTGAGTTGATTATGAATCTCTGGATCGATCTTTCTAAATCCTATTATCTTTCACTGAGTTTCTGAGTTGATTATATTTGAATATTAATAGTATCTATGCCTTGTCTGAAATTGTTGTTTATACCTGTGGAATCAATTGGTTGATTTTGTGTTTGCTTGAGTGCTGTTAGAGAATCTTTGATTAAAGCCTGGCAAAAAGTACTCTTGCTGATTGAAGTCATATTTTTTCCTCCAACAATCAAATGAAGAGTGATGCTGCAACTGTCTTTGAATTCTACTGATGTTTTTTGTGCCTCTGCTCCTGTTGCTTTAGGATCTATGGTTGAGATGGTTTTGGGGTCTGAATTAGGTGCTGCTTCTGGTTTTTCTGGAAAGTCTGGTGCTGTTTTAGATCAGCCTGCTGATGCATCTTTACAAAGTTCTTGCACTGCTGCTCATGCTGATTTTTGGCAGTTAAGGATGTTGTTTTGGAACCCGCCGTTGTCGCTCCTTTGATTGATGTTTCGGACTGTTTTGAGAATGGAACCTACCGCAGGGTTTTGTTAATCATGATTCTAATGCATTGATTGAGCTCGTTGTCGTTGCATTTGCCGCCGTTGATACTCGATTGTCCCCGCCGATGTTCCGTTGACCGATCCCGCCGTGATTTGTGTTTCGATATCGCTCCCGCTTTTGTTGGTGTTTTGAAAGGTGTTGATTTGCCGGCTACTTAAAGTTTTGAGGTGTGAACCTGTTGTGGCTAAATCTGTTGCTGTAAATGCTGCTAATGCTGCTGTTACAGCTCCTTTTGATAATACTTTGACCAAAGTTGCTGATGTACTCTCTTGAAGCTCCTAGTGTAGGAATTTTGATGGGTGCTACATGTTTGAATGAAGGCTCTGTAATGCAGAGTAAAGTGTTTAAGAAGGGAAAGTAAATTGAATCATGATGCTGTTGTTGATGATTGTATTTTGGTTTTTTGGCCCCATGTAACGTATAAATTCTAATTTTGAGCTTTTGATGTTTGCCGGTAGATATAGTATATAAGTCAAGAACAACATTTGTGTTTTGATTTAGAGTTGGAGTATTTCAAACATCCCTCTAAGTAGGAAGTTTCATTTAATCTCTTTCTCCAGGTTTGAGTTAAATTGATTTGGAAGAAAATTGGTGCAATGACATGAATTTGATGATGTGTTTGACAATGATTTGGAATAAAGCGATGCGATGACATTGATGTCACTGCATATGTCACTGCATCAATGTTGATGTCACTGCATAAAATGTTCATGTCACTGCATAAAATGCCGATGTCACTGCATAAATTGCCGATGTCACTGCATAAAATGTTGATGTCACTGCATAAATTGTTGATGTCACGCATATATGAATGCTGATGTCATTGCATAAAAATATGAATTAAGGTGAAAGATTTATGTTGATCATAGTTTTATATCAAAAGATATAGCCATTTAAAGTCGATTTTAAGAAGAAAAGAAATCGTTTTTATGAAATTAAGTCGAAAATATCAAATGTCATCACGGTGTTGCTTCATCAAATGTCACTGCATCCCGATGGTGTCTCTGCATCGGGGGTGACCAATGCCTCGCGGTGTCACTTCATCGCGATGTCTCTGCATATGTGATTGCCAATGTCGCTACATAAATTATTGATGTCATTCATATATGATCGCTAATGTCACTGCATAAAATGTTGATGTCACTGCATATCTGATTGCCGATGTCACTGCATAAATTTTGTTGATGTCACGCATATATGATTGCCGATGTCACTGCATAAAATATTGATATCACTGCATATATGATTGTCGATATCACTGCATAAAATGTTGATACACTGCATAAATCGTTGCAAATGTTCTTGTCGCTGCATCGCGGTGATCACTACATCCGGGGTGGTCAATGCGTCACGGTGGTCATGGCATCGCGGTTATCAATGTGTCACGGTGGTCACACCATCGCTGTGGTCAATACATCACGGTGGTCAATGCATCGCGGTTGTCAGTGCATCGCGGTGGTCACTAAATCGCGGTGGTCGCATATCGGGGTGATCAATGCATCGTGGAGGTCACAAAGATCGGGGTGGTAATGCATCGCGGTGGTCAATGCAAAAAAAAAAATCAACTTTCTCCGGAAAAAAAATAAAAATATATAAACCCTCACATTGAATGTCCAGGGAAAGAAAAAAAAAAAAAAAAAAAAACACAACAAACTATTCAGCGTCCCTGCTTCTGTTTGCAAAAATAAAAAAATAAAAAAAAATCAAAACATATTTAGCGTCCCTGTTTCCTTTTATTTATTTATTTATTTATTTTTTTCATTAAGGGTATTTGGGTCTATCTATCTATTTTTTGTCCTTATAACTATGTGTTTGTTTTGGATGTCCTTTTTGCCTAATTAAGTCCAATATGCGTCCTTTTGGATAATTGACCCAAGAATATTAATAAAAAATAAAGAATTTTGAGAAAAGTGATAAAAAAAAAAGACGGAGTAATAATAATCTCTTTTAATTGTTAAGGGATATAGATGTCGCACAATGTGCATCGGTCTAGTGGTGAGTTAAACTATAATCTGACATGAAAAATAGTAATCGGAAAAAGTGCAATAGATGTCTAAGTGAACTGTACTGTAAATTATTTAAAAATTATATTTAGTTTTTTCAATAAGTAAAATAACACTGCATAAGACACTTTTTTTTTGGGTAAAATAGAGAATCTGTAAAATTTCCTTTACATTTACCGCATCCATCCATATTTAGTAAATTGCTTTCATATCTACCACACTATGCAAAAGAGAGAATCTGATACATTTTGTCAAGTATAAAGATTCTGTAAACTATAAAAACCTGTAATTAAAACTGTAAAATAGTGTATTTATTAAGAAGATCTGATGCGAGTGTTCTAAGATCAATCGAAGTATATACCGTAAATCCTTTAACAACTTCATTTTAGATATTTCAATATTCCAATTTAGAAAAAATAGTATTGCAGCATATACTATATTTTTTTAGATTACGTATTCTGTAAATTTTTACTTTATATTTACCGCATTATGTAAAACAGAGAATCAGATGCATTTCATCTCAGATAAAGATTATATAAAAAATAATATATATAAACCTATAAAATAAAGTATTATTTTTAGAACATCAAAGCAAGTGTTCTAAATTATAGAAATATATCTATCTGGTTCTAATAATTGCAGGGAGTGAATTAGTCTAACCTAGGAGCTTTAATTAGACCACGTGGTTTGAGTTTTAACCACTACCAACCGATCTAGTATTTGCCAAACGTCAACCAAGAAGATCCAACATAAGCGGCGGTTGTCCTTTTCTGTTTTCTTCCACCAATCTCGGAAAAGCTTTTGTTTTTTTTTTCTTTCATACTTTTACCTGATATTTTCACAAGAAGATGCAGTGTGCAGTGGCGGATCCAGAAATATTTTTCAGGAGGGTCCGTAATTTTTTTTCTAAGTAGAATTATTTTTTTTACGGTGCCCAAAATATTTTTCTATAGGTATAATGTAGCATATTTTTTTGTTCAGGGGGGTCCATGGAACCCCTTGTGAAACACATGGGTCCGCCCCTGGCAGTGTGGAGACATCATTTTGCATATAAAAGTCATATTTTTTTAAACATTATTACACATAACACGTCATATTGTTCAACTGAAGGCCCCCTTCGAATCCGTAAATCTGAAGAGCATGTCGCAACAAAATGATGGCCTCGTATGCATTTGTCTTCGTATCATGAGGATACACCACGAAAATAAGTACCCGGCTTTCTTTAGCTGGTTTGTGAAAAATGAACAATTAAATAAAAATAAAATTGTATAAGTGTGATATATGTAGCGGGCGGACGCATGGTATCGTGTAGGTAGTATAAATTTTTTAAAGACAAATAAAAAATTTAAGGGGAGGCAAACGATGATTTGTACATATATTAGTGTAATTTATTCGGATCAAGGAGGGTCAGTTGCCCTCATTGGTTGTATGTAGCTCCGCCGTTGTATATGTACATTTTAATTTCCTTTATATTATACATGGAAATATAATATGTTTTGTGTTACAACATATTGACGGTAGGACGTCTCTGTCCATATTTAGGCTCGGGGTCAAATATTGTTTTAGGCCCTTCTAAAAACAATATTTTTTTTGCCTCTAGTAGGGATCAAACCCTGATCACTTGTTAAGTTATAATGTAGTACTCACCATTAGAAAGTTTTGCGGGCCCTTAATTAATAGATTTTGGGAGGTTCTAAGCCATGGCCCCCCGGCCTCCCAAGGAGGCGCCCCTGATTGACAAAATATGTTTTTACATCATTGATTATAATGTACTACCTCCGTCCTAAAATATAAGTCTATTTGAGGTTTTTCACAGAGATTAAAAAAGTTGGTTAAATTGGTTATGTGTCATTAATTTTAATTAAAAAGTCTAAAATGACCTTTGACTGTTATTAATGTAAACTATTGGAATGTGGATGGGTAATACTACCTCCGTCCCACAAAAAGTGTCCATAACGGAAAAATGAATTGTCCCATAAAAAGTGTCCATTTAAATTTCCAATAGATCATTAAATACATTTTTTCCAATCATACCCCTATTTTAACATTTAATTTTCTATAATCCTTTCATATTCCAAAACAAGCATTTATGATTAGTTAAGAGTATATTTGTCTATTCATTCTTAAAATACAACACATTAATTATTCCTTAATCTCCGTGTCCAAAAAAAAGTGGACACTTTTTGTGAGACGGACGTAGTAATAAATAAGGGGTAAAATGAGAAAAATGTAATAAATGCTTCATTGTTTATGTAAATGGACTTACATTATAGGATAAATCAAAAAAACTAAATAGACTTATATTTTGAGACGAAGGTAGTACGACTATTGATTTTTATGAAACTGAATGGAAATTGGTATGGATGCCTTTATATTTGCTAAATATAAGGCGGTGTGTCGAGAATAATATAATTTGAATATTATTATGAGATAAAGAGCCAAAAATCCTTTTTTTGACACAAAATAAATAAATAGGACACACTCATTTTTTTAGTTGCAAAAAGGACAAACAATTTCGTGACGGACAAAATTACCCCTTTTATTAAAGGGACGCGCCATACGTATTAAATCTTCCGTCGTTCGTGTTTGTTTGTTTGTTTGTTTGTTTTTTTTTTTTTTTTTTTTTTCAAACAACCGTAACTTTTGATTTACAACTCCGATCATCGAAATTTTTTCACCAAAATTCATGTTTTTTTTTGCTCTTCAATTTGAGCCCAAATACGATACCCTTCCGACGTATATTTTGAAAGACGAAAAAATATTTGTATTAACCGAGCGCTTTTTCTTATAAACGACCGTAACTTTTGATTTAAACACCGATCATCAAAATTGTTTCACCAAAGTTCATATTTTTTTTTTATCTTCATTTTGAGACCGCGTTTGATACCTTTTCGACGTAGTATTTGAAAGCCGAATTTAATCGCAAAGATTTACATTAACATAGTATCGTATCGCATCGTATCGTAGTATCGCATCGCATCGCATCGCAGTATCGTAGTATCGTACGTATCGATTATACAAGAATATGCAGGAGAACATTCCACCGATCGTTAACAAACTCGCGAGATTATTAATAGCAAGTACAACAAACTATAGATTTAGTACAATATGTACATCGCTTAACAACATGAAAAATAAAGAAAAAAACAGATTTCTCGCTTGTTTAGTCTCTATTTACCATCATCAAAGCTATTTAATCACCCGAATTTGGTAAGGTCTTTATCCGAGATAAAGATCATTCTCCAAATGCAAAATCCGTATACACTAACACACCGTGTTAAATTGGTTTATATGATACAATTCGAAGAGATAGAATCATTAACGATAACTTGATTAAGGTGTGGTGTTTATAACATGCAGTTCGTAGTTAATCACTTGAATTAAGCCTAAAAAGTACATCGACTAAAAGGTAATACATAGAAGATCAAGACAACGTACTATAGTTTAGTACAATAGGTACATCGACTAAAAGGTAATACATGAAGATCAATACAAGTCCGAAACAATCGAACTATCACCAAATTATAAGAAGGATATTCAAGTTCAAAGAACTAAATTATCATGCCCGGAATTCACAAGGTGATGAATTACAAGTTCGAAGCTTATGAACTAGGCCTATCTATTACATGATGATACAATGTAGATCAAAAACCTCAAGACACCAAGGCACATAGTAAGCCTACGAACTAGGCCTATCTATTGCATTAAGGCACACAAGATCGTAGTACGTAGTATCGTATCGCGCACGCATCGCGCATCGCATCGGCGTATCGCACGCAGTATCGCATCGTGCTCAAAATGACTCTCCTTTCGATTTTTTGTTCCAAGGTCTATGTCCCCCAAGTCCTTGATATGAACCGAATGTCTTCTTACAGCTTCAAGCACTCATATTTACTTCTTTTCGGAGCATGTTTCGATACTACTTTTTCTTTAGATCATTTCTTTTAGGCCTCTTCTTGTTCTTGGGTTCAATCACATTAGGCCACCATGCCAATCGGCTTTCTCTTGCAGCAGACATAAGCCTTAAACAATCGTTCCCATGTTTCTTTCATCATCCGAACCGAAGAGGCATGTCTATTACCGTTTTTGTTCGGTGAATTACCTCCGTCGTGAGGCTCAGGTTTCTTTAACAAGGTATCTAGACTCGACAATTTTGCCGCGGCCTTTGAATTCCATAATCTGCGCAGCTGCCTTTGTTTCTTCTTCTTTGTAGGAGTTGCAATAGGATTATGAAGGCTTGTATAACTTCATCACCATTTTCTTGTATTTTGTAATCGAAAAAGTTGCACACCAAAAAACAGATCAAAATCCAAGTTTACACACACATTTGAGTCAAACAAAATGAAGACATAATATGTTCATTTCAAACAGAATACCTTCTTGATTCTCCCATAGCAGTCTCATTTAAGGCTTAATTCAAGTGACTACTTCAAGGCACATATATCGGGCTCATTTAAGGCTTAATTCAAGGGACAGAATATCATATATGGCTCATATAAGGCTCATATAAGGCATACACTATCACTAACAGTATCATATACAGCATACAATATCGCATCGAAAAATGCAAAGATCGATAAAGATGATCGCATCGTAACGAATAAGAATGATCGCAAACAACATCAGGCTCATTTAAGGCTTAATTCAAGTGACTACTTGCATCCCTGACATTGCAGCCTCAACACAATCTTCTTGGTGGTTTTTGCCGAGAGACCCAACCACAACAACAAAAGATTAAAGAAAGACACCAAACCATTAATATTATCCACCACTTCCCTTAATTTCACAATGAAGGGTTATAAAACCACCAAGACGAACAGATACATTGCATAGCCGAGTTCTAAAACAGATTAACAAGGACTCCAGAATAATTTACAGTCCTAAAAGCCGTCAATACAAACACCTAATCCACCACAAAATTGATCAAGGAGCAAATCCAACATTCAAACTGATAGTGTACTCAATATTATCATATAGAGTTAACTCCATGCAACATGAGCGTGTTCAAATGGTATGGGCATGCCATTATCTAGAACACGTCGTGCATACACGTGAAAAGAAAGGAAGGAAATAGCAATTGAATGATAAGCATATTCTAAGGACACATTCATTAAGGAGAAAAATAACAAAAAGCATACAATTGAAAAACAAGTCCAACATTTTCATATGCTAAGGACACATTCATTAAGGAGAAAAATAACAAAAGCATACAATAGAAAAACAAGTCCAACATTTTCACAGGTTTTCAGAATCAAATTTAATTAGTATTAAAGGGAAGAAATTTCAAGGAACATGGAAACCAATCTCATATTGTTTGAAATGCCAAGTATGGAGGGTTAAAAACACTTTCAACATTTTTAACGGAATTATATCTATATCTCTGTTTTCAAATGCTCATGAAAACATGGTATACAAAAACATCCATGGCAGCATAAGAAAAAGAACATCTTCAAAGTAACCATTCAATTAGATGAATTAAAAAAGTCACAAAATGTTAAATTGCATCAAACAAAAGCATCAGGGATTTCAATCCTCTGAATAAATATGTTCAAAAAGTACTTTAAGAGCTAATACATAATTGAAAAAGAAGGAAAACATAGATATAGATCAGTCACCACCACCTTGTTGTAGACATAGGTGACTAACCCATCAAAACAAGCTAATCGTTTCCATTCCAATTTCATTTGATGAAAACGGCAACTCCGTCGCTTCTACTCCACATTCTCTCCGAAAATCAATTGCTCATTTGAAACCCGTTTTCGAATCAATTACAGGATGACATTTTCACTTAGTATCGCATATACAATCACATTTTCATACAAAGAGCAACTTGTATTAATATGATCGATTGAAATACGATTTACGTAAAATATAACTACTACAACATCACGTTCTAAATAGCACCCCCAACCCAACAAGCCTTTTCCATGCATAATATCAAGCAAGTTTCAAATTGCTAAGTGTGACTTTAAGGGGAGGGGGAAAGGGCAGAGAGGAGGAGGACATGAAATGCTAATAGAGCTGCTGCATTTGAGCTGGTAAATAGTTGAAAGAAGAAGTAAAAAGCATAGAAAGAACCTTGAAAACGAGAGGTGAAGATATCTTGGCTCTACGAGTAACGAGCAAAAACAACAAATATTTTAGGACGAAATTGAACCTTTCTCATCGATGATAAACCGGAAGGCCAAGCAAATGGCAACCGAAAAAAAAAAGCAAGCAGTCAATTTCATAATCCGACAATTAAAAATCGTACGTATTACTCAAGCAAGCAAAAAGAGGAGAAATCAAGACCTGCGATTGATGGAAATGAGTTAAGCAGCCATAGAAAGCGCCTCGAATCATCGATGATGATGATCCCGCCATCTTTATTGCTTCCTCTTCTTCTTCAGCAATTGAGGTAAGAAAATGGAAAGGTAAGAATTTCAGGTGTGCGTTTGACAGTATCAAATAGGGGTATATTCGTTCGGTGAAATTTAATGCAACTAAAAAATTGAAGTTGGATTAGCACTTAATTAAGGGAGAAAAAGTGGACTATAAACTAATTTTTCCTATTATTATTTCCTTTACATATTATTATTATCGTATTTATCTTGTAGTGATTTATTGACTAAGTCACATTAACTCTATATATTTGTAGTCTCTCCCTTTAGATGAATGAATAAAATACAATACACCACTTTAAATTATGTTATGGTATCAGACTGACTCGATTTTCTCACTCTTGTTACGCCAATTCTCTCCTAAACCCTAACCCTCTCCATTCTTCCCCCCCCCCTCCCCTCAAAAAAAAAAAAAAAAAAAAAAAAATTCTGTCGGAGGCTTTCTTCTCCGGCAATTCTTATTGCAACTCCCATCCTCTCCGGTGACTCACCCCAGCTAATTCATCTCCAAAGCTTGATTCCACCCCCGTGTTCCCCAAAGCTTGACTTAAAAAAAAAAAAAAAAAAAAAAAAATACAGCAAATCTACTTCCGGTGATTCTTCTCCGGTGATTCTTCTATCCCACCAGACCTACTTCCAAGAAGTTTTGATCGGCTAAATTACAATTTTGGACCTCTAACTAGACACTTTTTCGATTTTGGTCCTGGTTTCTCTCCGACGGCAGTTCAGGACTATTTTTGCAAAAAAAAGACAACTTACAGGACTAAAATTGGTCTTTTCCGGCGACAATTTTAATCTTGTAAGTGATTTTTCCGGTGACAATTTTAGTCTTGTAAGTGGTCTTTCCGGCATTCAGGACTATTTTTGCAAAAAAAAGACCACTTACAGGACTAAAATTGTCGCCGGAGAAAAACCAGGACCAAAATCGAAAAAGTGTCTAGTTAGAGGACTAAAATTGTAATTTAGCCAGCTTTGTTCTACTCCGACTGCAATTCCTTCTTTTTGCTGCTCCAATTCTCAGCTCCTCCTCCGATAGCAATTCGGACAGCAATCTAGCTGCAATTCCGCCCCATTCCCTTCTCTCAGAGGAAGGAAAACACGGGTGACCGGAGACAATAACCGCCAAACACCGGATCCTCTAGAATCGTCGGAACCATTACCATCTCCTCCTCTCAAAACAACAAACCGCTACCTTCTCCTCCTCTCAACTACCTTGATGCTGCTACTCCGGCTTGAAAACAGAACGGCAAAGTTGATCGTGCAATCTTCGACGGTGTTGACTTTCTAGAGGGATCACGCGGCTGATAGGTTTTACTTCTTCTTTTTATTTTACTAAAAACAAAAAAAACAAAAAAAAAAGTACAAAGAAAAACAATCTTTAATATATATATATATATATATATATATATATATATAAAACCCAATTACCCGCTAATTGACCTGGAAAAAACACAAGAAAACCCGTTTTTAAAACCCGGTAACCTGCTAAAAAAAAAGAAAAAACCTTTAAAAAAACGGATCACGGAATGAAAGAGTGGGGAGTTGGAATGGGAGTGTAGAGTTGAATAGGAGTGGTGTAGGTTTTTTTTTTTTTTTTTTTTTTTTTGGGTTATGTGGTTGTGTAGATTGACTAAATGTTTTTCTTTACACCATTATCCCACTACTGACAACATAACTGCCACATACAAAATAACCCACTATCCTTCCCATTTTTTCACCCTTATAAATAGAATTCAAAATTCACAGAAGATACCACCAGTTTCCATTATACCCATTCACAAAAAAAACTCTTTCTAAATATGATCGCCCCAAATTTTGCACAAACAAAAATAACCATGGTTCGACCTCGACAAAAAAGGGTTTCGGTCTATACAAATCCACCTGATAGATGCTCTCCCCCACCAGGGTCTCATGTAACTCTCTCACCGGGGTCTTCTGTAACTCCAAATGATGCACATATGTCCGCTCTCGAGGAGACCGAAGAGTGTTACATTATTGATTTTGACCCTCAGTTTTATTCTATTGCTACTGTCGACAGCTCCGATGGTTCTGATATTTGTGTGGTTGCCGAAAAAGGGGCAGGTATCTTGTTATTTGTATTACAATCATTGACTAAATATTTGTGTATTCCAAACTACATATTTTTTTAAATAATGTTGTTCATATCTTAAATATTGTTTTTTTGTAGGTGGCATGCAGAGATTATCCCCATCCTAGACACGTGTGTTTAACGTACCCGTTTGACAGGTCACCTCACGAACACTACTGTGACATGGTATTCTTTCTATCAATTTACTTTCTCTTTTCATATTCTTTTAAGGGAGACTGTATGGTAGTAGTATCTTACCCTGTGTTACTGAAAGATTTGTGTTGCCATTGTAGTGTGATTGTTTTGTTTGTGATATGCCCGCTCCTTGCAACATGTGGATTGGTGTTCGCGGACATTGCCACGCTCTGGACACAAAAGCATGGCGGGATAAGCGAGATAAAACTAGGAAAAAATGTCTACTTTTATAAATAAATGTCTACTTTTATAAAAAAATGTCTACTTTTATGTGTTGTCGTTTGTTTTTCCCTTTGCATTTCGCTCTTTTTCCCGAAATCATTTGTTTTTTTCCATATCCTTTAATGTTAAACATATTTTAGTTTCATGTTGTATTTTTATTTTTTTATGTTAAATAGCAAACTCTTTTTTTTTATTATTTTTTTTTTGTATATCTGCCAAAATTCTACAATGACGTTTACAATGATTTAAATTTCTAATATCTGCAATGATTTACATTTCTAATATGATTTATATTACAAATGATTATATCTGCTAGAGTTGATATATTAGGAATTTGAAATTGATTGTTGTTATTTTAGATATTAGAAATGTTCTCGTATTTCTAAAATGTTTTCGTATTTCTAAAACTCTAGCAGATATAATCATTTGTAATATAAATCATATTAGAAATGTAAATCATTGCAGATATTAGAAATGTAAATCATTGTAAACGTCATTGTAGAATTTTGACAAATATACAAAAAAAAAAAAAAAAAAAAAGAAAGAAAAGAGTTTGCTATTTAACATAAGAAATGAAAATACAACATGAAACTGAAATATGTTTAACATTAAAGGATATGGAAAAAAAAACAAATGATTTCGGGAAAAGGAGCGAAATGCAAAAGGAAAAACAAACGACAACACATAAGAGTAAACGACAACATTTATTCATAAAAGTAGATGTTTTTTTCTAGTTTTATCTCGCATATCCTGCCATGCTTTTGTGTCCAGAGCGTGACAATGTCCGCGAACACCAACCCACATGTTGCAAGGAGCGGGCATATCACAAACAAAACAATAACACTGCAATGGCAACACAAATCTTTCGGTAACACATGATAAGATACTACTATCATACAGTCGCCCTTAAAAGAATATGAAAAGAGAAAGTAAATTGATAGAAAGAATACCAGGTCACAGTAGTGTTCGTGAGGTGACCTGTCAAAATGGTACGTTAAACACACGTGTCTGGAATGGGGGTAATCTCTGCATGCCACCTACAAAAACAATACTTAAGATATGAACAACATTATTTAAAAAAATATGTAGTTTGGAATACACAAATATTTAGTCAGTGATTGTAATACAAATAGCAAGATACCTCATAATGGGATTAGGATACTCTATGGTTTTTTAGTAAACTGTCGGGTGAACAGGGTCTGCTTCACTGTCGACTTGTTTAGATTTTTCTACAAACTCATCAAGTGTCCGGATCTCGGAAGGTACTCTTTTCAAAAGAGAAACAAGGTGTTTCAGCCCGTGTCGAAAAGGAAGTCTTCGCACAGTGACTGGAAACCCCGGGTCTTTTTTGTCCGACATGGGAACGACGCCCTCATAACCGACTGGAGGGAAAGAGGTGACAAAAGTGATGCGAGACACAATCGTCAATCTTCGGCAGAAGCTCGGATTATCGAGAACTCAGGATTCGAGGTCTTGACCGAAGATCTGAGGATGTTGTACGGCTTAGCGAGATTAGAGACTGCTGGACCCGTCCCTTAAGAGCCCTTATCTGATGTCGATCGGGCCGACTGTAGGAGTTTTACTTACTTTCTTTTTCTTGTGCACAATTATTGCTTACTTTATATGTTGTTGATACTTCACGTTTTTTGTGCAGTGAACAAGTTTGGAAGTCTGGTGAACCTGGTCAAGGCGCCAAAGTTGAGGGCGCCCGTTGCCTAAAATTCTACTCCTGATGTCCCCGGCTCTTCCCAGAGCCGACCCTCTAGCGTCGAAACCCCAACTCCTGCTATGGCTGCTACACCGACAGCTCCCCCGACTTTGACCGTCGAGATGCCACCCACGACTTTCGGAGGACTTCGAGATGAACCAGAAGATCTGGTGGATCTGACAGACGTATCGACCCAAAACCCTAAGGGTTCTCTAGTCTCGGCCAAGAAGAAGAATGCCTTGGCGTTATTGATGAAGAAGAAACAGCAAGAGGACCGCAGGGGGTCAAAGCGAGCTCGCGAGTCGTCTGAAACCGGTGAGTTTACCATTTCTAAATATTAGCTTCCTCTATCGCTCTCAACCTTCGACCTATATTGCCATATTAACTTCCCTTCTACAGATTAACGTCGCTGCCAAAGCTGCTATGAGGAGGTTGAATAAACATGTGGATAGCGAGGACAAGTACAAATCCCAGGTTCGACATCTGAATAAGGACTTGATGGCATTGAGGGCGGAGAAAGCAGGTCAAGTGGCCCTTTATGAAGAGTTGTTGAACAAGTGTAAGGAAGTCGAGACCGAGCTAGTGAAAGCGACTGATGGTCGGGTGGCAGACCAAGACATGCATAAAAAAGAAGTCGAGGAGTTGCGAGCTCGACTTGAGGCGGCTACATCTGAGAATATTAAGTTGAAGGAAACCATTGATGGGTTTCCCTCCAAACATGATTCTGCCATCAGGTCGGCT
Organism: Gentiana straminea; assembly: GCA_036785695.1. NCBI lineage: Eukaryota > Viridiplantae > Streptophyta > Magnoliopsida > Gentianales > Gentianaceae > Gentiana > Gentiana straminea. The sequence goes on along the minus strand of JAVUPR010000061.1, from coordinate 19,376,436 downwards.
GTCGAGGAGGCTATTCAGTCTGTTCGTAAGTCCGGAGATTTGGAGAGAGACATTGATATGCTGATGGCGACGGCGATCCAGGGAGGGTATACAATGGTGGTCAATGACGCGTTGAAGGTCATCCCAGACTTAAACCATGATCTTTGGGAGAATGCTAAGTTGTACGATGCGGCGTCGATGGAGAGGTATAACATGTTCGCTGAAGAGTTCCGAAAAGGGGAACTGATTTTCTAGAAGTACCAAGTCTCGACTCCCGGGGTGGAAATGCCTTCTGATGCAGCTCTACCCGACCCGCATGTAATGCTACCGAGCCTGTCATAGCCTCGAATGTTTGAACTCTCCTTTGTGTGTTTTTCAAAAAATTGACGGATTTCTGACTTTATTTTAGCCCGTCGTATGTTGACTTGGCTTATTTTGCTTTTCAAAGTCTGTAATCTCAATTTTTCTCTTGCTTGGTTTATATTTCTGACAGACCTAAACCTAACCTTGGAAACGGCGCCAGAAAGCTGACGGACATTACCTAGGCTATACAGATCCTAACCGGCAGTGTACCGGGTCAAATTGTAGTGCTAGTCTCGGTGAGTCGTGTCGTATTCCTCGGGAAAACATGGTAACTCTTTTAAGTGGGGTTAAACACCAAGAAGCTATTATTAACTCGATCTAAGTCGCAGCTTTTAACTTTTCCTCGGGTTAGATTATGTTAGATCGCTTAGATTAGTTAGTAATGTTAGAGTTAGATGTTAGTAAAACGAGAAAATAAAACAAATAAATACTAATATAATATATATATTTTTTGGATCTAGCCAAGAATACTTTACCGAATCAATATATCTTTTTAGTTAATAAATGAGACATCTTTTCCTTTATTCAGGTCAAATTATATATGAACCGGTGTACTCCTAAGCTAGACAACTCCTCCTCACACGAGCGTATGAAATTGTCATATGTCCATTGCATCACTCCAAGGTCCACAATCGTTACGGTTTTTCTGAACAGGTCCCGAGTACAAATCTACCTTTAGATAAAAAGGAGTCATTCCGTTCGTCAAACGGTCAATTTTATTTAAAAGGCTCCGGTTGTCAAAGCCGGACGATTCAACTTTCCGGTTTAAGTTTCAATTAAACTGATGATTTAACATTATTACGATCTCGAGTACAAATTATAATAAGATTTGTTTTTCTAGGACAAATCTGCCCCCGGGTAGGAAACTGGGTTCCGTTGTCACGTTTTCACTCGGCCAATTTTACCCTCCGGTCTTTCTATTTTAACGTTTCATTAAGCGCAGAAAGAAAGAGATTCATCATAATTGATTTTAATCATTATTACCGGAGTCGATCATTCATTTTACCAAAAGATTAACTATTTCGATTCATATCTTGGCTAGATATATTTTTAATTTAACATAGATATATATATCGATTCTCGTCAAAATGTCATGGATTAAACGACGGAAGTTTTCCATAATAAATTCAATCGAAGATGACAAAATTCTATTACAACCAAATTTAGCCTTTCGATCCAAACACTTATCAAATTCTCACATATATATATAGATAGATATAATTATATAGAATAACAAAAAGTAAAACTCAATAAAATTACCCGTTTACTTCGTATCTAAGTTGTATTCTTGAAAATAAGAACCTTTCCAAAAGCATTTTCCTTCGATAATTTTCTCGAAAGCATTACAACATTACTACTATTATTTATCAAAACATATATACATACATGTACATACGTATATACGGCCCCGAAAAGAAAATTAAAAGAGAAACGAGATGAAAAACGAGATCTAGATCTAGATCTATATATATATATATATAGATAGATCTATCACATATATATTCATATATAGAATATATATATATACATGAAGGGTGTGTGTATATATATATATATATATATATGTATATATATATATGATCTTCAAAACAAAAAAATAAAAAAGAAAGAAAGATGGACGAGAAGCAGCAAAAAGAGGAGAAAGAAAGGGGCAAAGCTCATGTGTTCATGAATGGCTCTGTTATATAGCCACAAATTGAAGTGCCGGATCGATCCGGCTTTTCACCGGATTGATCCGGCCTTTCTTTTAAATTCGTATCTTCTCGCGTCGACTTCAATCTTCGCCGTTCCGTCGTAAATTTTAATTTTTCTGCACGATCACATAGAAACGAACCACGAGCAAATCCGACACCAAAAGTTTTAACGTAAAATCCTTGGGCTCCAAGTATCGACATAACTCTCGTCTCGTTATTCGCATTCGCCTTACGCTTCCGCAAGAAATCTTATCTTTTGTACCCGAACACAAAGAAACGAACCACGAGTAATTCGACAATAAAAGTCCAAAAGCACAAACATTTGCAATGTGGAAATTTATTTTTATTAATATAAATAAAATACAATAAAAATACCATAATTTATATAAAAATTACTACTTTCAAAGATCTACAACTTTCATGAAGGACTCTTCTTCGAAAATGTCGTTTTGATGAACCATTCGTTCGTCGAAGATATAATTCGTTAGTGGTACCACTAACCACCGAGCCCACTCGACCACTTGAGCTTAAGTTAGTGGCACACTCTTATATCCCTAAAAATACCTCTTTTAGGCCTCAAAACGTGTCGTCACTCGGGGTTTTGGTCATCCTAAAGTTCTGCAATAAATTACCAAAATACCAAGCGTAGATCCGATACGACACTCCGGTTACTAAACCGGTACAAAACTTATAAAAACTTATAAAAATACGATAATTTATATAATAACTACTACTTATACATTTGAATAAAACTTAGTAATTTTGACTTGATTTGATACAATAATGCTCAAAATGGTATCAATATTGGGGTAAAATGTCGTAATAATGATCATAAATTTATCTCTCATCACAACCCCTACTTAGCTTTTGGTCGTCCTCGATCAAAACAAGCGATAAAACAAAATGAATAAGAGATAAATTTATGAAGATAGAAGGTATAAGGAACAACCGAGATAATACAACCTTTAGAATTATAACCAGGCTTTAACCTCAATATAAATGTATAACGAGTGTGTGTGTGACATGTGCCTTTTCAATTTCCACTATCCTCTCTTGAATAAATCAAGCAAAACACACAAATATCCATTTAGATTGTACCCTAACGACTTTCCTAGGTATAAGCGATGAGCCGTTCCACACAAAGTTCTCCCCGTGTACTTATTAGGATAATCCCTAAAGCATATCATTCAGTTTATACTGGGGATAGTCAGAAGATAACTAAGTTTTCAACCATTCTTAAACTTTTTTTTTTCTCTTTTTTTCGTGTGATGAACTTAATTTCACATGTGTAGCATATGCCTTCATTCCCAAGCAAATAGGACATTTCGTGATAACACCCTAGCCGGACTACTATCATCGGCGGTCGGGAGCTTTTAAACCTCATAGTGATATAGGACGTTTCGTGATAACACCCTACTGCACTCAAATCATTGGTAGCTACAACCGACATATATATAGTTCATCTTTATTTATTTTTTTTTTTTTTTTTTTTTTTCATAAACTTAACTTATATCCTTTCTATCACATTCAAACCTTCGTATATTCACAAGTACACGTTCAAAAATTAGGTACTAAGTTACCGCAAATCTCTATAGAATAACCACTAGGATACTGAATGGATACTGTTTAAAATTTTTCGCTTCAATATCAAAGGCTTACGTGAACAATGAATTCATGTTACACAAATATATTTGGAATTACGATGCACTTACGGTTCACATTGGTTATACACATCCAAATTGATCATTATATCTTCAAATCCATGAACTATATACCTTATACAATTTATTTTAATCAACTAAATAATGCTCGAAAAAAAATCGAAAACTAAGAGATTTATTGATACAAAATAAACACTAATTCCATTGCTAGACCAACGACTCCACTCCCCACTTACGAACTTACATTGTCCCCAATGTAAAGTGAGTGTAAATAAGTTGTTGGGAAAGCAATGGTGCACTAAAACAAGTCAAAACAAATACTCGGATGATAAAAAAGGATGGGTGGGTGGGTCAAAGTTATGACCGTTGTGTGTGCAAATAAAATAAAAGTATGTGGAGTGTGACCAAAAGGGTAGATAAACACACCACATAAACTTTTATTGATTTAAAACACACAATATTCCACAGTAGTTGAACTAATACATGCCACACATTATTTGAAATTTAAAACAGACTAGATCATGATATAAAATGTATGGCAAAGTATTAACTCTGAGTCTTTTATACCCAGATCCTCAAGGGTTATTTCAAATCGTTCTAACAATCTAAGTCCAAGAAATGATGCATTTGAATTTTATCTTTGTTATCCATCAGGATTTTCGGATAACCACCTAATCATTCCTTTTTAATGACATTCAAACATTCATCCTAAGACTTGGTGAAACAAAATGAAAATCAATCCGAAGTATTACCAAAGTATCATCCAAAGTATGAGTAATTATTATATTTAACATTTTTACGGGCGCCTCCCGGTAGCGCTTTTGGTTAACGTCGTTTGCTCGACCAAAATGATAATGATTAACTAATATAATATACTAAACAAAACGGGATACTTCTAACAATTACTCACAAAAGCACGTAACAATTAAGCACATAATCCACTAAAAATAAATGCTTAAGGAGTAAAAAGGAAAGATAGTACCCGTCATTGACTACATTTATAGTCTATAGCCGTACTTTGCCGTGCTTTAGTTTTCTAAGGCACCGGTGGTGGGTCATCCTCACGCACCGCATCCGTCTTTTTTATCAATATAGCTTTCCAACATATGTTAGACGAATGCTGTCGAATCCAACGGTTCTTGACCTTTTCCTTTGATTTTCGAGCTTTGGGTTTACAAGCTTTCACATTATTGCTAAAGTCATCTTCTTCAATTACCTGCATGTTAGTACGATCCACCACAAGAGAACACAAAGTGTCTACACAAGAACTAGATTCTAGTGTAATGTATGGATATTTCAATGAATTGTAAATGTTGAAGATAACGCTCTCATGATTAACTCCCAAACTAAACTCTCCCTTACAAACATCGATGAAAGGGATATTAATATTTAAGCACCGAAAAGTGTCGAGAAAACATGCATACTTCTCATCGTTAAACGAAGATGGTAAAGCTTCCTTGAATGATTGTGCCTTTTGAGGACATCGTGTGTCATCATTCAGTACCTTTTTCTTCAAAATATGCAGTGGATATGGTGATGCCCTTCCAGGTTGAACCGATGTGAATTTAGGTTGAGCCGGATAAGGTTCGGTTTGAAATGGCCCTTTAGATTCCATATTCTTCTTATATTTACCATCTAAATCATCATCTACTTCATTATTCCCGAATTTTTCTAATCCATTACTTCCACAGATCCTTCCACTTCTGGTAATAACAGCATTTACCCCACTCAGATTTCTTTCGATATTACTTGGCAATCCTTCTGAGGGTTTACTGTTTTTACGTTCTACTTCTCTACTCAAGTGATATTCCATATTCCTAATGAAGCTTCTATAATTCTCATTCCTTGGTATCATGTCCACTCATATATGTTTTCAACGTACTCATATCCTTACCGATCGTACCTATAGAAGTTATCATAATTTCCATATTTTGAGCTTGAGTAGATATCATACCCATCGATTTTCCATTAATTTCTCCCATTTATCAACTCCTTCAAGTTGAGTTGAACTCTGAGTTACTGGTATGCTTTGAGTGGTATGTTGTGGATATGATCTAGGTAATGATTGTAGATTCTGATTCGAGGTATCTCCTTGATAAACTAGATTTGGATTCTTATATTGGATTGGATACGGTGGTTGTCCTTGCTTACTAGGGGTTTCAGACCAATGAAAAGTAGGGTGATCTCTTCTAAATAGCATTAAACGAGTTTGAATATGCGTTGTTCAAATTCCTATGCTGTTGAAGAAAACTCACCTTTTCCCTTGAATATCCTTTTGGTTCTTCCATCCCTAATGACACATTATCATGATTCGAGTATTCATTTGTTTTACTATTTCCCGAACTCAGGTTCTTATTCTGTTGTAAACCATCAAATTTCCTACTCAAATTCTCCAAGTGTGCTAGAACTTCCGTATTCGGTGTGTATTCTCCTGCAAAAACTACTTTTCTTGTGCTAGAACCGGTTTCCCACATTCTCGTTATTTTTGGAAATCTTTTCTATAGCATCGTAAACTATTTGGGCTTCACTCATTATTAACGAACCACCACATGCATGATCACATCCGCACGTGAGTCTTTCCTTAATTTACGACGTAAAAAGTTGGATTTGCATATCTAAGGAATAACCATGATCGGGACAAGCTCTTAATAATTTTTTAAATCTTTCCCAAGCATTCTCAAACGTTTCTTCGGATCCTTGTTTAAAGTTGGCAATTTCGACTATTAATTCCAATTTTCTACCAGGAGTAAAATATTGCTTTAAAACTCGGATTGAATATCCTCCCAACTAGTCAATGAATGATGTGGAAGTGACAAAAACCAATCTCGTGCTCTTCCTTTTAAAGAAAAAGGAAACATAGACATCCTCGTTAATTCCCGATGAGCACCATGACTTTTGGCTGTATTACACAATTCTTCGAAAAGATAGAGGTGATGATGTGGATCCTCATCATCTTCTCCTAGAAATTGGGCTCTTGTGTCAATTAAACCAAAAAGATGAGATTTTATTTCAAAATTATTTGCTCCTTTATTGGGTAAACGAATTGGATTATTAATCTGGTACCTTCTTACGGTCTGATCACATATAGGTCTCGGGTTAGGCTGGTTTCGATTATTACGATTATGCTTATTCCGATTCTGATTATTTCTATTATTCTGATTCTGGTTATTAGGTTGAGGTAAATTCTGATTAAGGTTTTGGCCATACCCTTGAGCATGAGCAATCCCTTGTTCAGGTGTTTCACCAACGGTTTCGGCCATTTTCGTAACTCGATTTGACAATTCTTGTGGAATAGAAAATATCGAATAGAAAATAACACAAAATCGATAAAAAAACCACATTTTTTTTTCTCCTCGGTAATTACCGAATCCACTCGATATTTACCGAGTAGTTTTTTTTTTTTTTTCGTTTTTTTTTTTTTTTTTTTTCTCTCTCTCTCTCGGTAATTACCGAAGCCACTCGGTATTTATCGAGTATTTTTATAAAAAAATTGATATCTTACCAAATAGGTAGGTACCAATGAAAATAAAAATACAAATGAGATTGAGAAATGTATTGACTTATCCTCGGCTGTTATGACCACGTTTACTTTCTACTATCGAAAATAGAAAATAACTCGAATTTAATAGAAGAAGAAAATTGGTAACTAAAAGAAGATAGATACCAACGGAAAATAAAAATAGAAATGTGATAAGAAAAGTGTTGACTTATCCTCGAGAATTTTGAGCTAATACAAGTAGTAACCCTAGACACAAAGAAAGAAATTAGCGACGTTTTCCCGGCAACGGCGCCAAAATGCCGACGACCTAAACCTAACCTTGGAAACGGCGCCGGAAAAGCTGACGGACATTACCTAGGCTATACAGATCCTAACCGGCAGTGTACCGGGTCAAATTGTAGTGCTAGTCTGGTGAGTCAGGTCGTATTCCTCAGGGAAAACATGGTAACTCTTTTAAGTGGGGTTAAACACCAAGAAGCTATTATTAACTCGATCTAAGTCGCAGTTTTTAACTTTTCCTCGGGTTAGATTATGTTAGATCGCTTAGATTAGTTAGTAATGTTAGAGTTAGATGTTAGTAAAACAGAAAATAAAACAAATAAATACTAATATAATATATAGATATATTTTTGATCTAGCCAAGAATACTTTACCGAATCAATATCTTTTTAGTTAAAATAAATGAGACAGATCTTCCTTTATTCAAGGTGTAAATTATATATGAATCGGTGTACTCCTAAGCTAGACAACTCCTCCTCACACGAGCGTATGAAATTGTCATATGTCCATTGCATCACCCAAGGTCCACAACTCGTTACGGTTTTTCGAACAGTCCCGAGTACAAATCTACCTTTAGATAAAAAGGAGTCATTCCGTTCGTCAAACGGTCAATTTTATTTAAAAGGCTCCGGTTGTCAAAGCCGGACGATTCAACTTTCCGGTTTAAGTTTCAATTAAACCGATGATTTAACATTATTACGATCTCGAGTACAAATTATAATAAGATTTGTTTTTCTAGGACAAATCGCCCCCCGGGTAGGAAACGGGTTCCGTTGTCACGTTTTCACTCGGCCAATTTTACCCTCCGGTCTTTCTATTTTAACGTTTCATTAAGCGCGAAAAGAAAGAGATTCATCATAATTGATTTTAATCATTATTACCGTAGTCGATCATTCATTTTACCAAAAGATTAACTAATTCGATTCATATCTTGGCTAGATATATTTTTAGTTTAACATAGATATATATATCGATTCTCGTCAAAATGTCATGGATTAAACGGTTTGAGTTTTCCATAATAGCTTCTCAAGCATTTATGACAAAATTCTATTACAACCAAATTTAGCCTTTCGATCCAAACACTTATCAAATTCTCACATATATATATAGATAGATATAATTATATAGAATAACAAAAAGTAAAACTCAATAAAATTACCCGTTTACTTCGATCTAAGTTGTATTCTCAAAATAAGAACCTTTCCAAAAGCATTTTCCTTCGATAATTTTCTCGAAAGATTACAACATTACTACTATTATTTATCAAAACATATATACATACATAGACATACGTATATACGGGCCCGAAAAGAAAATTAAAAGAGAAAACGAGATTTAAAACGAGATCTAGATCTAGATCTATATATATATATATATATAGATAGATCTATCACATATATATATCATATATAGAATATATATATATACATGAAGGGTGTGTGTATATATATATATATATATCATATATGTATATATATATGATCTTCAAAACAAAAAAATAAAAAAGAAAGAAAGAAAAGAACACAGACGAGAAGAAAGGAAAAAGATGAGAAAGAAAGGGGCAAAGTCTCTGTTCATGAATGGCTCTGTTATATAGACTAAAATTGAAGTGCCGGATCGATCCGGCTTTTCACCGGATTGATCCGCCTTCTCTTTTAAATTCGTATCTTCTCGCGTCCGACTTCAATCTTCGCCGTTCCGTCGCAAATTTTAATTTTTCTGCACGATCACATAGAAACGAACCACGCGCAAATCCGACACCAAAAGTTTTAACGAAAAATCCTTGGGCTCCAAGTATCGACATAACTCTCGTCTCGTTATTCGATTCGCTTCGCTTCCGCAAGAAATCTTATCTTTTGTACCCGAACACAAAGAAACGAACCACGAAGTAATTCGACAATAAAAGTCCAAAAGCACAAGTATTTGCAATGTGGAAATTTATTTTTATTAATATAAATAAAATACAATAAAAATACCATAATTTATATAAAAATTACTACTTTCAAAGATCTACAACTTTCATGAAGGACTCTTCTTCGTAAAAATGTCGTTTTGATGAACCATTCGTTCGTCGAAGATATAATTCGTTAGTGGTACCACTAACCACTGAGCCACTTGACCACTTAAGTTAGTGGCACACTCTTATATCCCTAAAAATACCTCTTTTAGGCCTCAAAACGTGTCGTCACTCGGGGTTTTGGTCATCCTAAAGTTCTGCAATAAATTACCAAAATACCAAGCGTAGATCCGATACGACACTCCGGTTACTAAACCGGTACAAAACTTATAAAAACTTATAAAAATACGATAATTTATATAATAACTACTACTTATACATTTGAATAAAACTTAGTAATTTTGACTTGATTTGATACAATAATGCTCAAAATGGTATCAATATTGGGGTAAAATGTCGTAATAATGATCATAAATTTATCTCTCATCAATTTCTCTCTTGGCTTTATCTGTTTGTGGACTTGCATGTCGATCAACAATCTTCAATTTTCTCATATTGATGTCTGAAGCCCCCCAAGCATGATGAGAATTAGCAATTCTTATCTTACTTGCTAGACTGATTTGCCTTGGAGAAATATGCGAAAGGTGATTCTCCGCCGTCATACTCGACCTATTTTGCCCTACATTCCTTTGTCTATAACATTTGTATCCAAATTGGATTATAATGTTTCGACGAAATCGATGGTTTAGTCTTCTCGCCGACTTAGGATGTTACTTATATACTTCGCGTGTTTTAATATTTACTTATCCATTTGGACTTTTATAATGTTATGACGAGTCGATTATTATACATTATCCGACCTGTCGACTTAGTATTTAAACCTTGACATTCCTATCCCGTCGGATGTTGAAATGCCCTGACTTTATTATATCGTTGAGCATTATCCGACTGGCGGACTTAGCTTATTGGTCCCGACCTTTTTGTCCCGTCGGACTGAAAGGGCCTTGACCTTGTTAGAAAATGAGCCTTGTCTGGCGTACGGACTTGACTTATTTTCTCCTGTTATTTCTGCCTTAACATTCGCTGTCTCTGAGGACTTCGAAATGTCTTGACTGTATCGATTTTTGTATTATCCGACTTGCGGACTTAACTTATCCTACTGCATCACATCTCAATAAAAGCAAATTCATTAGACATGCCAAATAACTTGTCCGAAGTAGACTTATTACACTGCTTTGAAAGGAAATATGAAAAAGTAAAGAAAATAACATAAACTGAGGATTTACTACTTAGGCATAGTATTTCCTCAGATTGTTGGCATGCCAATGTCGAGGAATTGTCTACCCGTCTGTTCGACCTAGCTGATAAGAACCCGATGGGTGAGCTTTAAGGATCTGGTAGGGACCTTCCCAGTTGGGATCCAATTTCCCTTCATCTCCCTGTCGACTAATTTCATTCTTTCTTAACACCAAATCTCCGACCTTGAAATACTTGTGCCTCACCCTAGCATTATAATATTGGGAGACTTTCTGCTTATACCGTGCGGCACAAATTGAAGCCATTTCTCGACGTTCATCGACCCCATATTTTTCATTTCGGATTCTTGATTCGTTTGTTTCAGCATTGTAAAGTAGAACTCGAGGTGAAGGAACTTTGATCTCGATGGGGATCACAGGTTCACATCCGTAAACTAGTGAGAAGGGTGTTTCTCCTGTAGCTAAATTCGGAGTTGTTCTGTATGACCAGAGAATGCTCGGCAAATGTTGGACCCAATCTCGACCTTGCTCTTCGAGACGTTTTTGATCTCTGTCTTGATCTGTCTGTTAGCTTGTTCTACTTGACCATTTGCTTAAGGGTGTCCTACAGCCGCGAAGTGTTGGGAAATTGTGTACTCTTTACACCATTCTCGAACTCGTCGATCTTTGAATTGCGATCCATTATCCGAGATCAGCACCTTAGGAATCCCATACCTGCATAGAATATTTGTCCACAAGAAACTCTTGATCGTTGCCGCCCGGATGTTAGTTAGGGCTTTGGCTTCGACCCATCTGGTGAAATAATCGATAGCCACTACTACAAATCTATTGTTCCCTGGAGCTCGAGGGAGTGGTCCAATAATTTCGACTCCCCACTGGTCGAAAGGCCAAGCTGATGACAATGGGATCATGTCCTGCGCTTGTAGATGGTTGATGTTATCATGAACTTGGCAGGCCCTGCATGTCTGAACCATAGATATCGCATCTTTTCATATAGTGGGCCAGAAATATTCGGCTAACTTACCTTTTCTTACGAGCATTCTAGCTCTGCAGTGATTTCCACATGCTCCTCAATGGATTTCTTCTAACAAGTATTTGCCTTCTTCTTCCGTCGCACATCTCAACCAAGGTACAACGAAAGACTTTCGATAAAGAACAGACTCGAAAAGGGTATACCTGACCGCATGGACTCAAAGTTTTCTAGCTTGGACTTTGTCTGTTGGGAGAATGTCATCTTTCAAATAAAGCACGATTGGGTCCATCCATGTTGCACTCTGGTTTGCCGGCTGAACTTTGACTTCATTATAGCTTCGAGCTGCTAGGACCTCGACCAAAACTCTCTTTCTCTTATTCTGACTTCTAGGGATCTGCTCAAACTGGATGGTAGTGAACTTGGGTATTCATAGCTTCTTCGATTGGCAGCTGCTAAGTACTTCTTCATAGGTTCTTCATTGGCCTCATATTCTCCCTTAACATGATTCACCACCAACTGCGAGTCGCTATAGACTTGTAGATTCTCGACTCCCAACTTCAACGCGAGCTTCAGCCCTGTGATCATCGCCTCGTACTCTGCCTCATTGTTTGTAGCTTTGAAGTCGAATCTCAGGGCGTAAGGGAATTCTTCACCTTTTGGACTGATCAGTAACAACCCGGCTCCAGCCCCATCTTTATTCGAGGCCCCATCGACTTGTAAAGCCCATTTTTCTGCCCCGGCTTGATTTTCCTGTTCTAACTGGATCGAAATTCCCTCAGCTAGGAAATCGGCTAGGGCTTGACCTTTGACTGTGGTTCGAGGCGCGAACTTGATATCATACTCGGCTAGCACTACTACCCATTTGGCTAATCGACCTGATGTGTCCGGCTTGGCCAAAATTTGTTTCAACGGCTGGTCGGTAACCACCGTAAATGGGTGTGCTTGAAAGTATGCCCTTAATATCCTTGATGCATGAACCAGGGATAAGGCTAACTTTTCTGCTGCTGTATATCGGACTTCGGGTCCATGAAATGCCTTGCTCACAAAAAACATAGGTTCTTGCCCATCTTTACCCTCTCGAACCAGTACAACGCTTAAAGCTTCTTCACATGCCGCCAAGTAGACCAAAAGTTTTTCTCTTTCCCAGGGGGAAGTAAGAGTCGGTAACTCGGTTAGATAATGTTTTAATTCTCCAAAGGCTTTTTGACATTCTTCATCCCATTGAAACGGACTTGCTTTACGAAGGATCTTGAATAACGGAAGAGCTCGCTGTGCCGACCGTGATAAGAATCTGTTTAGCGCCGCCATTCGACCCGTCAGCCTCTGAACCTCCTTCACATTTCGAGGCGCGGGCATATCCTGTAGGGTATCGATCTTATCTTGGTTTGCACGAATTCCACTTTTAGAGATCATATACCCTAGGAACTTTCCCGACCTGACCCCAAACGTACACTTTTTTGGATTTAGCTTCATATGGGTTTTCCTTAACACCAAAAAGACTTCCCGCACGTCGATGATATATTGCTCTAGAGACTTGCTTTTGATGAGTAAATTGTCTACATAAACCTCCATACACTGACCTATCTAGTTGGAGAAAATCTTGTTAACCACTCTCTGATAGGTTGCCCCAGCATTTTTCAATCCAAACGGCATCGTCACATAGCAAAATGTACCAAATTTTGTGATGAAAGCCATTTTCTCGGCATCTCGAGGATCCATTAAAATTTGGTGGTATCCTTTATAAGCATCTAAAAATCCAAAGTCTTCATATTCAACGGTGGAGTCCACTAACCTGTCGATCTTGGGAAGGGGATAAGAGTCTTTTGGGCATGCCTTTTTAAGTCGGTGAAATCGACACACATACGCCAACTCTGATCCGTCTTCTTGACTAGGATTGGGTTAGCGAGCCACTCTGGGTAAAAAACTTCTCTCACAATCTTGGCCGAGAGTAATTTCCCCACTTCCTTCTCGATACCTTCATTTCGTTCCGGAAAGAAGTTCCTCTTTTTTTGCTTGACCGGTTTGCGAGACCCATCAATCTCAAGCTTGTGAACTGTGATGTCGGGAGAGAGACCCGGCTTGTCGTCCGCCTTCCACGCGAAAATCTCTCGGAACTCATTTAAAAGTTCCATCAACTCTTGTTTTCGATCTTTCAGAATCCAGATTCCGACTTGCACACAATTATCTTCCTCGCCTCCCCAGAGTTTGACTTCTTCCACTAGGTCTACCTATACCCAGCTCTTGTCTTCCTCTTCCTCAGGAATTAACTCTTCCAGGAGCACCAAGTTGCAGGTCGATTTCGCGTTCATGAAGATCAAGTTGCAAGTTCTCGTTGCTTCTACATCTCCTCTGATTTCGTGTGAACCAAGTCTGGTAGGAAACTTCATGCTATTGTGATATGTAGGCACGATCGCTCTCAAATCGTATAATGCCGGTCGACTGAGGATAACATTGTAAGTTGAGGGAGCCTTTACCACCACATAGTTCAGTTCGAGTGTGCGGCCTTTCTCCCCTTCCCCAACAGTCGTTAGAAACTTGATAGACCCCATTGGATGGACTGGCTGTCCTGTGAACCCAAGTAACGGGGATGCCAACGGAATTAGCGCTTCGTCTTTCAACTTCATGGCTTTGAAGACGGTATAATATAGTATGTTTACAGCGCTGCCATTATCGACGCATACCCGCCCGACTCTGGTTCGACTTATAATGGCCTCTATGACTAATCCCTCATTGAATCCCTGTGAGGTGGGGACCATGTCTTTGGGCCCATAACCCACTTCAGTGGTGAACTTTAATCTCTTCGAATCATCGGAGGTGATTTCGACACTTTTCTCCTTATCGCCGTCCATCTCCCCCACTCCAAAAATGGTTCCTACGTAGTTCGTAGGTCTGTTGTCTTCATACCGATCTCGTTCGCGTTGGTCGGGAGTACGATCCTGGCACCTATCCGGGGTGCAATCCCGATGCTTGTCTCGATCATACGATCTTCCGTGACGCTTCCTGGGTTCATTGTTTCTCTGCCTGTCCTGGTCGTCATTGGGCGCTTGAACCCTCTTCGCCCTTTAGGCTCTGGATCTTGGGATTAGTCTATCACCTCATCTAACTTCCCTTCTTGGACGGCCGAATCAATGTCCCTTTTCAGATGGTCGCAATTCTCTGTATTGTGGCCAATATCCTCATGGTAGTCATAATACTTGTTCTCGTTTCTCTTGTTTCAAGCTTTCTGAATTGGAGGTGGTTTCCGGGCAATGCCCTTTGATATCATGATCGCCAAAACTTCCTTCCAAGACCGATTGAGCGGAACGAAGTCCTTATCCGTCAACGCTCCTTTCTTTCCTAGTCGATCAAAGATAGGAGATTGCATTCGACTCCATACAAAAGACCTCCCTTCGTGAGCTGGATCTCTGGATGGGTTCTTGTTCGAACCTCGCGTGTCCTTTTTCAAACCTATCCAGAGTGCCTGCTCGTGGTGATGAACCGACTCTGTTCCTTGACCATACAGATGGACGGCGTTGACACATTCGTCCATCGTCCTAGGGATATACCTACTCAGCTTAGAATATAACTTCAAATCCCACAGACCTCCGACAAAAGATGTGATTTTGAGTCGATCATCGGCATCATCGACTAGCATTGCCTCATGATTAAACCTGCTGAGATATTCTAAAACCGTCTCGTCTATTCTCTGCCTTACATCCATCAAAGCAGTGGAACTACGATGGAACTTCTTGTTTGCGATGAAAGCGTCTCGAAATTTTCGTGACAAGGTCGGAATTTCTGAGATCGATCTTGCTGGGAGTTTGTTAAACCAAATTCACGCTTTTTCCTGCAGGAATTGGTCGAAGGCTTTGCATTTTATCGCATCCGGGGCATTTTGGAATCGCATCTTGGACTGATACCGAAGTAAGAAGTCCTCCGGATCTCCTGTTCCATCGTATGGAGCAACAACCGGCTCTTTGAACTTAGGCGGTTTTGGGTATTCTTCGACTTATATGGTGAAGGGTGACTCTAATTCTAGCGAGACATCTCTTCTTCTCCTCCCAAGTACAACATCACGTTCATCTCGATCACTTTCTTGGGTTTGCCGCTGATGCTTCTTGTGGATCTCCTATCTCATTCGATCCATAGCGCTATCAACTGTTTGAGATCTACCCTTGGCGGTGTCTTTCTACTGCATCCTTCCTGCTCTCGGTTGTTGACATTTGCGTTAGCATTGGCACCAGGGACTAAAAACGCAGCAGCCACGATCCTTTTTAGAGAAGTTTGATCTGCCGCCTTCAACTGATCCACCACTGCTTGTTCCTCAGGAGTCAGACCGGGTATAGCAACCGAGTTTTCCTGATTCACCAACTTATGCATATCTTGAACCTCCTCACGAGGATATTTGTCCTTCTGGGCCAACGTATCTTCTATGCCTTTCCCATGATCCTCTGGAGGATTAGTCTTGCTCGTATTTTTGCTCCGTGCCCTAGTATTTGGTGGATTTTTGTCGGCTTCGGTGTAGGATTTGGACCCATGATCTTGATGATTTAGCGATAAAAGGCTCTCCTTCTAGCACCAATGATGAGGATAAATTATGTCCTCGTAATTTAATCGGGCTAAACTATGAATTTAGGGCTAAATCACAAAAACCCTAACGATCCAAACCCTAACCACATGTACGTTATATTAGCGTTTATGGCTGAGTCTAAGAATGAATCTTAGATTGACTACGTATCCTGTCTCGTTCCAGGAATCAAGCCTTACGTAGTTCCTGGAATGTAGTATTTATAAGGTGGCATACGTGACCTAAACCTAATTAGAGGCGGTTTAGGCTTATTCCATAATTGACCCTATTGGGCCTTTTATGCGATTACCCCCTGCCCAAGCAACTAAGACCAATGAGCTTTATTAACAACATAGGACTCTTCTCGTCTTCGACCTCCTCGACATGCGGGATCGAGGCGATGGCTCCCCCGACATCCGACAATCGTGCGGGAGCCTGTTACCGAAGTCGATATAAACATGGATCTCGGACCGGGGCCCAAGACTTCCCGTTTCTTCTTTAAGCATGTGGTTCAATCATTCGATGACACATGTATGAGTCCAACCCTGTATCATCAAGAATAAATCTTCTTATGCTCAGAAAACATATCTTGTCAATTATGTTAACTTTTAGTTAATTTATTAATGGCATTGTAATCATTTGTGTCAACGAACGAGATTGGATTATTTGTCCAAAGTCCCTGATCAAAACGATATATTTTACACCATACGGAATTGCAAAGCGTAACACAAGCGTCGTAGGAGCATTGCAAATTATTGTGGCGGTGTCACTAGTTGCCGCATGGAGGCATCGCAACGGTGTAGCAGATCGACCATCACATATCAAATCGAAACTAATCGTCTCAATGCATGTCAATTAGTTTAATTTGAAGTCGTTTTGAACTGCACATACAAATTAAAGTAGGGAATTAAGAAGATGATCTCGATCGATCTATCAAGGAACATCATATATATGAAAGGTACGAGGGTCAATACTTGTGCAACAATATATGTATTGCTTCAACAAATAATGGAGGTATATGTTATTAATTTACATAAATCCAAATAAAACATATTGTTATGAATGGTAACTTGTTTCTTATGATCATAAATAATTACAAATAATTAAAACTTTTTTTTTATAAATTAAGTGCTTTAATTAGATAAGAAAAGGAAATCATGAGACTAAATTAAAGTCATTGTGCCTTGCCTCTTAGGTAATTTGTTTAATAGGTGGTCCATGGTTCTGGTATATAAGCATCTCATTTAACGCCAGGGACGCGCGGGCCGACATTATGCTTTGCTATGTGGTTAATACTCCATCCGTCTCATTTTATTTGTCTTGTTTGACTTTTTACACTGATTAAGAAAAGTGTAGTTAATGCTTTGAATCACATTAAATGATCTAATATTTTTACACTTATGCCCTTTAAGTTGTTGTTGGAACATTTAATGCTACACACTTTTTATTGTAAATATTGTAAAGAGGGAAGGGTATTTGAAGAAATTTAACAATTAATGCACAAAGTGACACTTATTTTGGAATGACAAACCAAAAAGGAAACGAAATACGACAAATAAAATGGGACGGAGGGAGAATATATATATATATATATATATATATATATATATATATATATATATATATATATATATATATATATATATATATATATATATATATATATATATATATATATATATATTATTTTTCTTATTTTTTTTTGGAGTGACGACGTAAATTTGATGACCTCAAATGGTGCGTTTGGATTACTGAAATTAAATACTACATCCATTTTAAAATATAAGTCATTTTAAGAATTTTCACTCATATTAAAAAAGTGTTAGAATGCAATAAATTTGAAAGCTGAATGTCTAAATTAATACTTCTTAGTCAATCATTAGTGTAATAGCTGTTAAGTAATTAAAGTAGTTGAATTGATAACAAATTAGGGGTAAGATAGAGATAAATGTAATAAATGTTGCATTAATAACGTAGAATGACTTACAGTGCGAGACATATCAAAAAATATAGGATGACTTATATTTTGGAACTGATGTAGTAGAATATGTTGACACGTAATGGAATCAAATATGTGAGATTCTATAAGATATGACAAAGGAGCCATATGAGATGAAAATCTCATGTGCGGTTTTGGAATAGCGATTAAAACAGTGTAATTCTGATCGACTATAATTGTCTAACTGTTCAAGTACAGTTGATATAGTTGAAGCACAGTCAAAATGTGGTTTTTGGGGGTGGAATCTGTGTCGTCAACCTATAGGATTTATCATTTTTTTTTCCTGCTCTAGCCGAGTGTGACACATTACCTTTTGATTTACCAGAAGTAGAAGAAGAGTTAGTAGCCGGTTATCAAACCGAATATTCCGGCATCAAATTTGGTTTATTTTACCTTGCTTCTTATTCGAATCTACTAGTTTCTTCATTATTGTAACAATTATTTACTTTGGGGGTTGGAATCTTTGGATGCTCTATCTATTTGTTCCTGACATTTTTTTTCATAAATAAACCGGGGAAAGTCTTTGGAACAATAATCAGTATCTTTATTACGTTAGGTAAAACTTACTTGTTCTTGTTCATTTCTATTGCCACAAGATGGACTTTACCAAGGCTCAGAATGGACCAACTATTAAATCTTGGTTGGAAATTTCTTTTACCTATTTCACTAGGTAATTTATTATTAACAACCTCGTTTCACCTTCATGGTGGGTGATGGACGTGCATGATGATGAGTGTGGATGATGGGTGGGACATGCGACGATGGGTGCGGCGGATGATGTGAGGTGTGCGATAGCGGTGGTTGTGGTGATAAGAGTGGAGTGGCGTGCGGTAATGGTGAAGTGGGTGGTGGTAGTTGTGGCGGTGGTTGTGGTGACAAGGGTGGTGCACTGATGGGTGATGGTGAAGTGGGTTTTGGTGGCAGATCGAATGAAGATCAGTGGTGATAGAGTTGGTTGTAGTGAAAGTGGCAGGGGTTGGTGGCGGGATAGGTTATGAGTGAGGTGAGGAAAATGATGGTAAGGTGGGTGGAGGTAGGGGGTAATGCTGAAATGATTGGTACATGAGGCGGTGGTATCGCGGATTGTCGTGGAATGGTTTGTGGTGGGGGATGTTAGTGAGTTGTAATGAAGGTGGTGACAGAGTACACGACAGTGATGGTGCACCGGAGTGGCGGTGGCGCGGGAGGTGGTGGTAGATTTTTATCACTAGGTTATGTTTTACATTTCATTTTATCCTTTTAAACACATCAAAATAATAGAATGAACTAAAAAAAAAACATTCAATTCATACAATCCACCCTATCATCTTCTATCGTCGACCCAACCCTCCATCGGTCATTATCGTTTACCCACCTTGCCACCACCCGCCTAAGAGCACATACAATGTTTAAAGTTTCACGTCAAGTTACCACAAAAGTATCAAATAATCACTACAAAAAAAACATGTTATTGTGTCACATTTTATGCCACGCTTTATAAAACTGTAGCTATAAATATATTTTTTGTGGCACTTTGACATTATATGCGACAAAAGCCCAAATATCTCATCTTTTCTTCTTAGTTCATACACTCGAAAATTTGTCGGACGAAATTGACTTTTTCATTTTGCTTCAGAAGCAAAGTTAGACCGTGGCATAAAGTATAGCTATTTTTTTTGTCACTTAAACCAACTACAGTATAAAGAAAAAAAAATAAGTGAGAAAAAATTCATTTTACTTTCTTCGTCTATTTAAAAAAAAAACTCTTTTCATCGCCCAGTAAAAATAAAAAAGATCTTCATCGCTGAATTTATTCTCACTTTCTCATTGATTCTGCAACTCTGATGAGAAAGTCGTAAAGAACATTCATCGAATTCATGATCACTTTGAAACTATTCAGATGCAGTTAGCGGAGTTAATTCGTCTTATAGGGATCGGTCCGGCCGCATGAGCCTCTCACCGGAAATGATTCAGAAGACCCTAATTCTATGATAAACATTTCAGATGCAGATTCAAACGATAAATGTTTCAGATGCAGATTCAAACTCTTCATCATATTCTACTGAAAGTTCCTTGGATTCAAAAGTCGCTAACCAAATTTCTATGTACTAAGAAACTCAAGTAAGTGATGTACTTGTTCAGTTGTTTGTTCTTTAATTGAATCTTCTTGCAAGGCCGAGTTGCAAGAAAATGATTCTCTGATCCTCATTTTTCCCTTCTTGAAGAAGACTTGTTGGTTGATGAAGCGGGTGAGGCATCTATGTCAATTTTTGAAAAGGTGTAAGTTGGCTGCACACCACATGTTCGACGAAATGTCCAAGCTTACTTCAGTTGATCCTAATGAAGAAATATGTGCTAAATAAGATTATGTATCTTCACTTGATATTCTTCCGCACGTTTCTTATCTAGGCAATGATATAGACAAGAATAGTTGATAAGGATAATGATGTCCTTCCAAAGAAGAATTGTTGTGCTTGCATGTTTGGCTCATTACTGGAAATGATGTTGGCTCATAGGCGAGGAGTAGTTTAAAAAGGATAAGTTCCACCTCTAAGAAACTTGATAAGGGTAATGTATGGATTTTTTTTCTTGTAAAATTCGCCTGATATTTTGGTATTTTCATTTATTTTGCAGGATATGTGATGGTATCAAGAAATAGGATGTCTTCTGTGGTTTATTTGCAATGGTATGTTTTTCCTTTGTTAATTGTGTAACTTGATAAGTTTCAAAAGGCATCTTGATTCTGTATCCGGCCAATGTGGGGTCTAGGTAAGGGCCGAGTTATTTTGGCGTGCTTACCTTCTGTTATTGGGGTGGTCCTTTTTATGCATATACAATTCATTCTGACAACTAACCATTCCCGACTTGAATGTTGATATATAGGAGACAGGGGAAGTGGGTGACGAAGATGATAGCAAGTTGAAAGAATTGAGTGATCCTATTTATGCATAAACTATTCATTCTAATAACTAATCATCCCAAATGGTCTTATTTTTTGCCAGTATCTTGAAGAGTTGTTAAGCTTGTACTGATAATCCTAGTTGCTGCTTGTGATACCCATTATCTGCATGGCTGTGCTGTGGGCTCTTTTGCATTTCTTAATAACAACCTTATTTGACAGCCATGAACAACTTGATGACTGGTTCTCACTAAACTCACCATCTATTATTTCTTGCTGTGTGACAGAAAAGAGAACCATGCTAAGGTGACCAACTAAGGTGATATGGTCAGTATACTATGTGCCTTTGCCTTTTTGCAGTCACTATTATAGATTCTAGAAATAAAGCTTTGAAATTTCTTGGTTTAAATGGAGATAATCCAAGAAATTCAAACAATTTCCCTGGGATTTTGTCAAATTTTTTGATATCCTGAAACAATCATGTTTCTTTTGTCTTTCTTTTATAACTTGGGATTCTCAATATGTTCAAGTGTTACCTTGTTTTTGTAGGAAATGGAAGTAAATCTTGAACTTACAGACTAATGTATGCTTGGAATGACATGCTATGATTTGCTAAATAAAATTAAGGTATGAAACCTCTGCCTGTTTTTGTACTTATTTTATTCTCAACAAATTATGTTATCATGCAATATTTTTTCATTTTTGTAGATATTTCAAGAATTCTATTCCTTGGGTCTTTGAATTGTTCTTTTCTATTCATTTTTGTGCTTGTTAGTGCTATTTTTGGTGGTCGGAGTGAGATATATATTACTAATGTCTCTGAAGTGCTAGAGATCTGCAGATCTGGTACCTTGGTAAGAAATATGGTTGTAAGCATTTGTCTTAATTCTGGTCCGAATCTTTATGCTAAAGTGCGTGACTGAGTTTTATTGTCAATTAGGCTAACTTGTTGATTGACTCACAGATATGGTTTGAGTCTATACATACATTGATCTATTGTACAATGCTAAGCTTTTATGAAATCCTTATTTATGCATCTATTTATCCCCGACTTGGTTGCCTTACAAGTGTGCTCCTTTTGTGTCTCATTGTGTTGTTTTAGCTTGCTGTTGTTGCCAGTCCTTATTTGGCCTTTTCATATTCAATTAGCAAGCACACATGTATGGCTGCACTAACTCATGCATTATCGCTTTTATTCTTTTTAATGATGTTTTAGTTTGAACTATGTGTGAGGACATATTCACCGGTATTGTCAGTACATTCTTTGCCACAATTTGTTTGGATCCGTTGGTGTGGGATGTCCTTTTCTCCTGATCTTTCCAGTTTGCTTAGAAAAATCATGATAATTGTACAAAATTTTGATTTTTATTCATATTATGTGTTGACACAAGGTATGTGATGAGGTGCGTCTGTCGTGATCCAAAGAAGGCCCTATGGAAAACAATATGTTAAAGGGAGCTCCAGGCACAAATTTGTGCTCACGATCCATCTCTTCTGGTTATCATATCCTTGATCTATGTGATGCACCTGGTAAACTTGGCTGACCGGTGAATAACGACTTGGTTAATGGTGTCTTCTTTCACTCTTTTTTCTTTTCCCGTTAAGCCAATTTAACCTGTTTCCAACCTTATTTGAAATTTCTTCTTATGTGGTTCATTTAGATCTATTTCTGTTATTGACGGATTCTTACTTATTCTTTGTAATTCTTAATGCTGTCTAGGCCCAAAACTTTGCATGATGCTGGACCTCCTTGGCAATTCCGGTTCAGCCACTGCAGTTGACATTGCTAAACATCGCATAACTGCTTGTCCTACAATGATTCAGAAATATGGACTTGGTGTTGGTGATCGATGTCGTCTTTTTGTTGGTGATGGGACCAATTTTTCCATCATCCCTTTCAGGGTTCATAAAAATGCTAAACAGGTAATCTAATTGAAAAGAGATTGTTTTTTATTGAAATCATTATAATTATGTGTTTTTGTTTTTATTTATGTTTTCACCCATTACAAATTGTATCGTAGCCTTTTTCTAAAGGTTTTGCTTCTTCACAGGTATTATATATATGGATATCTGGGCTATTTAAGGTTTACCTATGTTTGTATTTTGATCATTGGATATATGGGATGTTCAAAGTTTGTTTTTGTTCTTTTCAAACTGAGCTCATTGATGTTATTGAAGTCTTAGATCGTCATACTGCATTCTTGTAATATTTGATTGATGCAATTGTGTTTCTTTTAAGTATTCATTTCACTTTATCTTTGTTTTTTTTCTTCTTATCTCTAATGTTTGTTTTTACAGTAAATTTAATCGTAAAGTGGTCAGTTACTGTGTTGATTATGTTTTATGATGGTATCCGAAGGGTGGGGGCGTGGGATGGGAGTAGTGGAACTGTGGAAGGGTTTGGCGTGAGTGCGTGGGGTGGGGGTGGGGGTGGGGTAGGGTGGGGTGGGGGTGGAGCGGGGGTGAGTGGGGTAGGGTGGGTAGGGTGCAGGGTGCAAGTGGGGTGTGGGGCTTGGTAGTGGGGTGGGTGGGGGTGGGTTATTATTTTTTTTTAAATATCATTTTTTTGTGGCACCAGAATAAAAGTGTTGCAAAAACTATTAACTTTTTGCCGCGGTATGGTACCGTGTCAATAGATTTCTACTTTTTGCCGCGGTGTGGTACTGTGGCAATATATTACTACTTTTTGCCGCGGTGTGGTGAAAAGTGTGTGCAAACTTTTTTGCGCGTAGTTCTTGTCGCGGGTGACACAAAAGCTTTGGTGTGACAATAGGTCTATAGTGTCACTTTTTAAGGTTTTTGTGGCACTTATCAGCCACAGCAAAAGGTAGTTTTTTTAGTAGTGAATTCCTAGTTGACACTATAATTACATTCATACCCACATCCATGTGTACAATAATCTTTAAACTACACCCTATTTTACGATAAAAAAATACATACATTAAAATATGTAGAGGAAAGGATAAATGTTATGAATAAATCACTCAAGTAAGAGAGAGTATTTCTTCTTTTTTTTATTTTTATTTTTTTATTTACAAGAAGTAGGAAAGATAATAAGATAACCATATTATAATAATAAGAGAGAGAATGTGGATCAGATAGTGATAAAATCCACAGCCACAATCACTCCAAAGTCATTTTCATGGTGGATATCGAAGCCACTATGAAGTAATAAAAAAAACGTCGACGGCAATTTTGATAAAAGTAACATTATCAACGTGAATTAAAAGGTCATTGTGAGTGCTCTAAGCGACTCACCGTCCCACCACTCGTCATCGCATTCCCATCCAACTACCATCTCCCTTATTACCTAGCAATATTTGTAACATCCCGACTTTTCGGAAAAGGACAAAAGAGTCTTTTAACTAAACTCAGATTTTCGTGTTATTTAATTAAACGATTTAAAGTATATATATATATATATATATATATATATATATATATATATATATATATATATATATATATATATATATATAAATTCGAAACCTATATATTTAAAAGGATTTTGGGGTTAATTGGTAATTAGGAGGTTGTTTTGAGGACTTAAATGGTAATAACTCTTTGGGGAGTTATTTTTTTACATTTAAACCTCCCACTAATAAGAGAGGGAGTTATCAGGCAAAGATTTTTTTTACGTTAAAAAAAAAGAGAGAGTCTGTGAATGGAGAGCAAAGGAAGAAGGAGAAGAGACTTCTTCAAATTCACGGTTCATCTCTACTCCGATTTCAGTTTCGTCTGTAGCAGGAGCATCGTGAGTTTTCGAAGATCGTTTTGATACCAAAATATTCAGGTTTTATCGAGGTAAGAAAATAACCCTAATCTTAGTTTCTTCACGCTTTGATCGTGTTTGATTGTAGAAAGTTGTTAGTTTCGTAGTTTAGATTGTCTAGCAACCTACGATCATAGTTAATTTAGAATTAATTGTTGATCGTCTAGGTTTTTGGTGGAAGTTTCAGAGTTGCTGCTGTTTGCTTGCTTTTTGCTTGCTTTTGCTTTGGATTTAAGGTAAGAGGCTCTTCCTATTGTTTAATTAAGATCTTATGTTGTTAAGGTTGTGTT
This sequence comes from Gentiana straminea, assembly GCA_036785695.1. Classification (NCBI taxonomy): domain Eukaryota; kingdom Viridiplantae; phylum Streptophyta; class Magnoliopsida; order Gentianales; family Gentianaceae; genus Gentiana; species Gentiana straminea. Next base: position 19,351,290 of record JAVUPR010000061.1, on the reverse strand, counting down.
TTGGGTATAAATTGTGGTGTTTTGATGTTGAAATCATGTTTAAATGTGGTCATGCTTTTGCTTAATGAGATGTGATGTTAAAGTAGAGATTTTCTGTTGTTATGATGCTGTGATTCATGTTAAACATGTTTGGTTTGGGTTAGAAATCGAAAAGGGTGAAGAAAAACGTGTTTAGAGAGTTTTGTGCGTTTAGTGTGCGCACATTGACTAGCTGTGTGCGCACATTTTTAAGGCTGAATGTGCAGTTTCTGGAGTGTACGCACATTCCCCTGGAATGTGCACACACTGGCAGGGCTTGTTTTAAGCTATGGTATGAGTCTTAAATGTTGTTGCATGATTTAATAACATTAATTAAACATGAACAAGCCTCGATTAAGCTTCTGATGCGTTTAGTTCCGGCACCGAATGTACTCTTCAAGGGAGTTGAAGTTCGGGACCGTCGGAAGGGTTTGAATGGCTTGTGCTTTGATGAATTAGTATTCATCAATGTCTGTGTATGTGCTAGGCCTTGTCCGTGTCTAGCGGTCTAGGAGAGAGTAATAGAGGTGAGGGAGATTAATTGAATATACTTAGGTGCTAGTTAACAATTAATAATAAACGTACGTGGGTAGTTAAAAGACTAAACATCGTAACATTCTTGGTAAGGCACCTAGCTATATCGCGATGTGTGGGCGGTCAGATAAAGTGAATAACTCTGCTGGCCTATAAACGGCTAAATGGCAGGGGGACTTCGCCGAACGTGTACACTATCGGGTCTTAACCCGTGGCTATCGGTGTGATCCACTGATAGGTTGCAAACGATACCTCGTGGTGGGTAGCACCATGCGTTGTGCCCTTGAGTGCCGATGTGACAAAGATAAGTTATGTTAGAAACGTTTAGTCACGACATGTTGATGGACATGGAGTGAACCCTAGATCGAGTCGGTCTCATAAAGATAACATAAAAATAATTAATGAACCTTTCGTTGTAAGTCTTGATTATACATTAGCTTCTTCCTCTTGCTAAGTACTTTGTACTTACCTCAATTGCATATGTTGTTTTGGTGTGCTTTTGGGGTAATAAGACGAACAGGTTAGCCTTGAGCTCGTTGAAGAGTTCAATGACGATTCAGTGACATTGACGCCATGATGACGTTTTATTCTTACCTTCTATTATAGGTTGTACTAGATTTTGTACCTTTTGTTTTAAAGAACCTGTTGTACCTTCTTCTAAAAGAACCTTTGTAAGACAAGTGTTGTATCTTTCTTTTGTAGCATCGTACGTTGTAAGCTTTATCTCGTTATTGTAAGGTTTCCTTTCTACCCATAGTCGGTTTGTATTCTATTCTAGTAGCATTTATGGTTCTACCCGAGCCTTTTGGGCTTCCGTTGCTTTAATTTTTGATACGACGACGTAGAGGCTGGCGTATAATATTAAATTTATTTAATGCTATACGCGCCGAACGTTCTCTTCCGGATAAGGGCTCGGTATCTGGGAGCAGGGCGTTACAGTTGGTATCAGAGAGAAGCGTTCCTTGCTTTTCTTGGCTTCTTTCCTTAAGATAAGATCTCTTTAGACCAGTTAAAACCGTTCCGATCCTTTCCTAATCTTTCAGAATGGCAGGAACCCGTAGAAATTTCTTTGCTAACCTAATCTTCTGTTCCTAAGATAGGATATCTTAGATCTCTTGGAATTTTTCCGACCTCCCTTAATCTTAGTAGTAAATCCTCGTAAAACTAAGAATCCTTTTATCGTGGTCAAGTTGCACTAGGACCAAGTGAAAAGTTTCATTTGGCGAAGGTTAGGTTAAGTTCTAAGCTCACATCTTTTATGTGATGCCCTCTAGTTTGTTCCTTCTAGGATCCTTAATAGAATCCATACCTTCTTTTGGAGCTTTCAGACTTTTCTCTCTTTGCTCTTTCTATTGGAGGATTTAATATTTTCTTAATGTAATATTTTGATTTAATCATTTCTTTTATTTTGTAACTTGGTGTTATGCAACATGAGTAAACGATTTTGTTCATGTTTCTATGAGTCTTTGTAATATCCTTTCCGATGTTTCAAAAAAAAAATTTATGTGAATTTCCAGCCACTTAGAAAATTTCTTTATCTACAATTTCTCTTTTGGCATCAACTTAGTTTTCAATATGGATTGTTCATAAATTGCTTAACAAGGAGGAGTACTCTGTTCAGAAAATTCTGCAGCGGTACTCATACTTATGAATCTGTTTTGAATAATCTATACACCTCCAAATGACTTGAATTTTTGATATGTTGTAGAAAACTTTCTGCTCCGCAATTTTTGTTTTGGAGTCAAGTGCAAATTCTTTTTGTTTTGAGTGCAATCTGCTAAACAAAGCAGATTATAATTTTCTGAAATTTTTGACAGCTTACAGCAGTCGACGAAAAATAATTATTTTAAACAACCTATGCTCTTCCATAAATTCTGGATTTTGTGTATCATATGTAAAACTTGTATACCTACAAATTTTCCTTATACGTCATGTTCAAATGAGTTTGGTTGTTATGTGCAAGTCGATCATTTCATGGTTGATGTTAGTACCTAAAATTTTAAAACCATTTAAGTACTTGTTCATGAAAGGCTAGACAACATTCTTTCACCCTAGAAGTTTAGGCGTGGGGTTAGAGGTGTTGGGAAGGCTTGAAGCATAAGACTCTAACTTAATTGTTATCCAAAATAAGAAGTTTAGTAGGAAGGTATTAAGTGCTGTAGATTTAATAACCTTCTGCGACAAGAAACAATTACATGGTGACTCTCCAATCCCATGTTTTCTTTGACGAGGTGCTTTCTATAATCATTTGGTTTCATACTTAGTTACCTCTAATTTCAAGTGTTTCCCCATGCATACTATTTGTAACCAATGTGCTAGCTAGATCATCCATTGAAACTTTTTGAACTCGGTAAAATTCCTTTCATTGCGAAGTTTTGTTTTCCAAGTGTGTACATACTTTGATGTATCTTTTTTTTTTTTATGAAGATGTTTTCATAGTGTCAAATGCTTGATTTAAGGAAACAAGTTTCTCATCCTTCGAACTATTTGAACTGGCAACTGCATATCCTTTCATTGCATCATGTTTAGCAAATTCGGGTCAATTTTTGCATCCTAGTGATTACCTTCAATGCATCCCCTACACGATATTTTAGTGCAGAAAACTTTTTATTTAAAGACTCAACTCTTTTATTAGAATTTTATACCATTCCGAAAACCGGTTGAAAGATCAACCTTTCTCAAAACATTCATTTTAATTACATATCCTTTTTGTCTTCCGGTAAGAATACGTGAACAACCATTTCTGATCTAAGTGTCATTTAATAACTCCAGGCTACTTTTAGAAAATTATATATATACATATGTTCAAAAGTCCTATCAATAACTACTTTCAAAGTACTGCATCTTTTTACTCCCTTACGAAATTATTTATTTGAATAAGCGAGTAGTCGAACCTCTTTTACATCCCATTCATGTCTTTTAAAGTTATGTTTTGATAAAGAATTTTTAGCAAAGGGCTACAAGTGTTAAGTTGTTTTGTCTTATTTAAAACCCTTCCTTCTTCGAACTGGAAAAAATGACTGATGTTGCGTAAAACGCCAGGTTTGCGGTAACAGTGCTTATCTTGTGGATATAAGGCTGTGATGGGTGATTTCGACGGTGAGGACACGGTGGTGTTTTAGAACAGTGGTGGCGATTTAAATGTTTATGAAGAATCAGTGAATCTGTCAACAAATTGGCAGAGTTTCTGCTGGTAGTATATAATAGCTTAAAGCTTGAGAGATTGATCATCCTTTTCTATTACAATGTGATCCCATATTTATAGGCTAAAAAGTAAGTCGGTCTACTGTTCACTGACAAGACAACTGAGAGTACATAGCTAAGTTAACTACGTATGCATTACAAGTGTCCTAGCCAGCTGTCACGATTGGCCAGCTGGATTGATAAGAACGACGGACAGCGGACAGCGATAGGCCGCGGCGAGTAACGACCATCAATCATTGGTAAGAATGACGAGCAGCGGACTCATTTGTGCCTTGACTGTATGGGTAGAAATCACATTGAGAAGATGGATCCGACATTGAACTGGCGGACAAGATCCGGCTTACGGTTGGCGGACAGGTCCCGGCTTGTAGCTAGCGGGTAAGAGATGGCTGTGACAGCGGTCAGTGGGCGCAGAAGCCCATTATCTATGTTGATGGGCCAAGATTGTAGGCCCAATATGGTTGAACAGGGCCCCATTCCAATCCGGGTATATCAATGACTTTCTGATATTTTTTTTTAAAACAAAGGGCTGTCCTCCTCCCTTTGAACATTTTCACCTTCGATGCAAACCTTTTTAACAATTTCACAATAGTCCTTCTTGTGTTAGTCTTTGAACGACACGAAAACATGCACTATTTGAAACTCTTGTGTTTTCTTTACTCAGTCGTCACTTATGATTTCTTCACGAAGCACTACTCCGATTTACCTTTATCTTTGAACCTTTGGAGAAGATGTTCTCCGCCTTCAAACAATATATATATTTAACTGCAACGGTTGTTGGAAGAAATAGAAAATGCATTCTCTGAGTCCATTTGCTTTCTTTTCCACGTTATCATTCATGACCTCTTCGCAACATTTCTCCAATTTACTTGAATTTTCATCCTGAAAACTTTCGAGAGAATATACTCGTCTTCAAATCCTTTTTTTTAAATATATATATGTACATATTTGAATAAGATTTGAAACTCCTTCTACTTCTAGACCTTTTTGTTGAACTTTTATTGGCGAAGTAAGAAAATTTATTCTTTTGCATTCAATCATACTAATTACTTCAAGAAAAGGGAAAATGTTTTCAATATGGATTTTGTAGAATGACCTTTGGCTGTAATAAATGTCTTTGTCAGAGGACTTTTGTTTTTATTGAATTATCACAAGTACCCTCATATTGATAAATTTTATAAGTTATCCATTTTGTGTTATTCAAACAAATGTTTTACCATACGCATGTGAACCAAATTCAAACCATCTTTCATTTTGTGTTACGCATCTCAAAATTTTCCCCATTTTGTTATCTCCTTTAGAAGTTTCAGTTTTCAAAATATTTGTATAACCATTCTTACCTTTCTTCTGGGATTAAGGTGAGAATAAGTTTAAAACTTTGTTTCCAGTATATGTTTTGCTTAAAAATAAATTCTTTCACAACTCCAATCTTCTGTCGGACTATAAAATATGGTTGCTGATAAACTCACTGTCAAAGTTGTTTTCTTGTCTATAGGAAAGCCTTATAAGTTTGGTAGAAGATGTTTATATGGTTTCTGTTTTGAAGACTAATAAAGATTGAAGTATGTTTGTGGCTTGGGTGTGCTATAGATGGATTAGTGCAGGATCGATAACAAGATGGAGTTAGGGTTCCTTAAGTTAATAGCTAGTTTCTTGAAGGTAAGACGGGTGTATAGGTCAAAGCAACCCTCGTATAAGCATGGAAACAGTTGTAAGGGTGACAAAGTGGACGAAGAACCTAGAAGAATACTACTTGTTAATTAGTGGATTGACTTATGACTTTCGAGACTAAGTGTTATAGGAGGAGTTTAAGGAGTTAGGTTAGAAGAGTTGAGTATAAGGTAGATGAAATATGTGTTTAAGATAGAGTGGTTCTTGGGTCTGAAGTACTAGATTAGTTGTGATGGACGCATTGAAGTCTTCATGACGAAAGTACTAAGGTTCAAATCAATTGGAGATAACGTTTTGTTGGTTTGTTTTTGAAAGTGAACTAGAAGGTAGGCAAGCTGGTATCTAAGATGAGAGTGGTGTTGGTTCTGGCAAGTTTCGAGGACGAAACTTCTTTAAGGGGGGAAGAATGTAACATCCCGACTTTTCGGAAAAGGACAAAAGAGTCTTTTAACTAAACTCGGATTTTCGTGTTATTTAATTAAACGATTTAAAGTATATATATATATATATATATATATATATATATATATATATATATATATATATATATATATATATATATATATATATAATTCGAAACCTATATATTTAAAAGGATTTTGGGGTTAATTGGTAATTAGGAGGTTGTTTTGAGGACTTAAATGGTAATAACTCTTTGGGGAGTTATTTTTTTACATTTAAACCTCCCACTAATAAGAGAGGGAGTTATCGAGCAAAGATTTTTTTTACGTTAAAAAAAAAAAGAGAGAGAGAGAGTCTGTGAATGGAGAGCAAAGGAAGAAGGAGAAGAGACTTCTTCAAATTCACGGTTCATCTCTACTCCGATTTCAGTTTCGTCTGTAGCAGGAGCATCGTGAGTTTTCGAAGATCTTTTTGATACCAAAATATTCAGGTTTTATCGAGGTAAGAAAATAACCCTAATCTTAGTTTCTTCACGCTTTGATCGTGTTTGATTGTAGAAAGTTGTTAGTTTCGTAGTTTAGATTGTCTAGCAACCTACGATCATAGTTAATTTAGAATTAATTGTTGATCGTCTAGGTTTTTGGTGGAAGTTTCAGAGTTGCTGCTGTTTGCTTGCTTTTTGCTTGCTTTTGCTTTAAATTTAAGGTAAGAGGCTCTTCCTATTGTTTAATTAAGATCTTATGTTGTTAAGGTTGTGTTTTGGGTATAAATTGTGGTGTTTTGATGTTGAAATCATGTTTAAATGTGGTAATGCTTTTGCTTAATGAGATGTGATGTTAAAGTAGAGATTTTCTGTTGTTATGATGCTGGGATTCATGTTAAACATGTTTGGTTTGGGTTAGAAATCGAAAAGGGTGAAGAAAAACGTGTTTAGAGAGTTTTGTGCGTTTAGTGTGCGCACATTGACTAGCCGTGTGCGCACATTTTTAAGGCCGAATGTGCGGCTTTACGGAGTGTACGCACATTCCCCCGGAATGTGCACACACCGCGAGTGGCCGAATGTAAACTTTTGCCCAATGTGCACACATTCCCCCGGAATGTGCGCACATTACCCCTGTTTTTGATAAATAGGTTGTTTTAAGCTATGGTATGAGTCTTAAATGTTGTTGCATGATTTAATAACATTAATTAAACATGAACAAGCCTCGATTAAGCTTCTGATGCATTTAGTTCCGGCACCGAATGTACTCTTCAAGGGAGTTGAAGTTCGGGACCGTCGGAAGGGTTTGAATGGCTTGTGCTTTGATGAATTAGTATTCATCAATGTCTGTGTATGTGCTAGGCCTTGTCCGTGTCTAGCGGTCAGAGAGAGAGAGTAATAGAGGTGAGGGAGATTAATTGAATATACTTAGGTGCTAGTTAACAATTAATAATAAACGTACGTGGGTAGTTAAAAGACTAAACATCGTAACATTCTTGGTAAGGCACCTAGCTATATCGCGATGTGTGGGCGGTCAGATAAAGTGAATAACTCTGCTGGCCTATAAACGGCTAAATGGCAGGGGGACTTCGCCGAACGTGTACACTATCGGGTCTTAACCCGTGGCTATCGGTGTGATCCACTGATAGGTTGCAAACGATACCTCGTGGTGGGTAGCACCATACGTTGTGCCCTTGAGTGCCGATGTGACAAAGATAAGTTATGTTAGAAACGTTTAGTCACGACATGTTGATGGACATGGAGTGAACCCTAGATCGAGTCGGTCTCATAAAGATAACATAAAAATAATTAATGAACCTTTCGTTGTAAGTCTTGATTATACATTAGCTTCTTCCTCTTGCTAAGTACTTTGTACTTACCTCAATTGCATATGTTGTTTTGGTGTGCTTTTGGGGTAAGAAGACGAACAGGTTAGCCTTGAGCTCGTTGAAGAGTTCAATGACGATTCAGTGACATTGACGCCATGATGACGTTTTATTCTTACCTTCTATTATAGGTTGTACTAGATTTTGTACCTTTTGTTTTAAAGAACCTGTTGTACCTTCTTCTAAAAGAACCTTTGTAAGACAAGTGTTGTATCTTTCTTTTGTAGCATCGTACGTTGTAAGCTTTATCTCGTTATTGTAAGGTTTCCTTTCTACCCATAGTTGGTTTGTATTCTATTCTAGTAGCATTTATGGTTCTACCCGAGCCTTTTGGGCTTCCGTTGCTTTAATTTTTGATACGACGACGTAGAGGCTGGCGTATAATATTAAATTTATTTAATGCTATACGCGCCGAACGTTCTCTTCCGGATAAGGGCTCGGTATCTGGGAGCGGGGCGTTACAATATTACCATTACTTGTTGCCACCTATCCCAGCACAAGCCTATTCTGGGCACCTTTTCTCTATTCAACCAAATAAATGATGGAAATCAACACTTATTTTCTTTCCAGATCTATTATCAACATTTTTTTTTCTCTTTTTTTCCCCTCTAAATCAGGCATCCCTAAAATGTAATGGCCTGCATTAAAAAAAAGTAGGAGTTCACATTTAGAATACGCCGATAAGGTAATGATGAAAATATTATTCTTGGTTTAATTTTTTTCCGGACAAATTTGAGGGCTGCAATTTTTTTGGTTAATTTACACTAAATGAATTACGACTTTACATTCACTAACTTTTTTATTTGTTTTTGTTTTCTATACCAACATTTTAATAAGTTTATGATACAAATGATTGGATGAAAATTTGGTCAATTTCATTCCATCCAAATGGATGTAATGATGGATGGAATGATTGAATATTATTAAAGGCTAGCTAAATCATAATTAAATGACCAAAAAATTAAATCATCTCGGCCATCACCCACACCACCCACCACCCACCACCGGCTGCCACCACCGGCCTCATTAACATCTACCATGCCACCATCTCATTAACATATGCTACGCCATCGTCCACCACCAACATTCAGACTCAATTGTTGCACCAATCACCACATACCTTAGAAACATCCAATTCAAAACCAGTTATATATCCCACCACCCCACCCGTCGCCACCACACATATCGTCACCACCTACTTTACCACTCTCACACTGCGCCACTCCTACCCTTACCTGACGCTACACTCCGGCACCATCCATAATCATAACTTTACTATATCGATCACAAACCACTATTCACGCCCATTATTAACTAATATACGTCATTGTCTATAATATCACCTATTCTTACGTGGAACCTAGACTATATAGTCTACATCATTTCATTGAATATTAAACCTAAGAAGTAAGCATATAGTCTACATCATTTCATTGAATATTAAACCTAAGAAGTAAGCATATCATTAAATTCCATTCATTTCTTATATTTCATTTGTGGGGATAGCATATCGTGTGTGGAGTGATTTACGGAACAGATCCGTAATTTACGGATTAAATTACGGAATATTAATCTAGAAAATAAATCATGTGAATAGAACAATTCATATTATTTAGTAGATCTAACAAAATAAATATCATCATGCATATCTGATTCAAACAATAGACAATAAATGTAGTATGCAAAAAATAAAGGACTAAGACAAACCGAGGCGAGTAGTTACTCTTTCCTTAAGACAAATTGCTCCGGTATGGTGCCCACGGTAGTAGCAAATGTCTCCCAAGATATAACGGCTTTACGTCTCGGATTTAGAGGCACTTCAAAAATCCGAGCTCCGGCGAACTTACAGAGTGCTCCGACTTCTCTTCGAATCAATAGCTAGATCTACATGAATGACTAGATCTATATGACACTACCTTTGTGGTGGAAAAGACAAGAGAAAACTGAATGAATAAACTTTCATCCATGGGGTTGTTTATATAGTGGAGAGGAGGAGCCAATGCTTAAATCTGATTGGCCGGAACACGTCACAAAACTTTTCCCCTTGGAAAAGTTACTAATTTCGAAATTAAGCTTAATTTTATTTAAAAATTTCGAAATTAATTAAGCTATTCTCGAAAATCAATTCCACACTGTGATTGGTCGGATGACGCATCTCTGAATTCTGATTGGTCGAATGACTCAATGAATTCTGATTGGTTGAATTACACAATCACATTCCAAAATTAATTTTATACTCCCTCCGTCCCATAATATAAGGCCTTTTGGCCATTTCACACAGTTTAAGAAAACATATGAATGAATTGTTTTTTAATATTTCAATGCAAAATATTGTATTGTTTTTTGGGACTAGCTAATAATATTACATTGTTTAGTGTGGAATTGAAAACAATGCAATTAATATTGTATTGTTTTGTGCGAAGGACTTATATTTTGGGACACTATTAAAAAACCAAAAAGACTTATATTACGGGACGGAGTGAGTAGTTAATTTCATAAAGAAATTTTGTCCAAAAAATTAATAGTAACACCCGAACCGAACCGAGCTCGAGCTCGAGCACGAGCCGAGCCGGACGGACGGCGGCGCGCGTGTGTGTGGAATTATCTAAGTCCTCCCTCCTGCACAAAAGTGCCTTGCCCCTTAGGGCACATCATAAGAGACACACTAGCTCTTATCACTTGAGCTCCCAACACTCAAATTTTCAATGTAGGAGAATGGGGTGAGGTTCTCCCTTCAACTCTCATCTCCTACATATTTTCTACCAACTTTAGCCATTAATTTCTCATTCACCCGATATCCGAATCGAGTGAGTCAAAAGCCCATCATCAACTACTCCGTATGGAGTATTTAATGATATCAGTAACTCTTAATGACATACATCGGAGCCTATCCTTAATTAGCGCTAAAGTTGACCATTCAACCCTTCAAAAAGGGCTTTTTCTCCAACAATCCCCCACATGAATGAAAATTAATGCAAATGCAAATGCAGACTCTGAAGAGAAGTCAGACGGAAAAATATTGCATCAGGAGAGGTAGCTTCTGGCCTTGAACCTGCCTTAGTGAAGTACTATCGGATTTACTCGGCTAATCAGTGAACTAGGTCTTGAACTGTTCAGCCTTTAGTGTAAACCAAGACAATAGCACTCACACAATATTTCCCCTAGCACCTTTCGGTTCTCATGGTTGTGTCCGTCTCGGCCCTGGACAACACTTGGTTTCAGAAAGTGCTTTAGAGAATTCAAGCCTCAAAATTCTCACAGAAGCGGCCCCACTTCGCACTTACATAGGTGACCTCCTATCAAGGGTATTCTGCCTACCCCACTTGAATATCAAGCTATAGGAATCATTAAAAGCTTTGCTTAACCTCACACCCTCTGCAGATAGCACTTTTATTCTCTCAGAATGGGTAAGTGTTGGACTGTTCTTTATAGCTTAGTTGTCCCTTTTGAACCATGATCTTAGGATCTCTAGTCAACATGGTTGGGTTGCCACTACAAGGAAACATGCGTAATAGGCTTCAGTCCCATTCCGGTTGTCAAAATTGACATCTGATCTCTAGCTAAACCTTTTGTAAGCGGATCCGCAAGATTCTCCTTCGATCGTATATAATCGACGGAAATCAAACCATTAAAGATCACTTATTTAATGGTATTTTGTCTACGCCGTATGTGTCGAGACTTACCATTATACACACTACACTGTGCCCTTCCTTTAGCCAACTTACTACCGCAGTGTATGCTGATAGCAGCCACTAGTATGGAATATCCTCAAGGAAATTCCTAAGCCATTCAACTTCTTCTCTAGCCTTATCTCAGACTATAAACTCGGCTTTCATTGTGGAACGAGCTATGCACGTCTGTCTTGTAGACTTCTAGGACACAGCAGCACCATCAATCGTGAATAAGTATCCATTTGTGGACTTCGAATCTTTCGAATCTGATATCCAGTTGTCATCACAGTATACTTCTAATACTGCTAGATATCTAGTATATCGTAGACCCAGACTCATAGTGTACTTCATGTACCTCAACAACCTCTAGTTAAGGCTTTCCCATGATTATGCTTTGGATTACTCATGAACCTACTCAGTTTCTTCACTGAACATGCTAAGTATGGTCGTGTACAGTTAGTTATGTACATCAGACTTCCGATCACTTGAAAAAATCTCAATTGATGCACAGGTTCATCTCTGTTCTTGACTAAGTGCATACTTAGGCCAAGTGGAGTGATCACAGGACTTTCATCAAAGACATTAAGTCTTTTTAAAACAGACTCATGATAATGAGTTTGTGACAACACAAGTCCACCAGATACACTAGAGATATTAATCCCTAGTATCACATCGGCAACTCCTAGGTCCTTCACATCGAAGTTCCTTGCCAGCATCATTTCCGTATTCATGATACTCTCATGAGTACTTCCCATTACTAGCATGCCATAGCCATACTATCACAAAGGTGTAGACATATATATGTCCTACTCACTTGACAACATGACATTGTCAAAACTCGATATGCCATTGCTTTGGCTATTATTCGATCCCACGGGGAGACTTGACAAGTCTACACACCTTACTCTCTTGTCCTGGAACTACGAACCCCTCAGGTTGTTCCAAGTACATCTCTTCTTTTAACTCACCACCAACATCCATTTGATGGATTTTCAGGTTATAGTCTCCAGCTATACCGACGAGAACCCTTATATAAGTAATTCTCATAACTGGTGTGTAAGAAGTCAAGGCCTTCTTTCTGTCGATACCTTTAGGCTACCAACCACGCCTTACAATAAATCCATCAACCTTTAACTTCTTCTTGAAGATCCACTTGCACTCGAGTGGTTTATTTCCCGTTGGTTTTGCATGATGGATTTTATTTCACTACATACAGCTTCTTTCCAGAAAGGAGCTTATGGAATTGACATTGCCTCAGCACATGTCCTGGGTTCATTTTCTGCCACATAAGTCAGAAAATCAGGTGCAAAGGACTTGGAAGTCCTAGCCCTTATCCTACAACGAGGCTCCTCAATTTCTTGAGGTTCACTCTCTGTGTCAGACTCATAAGTCCGCTTACTCATGCTTGCTTCTTATTTCTCTGTTTCCTCATATGGAAAGAGATCTTCAAAGAACACAACATGGTGATGACATCATCATGTCGGTTTTATGCACCAAAAACAATAGGCACTAATGATTTTAGGTCCTATCATTCACTTTGGTTCAGGCACTTCGACCTTAGCCAAACACCCCCACATTTCCAAGAATCTATAGTCTTTCCACAGTTTCATATGAGGTAGCACCCTTCTTCTTTGAAGGGATGTTGTTCAGAATAATTCTACTGAGAGGGCATCTTCCCCCCACAAGTTCTGATGTAAACTCGAACTTATCAACATAGCACCATCAACTCTTTAAGAGTTCGGTTCTTGCACATAGCCATACCACTTGACTGAGGTGTGTATGGTGTAGTTGTTTGATGAATGATGCCGGGCCCTTAGCGAGACTCATGAAACAATACATCATATCCAACATCACAATCCCTACAGATACATCTCATCCGTTTTCTATGTTTATCAGCTTCATTCTGACAACCCTCGAGGCATCACAAGCCTTCTCATCGCTTTTCATCATTTAAATATCACAATATTTGGTGCTATACTCAATAAAGTAACATAATACTTTATCACTTCTAGTTTGCATGAATCTAGAAGTTCTGTGTTTCTTTCTACCGGCCAACCGGTGAGTTAGCCAACATGGCTTCAACACATACTTGACAATTGTGATTAGGACCAAATCTCAAATTTGGTAACAACACCATGTTCATCAAGGGACGAACATATTTGAAAATTCGCAAGTCCTGTCATAGTGTCACAAGCAATATTACTCAAGCATGTAAGCAGACCTTAAAGCCAATCTTACTGGCTCCTTACGGAGCATCTCTTTTGTGCTCAATAGACAGTTGCACCGTCAATGTACCGATCAATCCTGTTTGATCATTCAAACCATCGTTCGTCGCACCACCGAACTTTCCATCCAAGGGATGAGATTAAGCGGTCAATGATGCTACGTCTAGTGCTACAATGGACACGTACACTTGTGTCACAAAAGACACAGTCATATTTGGATTCACCTCGGTGTTTCATTCCATTTTTGTTTAATGAACAAAAGATCAACATACTTCCTAAATGATAGTGATTTTCCACTAAGTTTTCTTTACACAAGGAACATGTTGTAGAAAAGTGCTATTTCTCCAATGTGAAGATTAAAACATACAATTCAGCCTCATGCTCGATACACGGGCTGTATTGAATTTGAACAAAACAGAGTACATATTAGAAACTACTAGTTCATACATCACGGAGTAAGATCAACTTAATTTTACTACCAGTGTATGCACATTAATATGCTAAATACATATTAAAGTAACAAGGTTGATTGGCCCAAGAATGTAAATTCTAACACTTTATTAATTTTATGCAATCGCATGGAAGCAACAACCGACCATAGTCGATGAACATATACATCAACCAAAAATGCATTCTTATTTCAAGCATATTACTTTCAATTCATAGAAACATATGGACCAAAGAAATTCATAATTACCACTAGTAATCAAACTAGTTGCAGCTGTAAATAGATGTATTAATTGGTCTATTATATTGAGACACACCACAAAAGAAAAAAAAAAAAAAACTCTTTCCTTTTCAATCCCCACTACCATTGTTGTAGCTACCAGAATCCATAAAATAAGAGTATGTATATGGAGATATATATAATTTTCTTTTCCCGAAAATCCTTGGTTCGTTCTCTACCCAATTTCAGCGATCAAAAATCGTTCCAATCAACATAATAGGAATAACACGTATTATGTAGACTTGGTAAACAAGTAATTGACTTAATCATCAATTATTACCAAAGTTATACCAACACAGTTGCCACGGTAAGCTATACAATTTCTACCCCTTCGTTACGCAAACACTACTGCATATTGGAACAAGTAAAATATCCATGGTTTTACACCAGTACAAATATTAGAACTCATGTTCTTATGAAATTGTAACCCATGCATATGTGAGGTGAAAGTAGAACGAGAAATTAGGTTGATAAATTCGACTCAGATCAATCGCAACCAATCACCGTAAATCAAACTAATGCAAATATCAATCAGAGGGCTAAATTACAATTTTAGTCCTCTAACTAGCCTGTTTTTCGATTTTTGGTCCTATTTTTTCTCCGGCGACAATTTTAGTCCTGTAAGTGGTCTATTTTTTGCAAAAATAGTCCTGAATGCCGGAAAGACCACTTACAGGACTAAAATTGGTATTTTCCGGCGACAATTTTAGTCCTGTAAGTTGTCTTTCCGGCGACAATTTTAGTCCTGTAAGTGGTCTTTCCGGCATTCAGGACTATTTTTGCAAAAAAAAAAAAACACTTACAGGACTAAAATTGTCGCCGGAACAAAAATAGGACCAAAATCGAAAAACAGGCTAGTTAGAGGACTAAAATTGTAATTTAGCCTCAATCAGAGTCAAGTATATTTACCATAACTATATACAGATCCAACACAACATATCTATCCGCATGTATACGTATATATTTTTCTCCCTTTCCCAGTGCATTACCTACATTCTTATACATGTGGCTCAAGCCAAAATAAATTCCATAATTTGATCCAACTAAACAGATCCGTAATCTGATCTAAAGAAACAGGTCGAACAAAAGGAAGGTAACAGTGATACTTTTAAGCAATCGATTTGTCTTAAGCTTGTTGGGATAGCATATCGTGTGTGGAGTAATTTACGGAACAGATCCGTAATTTACGGATTAAATTACGGAATATTAATCTAGAAAATAAATCATGTGAATAGAACAATTCATATTATTTAGTAGATCTAACAAAATAAATATCATCATGCATATCTGATTCAAACAATAGACAATAAATGTAGTATGCAAAAAATAAAGGACTAAGACAAACCGATGTGAGTAGTTACTCTTTCCTTAAGAAAAATTGCTCCGGTATGGTGCCCACGGTAGTAGCAAATGTCTCCCAAGATACAACGGCTTTACGTCTCGGATTTAGAGGCACTTCAAAAATCCGAGCTCCGGCGAACTTACAGAGTGCTCCGAATTCTCTTCGACTCAATAGCTAGATCTACATGAATGACTAGATCTATATGTTATGGTGGAAAAGACAAGAGAAAACTGAATGAATAAACTTTCATCCATGGGGTTGTTTATATAGTGGAGAGGAGGATCCAATGCTTAAATCTGATTGGCCGGAACACGTCACAAAACTTTTCCCCTTGGAAAAGTTACTAATTTCGAAATTAAGCTTAATTTTATTTAAAAATTTCGAAATTAATTAAGCTGTTTTTGAAAATCAATTCCACACTGTGATTGGTCGGATGACGCATCTCTGAATTCTGATTGGTCGAATGACTCAATGAATTCTGATTGGTTGAATTACACAATCACATTCCAAAATTAATTTTATAGTTAATTTCATAAAGAAATTTTGTCCAAAAAATTAATAGTAACACCCGAACCGAACCGAGCTCGAGCACGAGCCGGACGGGCTGCGGCAGCGGCGCGCGTGTGGAATTATCTAAGTCATCATGCATATCTGATTCAAACAATAGACAATAAATGTAGTATGCACAAAATAAAGGACTAAGACAAACCGAGGCGAGTAGTTACTCTTTCCTTAAGAAAAATTGCTCCGGTATGGTGCCCACGGTAGTAGCAAATGTCTCCCAAGATACAACGGCTTTACGTCTCGGATTTAGAGGCACTTCAAAAATCCGAGCTCCGGCGAACTTACAGAGTGCTCCGACTTCTCTTCGACTCAATAGCTAGATCTACATGAATGACTAGATCTATATGTTATGGTGGAAAAGACAAGAGAAAACTGAATGAATAAACTGTCATCCATGGGGTTGTTTATATAGTGGAGAGGAGGATCCAATGCTTAAATCTGATTGGCCGGAACACGTTACAAAACTTTTCCCCTTGGAAAAGTTACTAATTTTGAAATTAAGCTTAATTTTATTTAAAAATTTCGAAATTAATTAAGCTGTTTTTGAAAATCAATTCCACACTGTGATTGGTCGGATGACGCATCTCTGAATTCTGATTGGTCGAATGACTCAATGAATTCTGATTGGTTGAATTACACAATCACATTCCAAAATTAATTTTATAGTTAATTTCATAAAGAAATTTTGTCCAAAAAATTAATAGTAACACCCGAACCGAACCGAGCTCGAGCACGAGCCGGACGGGCTGCGACAGCGGCGCGCGTGTGGAATTATCTAAGTCCTCCCTTCTGCACAAAAGTGCCTTGCCCCTTGGGGCCCATCCATAAGAGACACACTAGCTTTTATCACTTGAGCTCCCAACACTCAAATTTCCAATGTGGGAGAATGGGGTGAGGTCCTCCCTTCAACTCTTGTCTCCTACATATTTTCTACCAACTTTAGCCATTAATTTCTCATTCACCCGATATCCGAGTCGAGTGAATCAAAAGCCCATCATCAACTACTCCGTATGGAGTATTTAATGATATCATTAACTCTCGATGACATACATCGGAGCCTATCCGTAATTAGCACTAAAGTTGATCATTCAACCCTTCAAAAAGAGCTTTTTCTCCAACACCATTAATCCTCGTCTTTAGTTTAATTGCAATTCAAAACGCATTAAAGGTTTGATATGAAAGGAATCCAACAAATAGGTGAGACTTGGGTCACATTATTTCATCATGGTAATACAAAGAAAAGCTTTTTATATCCAGGTTTTTAAATTCCATCAAACGTAAACAAAAGTAGTTGATTAATAGGGTCAGACAACAACTGTTTATGGTGATAATATCTGCACATGCATGTTTTGGAATAATATAATAAAGAGAGGGAGCCTATTTAATTTTAATTTGCATTAGGTGAAAGGTCAATCCATCATGCATGTGCCATTCATTCGACCGACCGAATGTGCCCTTGGTCGGCATTCCCTGTACCAGGATTTTTTTTTCTATTTTTTTTTTTTTTTTTTTGGTAAATCATATACTCCCTTTCGGTGGCGGATCCAGAATAATAGTTCAGTGGGGTCACAAAAATATCGCAACCCTCAAAAAAAAAAAATACAAATCCGACAAATTGAAACTTTTTTCCAACAAAATATTACAAAAATAGTTGATGGATTATAATTGTTCGTGGATCAAAAGTACAATACATGGTCATAAATTTCAACTTATCATGACACAAAATTACAAAATATAGCCAACCAATCAAAGCTGTTTCAAATCAAGCACAAAATAACCGTACATCGCCCATAAATTACAATTGTCCCCTACGAGTTTTCATGTTTTGAAATCGTTCAATAACGACATCAGTGCTAATACTATTTAGCAAATCCTTTTCAATGTCACAAATAAGACAATCGCTTAGAAATTCATCATACATTCGATTCCGCAACGGTGTCTTAACAATGGTCATTGCAGAGAAGCCTCTTTCCACACTTGCTGTTGCTACCGGCAAAACCAAAGCTAGCCTCAAAAGCCGATACACCAAATTATACCCCACATGCTTTCTTGTTTGCACCAACAATGTTGATAGACTGCCAATCCCATTCAAGTCACTAAATCTGTCATCCATTGTCAATATATGCATCTAGTAGAGTTTTTAACACCATACATGTAATGGTGACTTAAACTTATGCTACTGAGGTTTGGTATGGAAACATGTTTGGGTCAGCAATGTATGATGCATCTGCTGAAATCTGGTGTTCAGCTGGGAGCAGGATCAGCAGGGGTTGATCAACCTGCTGATGGCAAGTCTACTGAAGACAAGTCTGCTGATGCTCAGCAGACTTGTAGAACACGTCTGCTGCATGTTTGTTCGAGTTACTTCTGGGGTATTTCAGTCATTTACTGGGTTGGCTGTTTAGTCGGTTAGGGTTGGATTCCCAAGGCTGTAAATACCGTTTGTATTAATTGTAACTTGATGTAACTTTCTGTTGATAGTAAAATATCATCGTTTGTCCGTGGAGTAGTCGGCACATTGCCGGAAACCACGTTAAATATGTGTTCTTCTTGTTTCTGTGTTTATTTGCTTGTTTATTTTTTATCTTTACTCACAATCACCATCACTTCTTGATCGATCCGTCATAACAAACTGGTATCGGAACGTCTAGGTTCATCAAGAAATCCGTTTATTTGTTTTAAGCAAGGTAGATTGGCACCAATGTCATAATAGACGCAAGGATTTGGGATCTACACAAGCTTTTCTGGTGAGAAAGATGTTTGTTTTAAATGTTAAGATTGACAAGTTTACAGGAAGGAACAATTTTAGTCTGTGGCAGATCAAGATGCGTGTTTTGTTGAAGAAGCAGGGATTTTTGGGTCACTTGTCTAAATCAACAGAAGGAAGTGCTGCTGAGAGAGCCAGTCTGGAGGAGAAAGCACATTCAACAGTTATGTTGTGCTTGTCAGATGATATTATCACAGAGGTTGCTGAGGAGGACACTGCTGAGAAGTTGTGGGCCAAACTTGAGAGTCTGTATATGACTAAGTACCTAAGCAACAAGTCGTTGTTGAAACAACGTCTGTTTAGTTTAAGGATGCATGAGGGTACTCAGCTGATGGATCATCTTGTTAGGAAATCACTAGTTTAACGCAGCGAAATTTAAAATTTGATTTCCTTTTACTAGATCGTTCTTCGTTTAATGCAATAAACACCTTAAGTAGTTTGACGGTTATACCTTAGATGATCTATAAAATCGTCGCTTTGACCGTCAACGGAGAGTAGTTCAGTGCGCAAGCCGTCCACGCGTCTGGGCCTCTATCGCTAATCCACACGAACCCCTTGCCGGAATCCCCTTGGATTGCTATTGGAAAACTCCGGTTGCTAGGCCGGCCCTTTTCCTCTCTCACAAACTCACTATAGGTTGCTCTCTATTTTACACAAGAACTATGAGCTCTTGCAATTGTGATGTACAAAAGAGCTTGACACCCACCTTTTATTTATAGCGATAAGTAGCGCCCCTATAGTGTGGAAGATAAGAAAACCTTTTCACAATAAAATAAGGAAAATCTTCTAGATTGATTTATCTCTTTAATGATAATTAATTTTGCCAATATCTTATATTGAATATAATTATCTTATTACCATAAATCTATTTTTCCAAAATCAATTAATATCTTATATTAATATTATGGTAATCTTATTAATTAAAGTGCACAATCCAAGTGTATCTCATACACTTAAATTGGCGCCTCATTAGTCAATTAATTGACTTCCGGAATATTCTTTAATTAATATAATTTGTATATAATTAATATCTTGTATTTTATTTATTCATAATAAATAAATACCACAATATTAATTTACCACTATAACCTTTATAGTCTAGAGATAAACTTTCCTTATTTGGTTATCAACTATAACCGCATTTTAATCCGACTCGATGTTCATATGTGTGTGACCCGATAGGCTTCCGAATATGTTGGCCGTAGACACAAAGTGCAATTTACTAAAATGCCCTTCATGCCTAACGATCACGGGATAGCGTCTAGCAACACACCGTGACCCCCAATCATCGGAAGAGTCAAAAGCAATGACTACTACCTTTCATGTGAAGCTGTTACCGTGTAACTTACAATCCTATCGTTGTAATAATATCCATACAATCGTATCTCGAGTGTCAATACATTAACGATCGTATCTTATAATCTGGATATCATGCTCTCTCGGAATAACATATTTACTCCCACTTTGCAAAGATTCTCGAGAGCTAGACATTCCTTATAAGAAGGCCATTTCGGATATTCGATCCCAATCATAGGATACGCGATTCCCGGACGACCAATCATGTATACTCCGCATGCTTCAATATCACACCCAATCACTACCGCATGATCGCCCCGTGGTTAGGAGAAATCTCAATAGTGTCAAAGCATGACAATCCACACCGTGATGCCATGAAGACTCCGGTCAAAAGGATAATTACACAACCGCCACATAGTGTGACACTTAATGTAAGTGGGTCAGTCCAACGTACGCATTCTCTAATACACGTCCACGTACAGTCCAAGTGTCTCTACACTTCGATAGACGAGATCTATCCTTATCTTCTAAAAGATAGAAGACATCCAATACGTGCTAGTCTGATTATACTATCAATGTCCCATTTGATAATATGTAAGACTAGAGACATTTGAGTACCAATCTTGTTATAGTGATTAGAGATCTCATAAACCATAATCACTATCATGGTTTCTCTATCACGGATTGATACTAGGGACGTTACTATATATGTACAACAAATAACATGAAGATAAACAATATATAATAACATAAATGCTTTTATTAATCATAATAAAGTTAATACATGAACTAAATAGACTGTAAATGACCCGACCCGGTCGGATCCGGTCCAACCCGATTGGGTTTAAGACACCTTTCCAACACATCTAGACCAGCTGAACACAATATTGCTTGATTTAAGGAATATTGATGTGAAGATTGAAGATGAGGATGTTGCATTGATTCTACTTGTATCATTGCATGCATCATATGAGAACTTTGTGCAGTCCTTTATTGTTGGGAAGGACTCAGTATCATTGGAGGATGTAAGGTCATCACTCCATGCTCGAGAGTTACGCCATAAGGCATCTGGATCTAGGACAGATAGTCAGTCTGCTGGGTTGGTGGCCAGTGGAGTCAGCAGGGGGCCAAGAAATTCTGGAAAGAAGAAATTCAAGAAGAATTCAAAGGGTCCTAAAGCTAAGGATATCTGTAATTACTGTAAGGAGAAAGGACATTGGAAAAATGAATGTCCAAAGAGGAAGAAGCAGCAGGGTACTCAGCAGGGTACAGAAACTTTGGCAGAACAAGACACCAACTCTGAAGAAGATCTAGCCTTAGAAGTTTCAGAGTCAGTAGGGCACAGAGATGTGTGGATTCTGGACACCGGGGCATCCTATCACGTGTGTCCAAACAGGGAGTGGTTTTCAACTTATCAGCAGGTTGATGGAGGTCATATTGCTATGGCTAACAACAAGGTTTGCAAAATAGTTGGGATTGGATTAGTCCAACTTAGGACATGATGGTAAATTCTGGACACTGAAAGAGGTTAGGCATGTTCCATAAATGACCAAGAATTTGATATCACTTAGTCTACTGAACAGCAAAGGGTTCAAGTTCAAGGGTGAATGTCGAGTGGCGAATGTCTATAAGGGTTCAAGTGTGATTCTGGAGGGTATCAGGCAGGGGACATTGTATATTCTACAAGTGGTCTCATCATCGAGTTCCTCTTGCTATTGCATCATCAGAGGTTCACCAGTCACAATTGACTAAGTTGTGGCATATGATATTAGGTCATATGGGTGAAAAAAGGATGCAAATTCTGTCTAAATCTGATCTACTTGGGGGACATAAGGTCAAGGAGTTGGATTTTTGTGAACACTGTGTGTTTGGGAAGCTATATAGGAGCAAGTTCCCAAAAGCAATCCACATCACAAATGGGACACTTGATTATGTCCATTCTGATTGTTGGGCACCTTTAAGGGTGGAGTCAGTGGGTGGTCACATGTATTTTGTGTCCTTTATAGATGATTATTCAAGGATGAATAATTATGATGAAGCACAAGAGTGATGCATTCAAGAACTTCAAGCAGTGGAAGTCTTTGGTTGAGAATCACACAAGGAAGAAGATCAAGAGACTTAGAACTGATAATGGACTAGAATTTTGTTGGTCTGAGTTTGATGAATTTTGCAAGAATGAAGGCATTGCTAGGCACCATACTGTTAGAGATACTCCACAGCAGAATGGTGTTGCAGAAAGAATGAATCAAACTCTTCTGGAGAGGGCAAGGTGCATGGTCTCTAATTCTAGTCTAGCAAGGAGATTTTGGGGAGAGGCTGTTAATACAGCCTGCTACTTAATCAATAGGGGGCCTCACACTGGGATCAAACTTAAAACACCACTTGAAGTTTGGTCAGGAAAGTCAGCAGACTACTCTGGACTTAGGGTTTTTAGAAGCACTATCTACTATCATGTCAGTGAGGGCAAATTGGAACCTAGGGCCAAGAATGGTGTGTTTGTAGGAATGGAGATGGAGTTAAGGGGTATAAAATCTGGTCATCAGCTGAAAATAGGGTTATACTCAGCAGGAGTGTAGTCTTTGATGAAAACTCTATGCTTAACTCATCAGTGAGGGCCACATCTGAATCTGAAATTGGATCTGAGACTGAGAAGGTTGACAAACAAGTGGAGCTTCAAGTAGAGTCTACTAAATGAAAAGACTCAGCAGGGAACAGTCAGCAGTCAGGATCCAAGCCAGTCTGTTGAACAAGGGTCAGCAGAGATTCAAATAGATGATGTTGGTCAGCAGGGTATAACTCTCAGCAGAGCTAAGAGGACCAATATTAGGCCTCCAAGAAGATATGGGTTTGAGGAGGATATGGTTGGATAAGCACTACAGCCAGCTGAAGAAGTGGATCGTTTTGAACCTAACACTTACATGGAAGTTGTGACATGTTCTGAGGCATCCGAATGGCATGCTGCCATGAGAGAAGAAATAAAGTCACTTCAGAAGAATGAGACTTGGGATTCAGTCAAACAACCACAGGATATGAGGGTGGTCAGCTGCAAATAAATATTCAAAAAAAAGGAAGGATGACATCTGCTGAGGATATCAGATATAAGGCACGTTTGTTGCTAAATGGTTCACTCAAAAAGAGGGGGTAGATTATGAAGAGATATTTTCTCCAGTGGTCAGACATACTTCCATCAGGGTGCTGTTAGCAATAATGGCACATCAAAATCCTGAACTTGAGCAACTGGATGTGAAGACAACCTTTCTATATGGAGATGTAGACAAGGAAATATATATGACTCAGCCAGAGGGTTTCCAAGTTCCTGGCAAAGAATGATATGTTTTCAAGTTGAAGAAGTCCTTATATGGACTTAAGCAGGCCCCAAGGCAGTGGTATAAGAAGTTTGACAGCTATATGATTCAGTAGGCTTATAGCAGGAGTCCATATGATTGTTGTGTGTATCACAACAAGTTGAAGGATGGATCAATCATCTATTTGGTGCTGTATGTGGATGATATGCTGATAGCTGCTGTAAACAAGTCTGACATTCATGACCTGAAGAATCTGCTCAAGGCTGAATTTGAGATAAAGGATTTGGGGAATGTAAAGAAAATTTTGGGGATGGAGATCTATAGAGATAGGAAGCAGGGGAAGTTGTTCTTGTCTCAGCAAGGGTATATTGAAAAGATATTATCCAACTTTGGCATGTCAGCAGCCAAACCTATAGATACTCCTATGGCACCAAATGTACATCTGTCTACTGTGTTTGCTCCACAGTCAGCTGAAGAGGAAGAATACATGTCAAGAGTTCCATATGCTAGTGCAGTGGGCAGTTTAATGTATGCTATGGTCTGTACTAGACCTGATTTGGCTCAAGCAGTTAGTGTTGTCAGCAGGTTTATGGCTCAACCTGGAAAGGAACATTGGAAAGCAGTAAAGAGGATATTTAAGTACCTTAGGGGTACATCAGATATTGGACTCATTTATGGAGGTGATACTCAATGTTTTGTCACAGGGTACCGTGATTCTGATTATGCTGCAGATGTGGACAACATGAGATCTATGACTGGGTATGTATTTACTTTGGGTGGTTCTGTGGTAAGTTGGAAGGCAACTTTACAGAGTACGGTGACATTATCTACTACTGAAGCAGAATACATAGCACTGACAGAAGCAACAAAAGAAGAAATCTTTTAAAGGGGCTAGTCAATGATCTGAGTCTGCATCAAGATTAAGCCAAGGTGTATTGTGACAGTCTTAGTGCAATATGTTTGGCTAAGGATCGCGTTCATCATGAGAGAACCAAGCATATTGATGTTAGGTATCATTTTCTGAGAAATGAAAGGAGGGCTAATGTGGAGAAGATCGGCACTGATGTGAACCCTGTTGATATGTTCACTAAACCAGTTCCAATGAGCAAGTTTTAGTTGTGTCTGGACTTGCTGAATATCCAAACTGTTAATATGAATCTGGGAGTACTCAGCTAAAGGTGGAGGTCTGCTGAGGTATTCAAATCTGAAGACAAAGAGGATTTCTGTCACTTGGTTGTGCATCTGGTCAGTTTGCATGAAGTTGAAGTCAAGATGGAGATTTGTAATGGTGACTTAAACTTATGCTACTGAGGTTTGGTATGGAAACATGTTCGGGTCAGCAATGTATGATGCATCTGCTGAAATCTGGTGTTTAGCTGGGAGCAGGATCAGTAGGGTTGATCAACCTGCTGATGGCAAGTCTCTGCAAAGACAAGTCCGCGATGCTCGGCAGACTTGTAGAACACGTCTGCTGCATGTTTGTTCGACTTACTTCTGGGGTATTTCAGTCATTTACTGGGTTGGCTGTTTAGTCGGTTAGGGTTGGATTCCCAAGGCTATAAATACCGTCTGTATTAATTGTAACTTGATGTAACTTTCTGTTGATAATAAAATATTCTCGTTTGTCCGTGGAGTAGTCGGCATATTGCCGGAAACCACGTTAAATATGTGTTCTTCTTGTTTCTGTGTTTATTTGCTTGTTTATCTTTTATCTTTACTCACAATCACCATCACTTCTTGATCGATCCGTCATATCAATACATTCATACGGAGAGAAGTCATTAGGATAAAACTCAGCCATCTTCATCAACCTTTTTACATCAAACCCCGCAAAATTATCGAATGGACTCAAACTAGCAATACAATGATGGAACTCAGAATTGATCTCAGTAAATCGATCATTTATCTCTGAAAGTTGCATATCCACAATTGCATAAAAACATTGCACACAATAATGAAAATCATTAGTGATGTTACTTTTAAGCCGACGATTGAATGAAAAAACATACTCAACATTCATATCCAAACAATCAATATCATGGTTATCACAAAATGCAATGATAATACCTAAGAGATCCTCCCATCCATGATCTCTTTTGAAATTGCTTCTTTGTCATTTCAACAAATCTCATAGCATTCACAATGTCTTGATCTTTTTTTTTGCAAAGCTATTGACAACCCATTTGTGATCATCAAAATTTTCAACATCAACTGTAAATTGATGACAAAATCAAAGGATTCAAAATATATCAACAAACCTTTTGCTTGGTTCTGTTTCGGAGTATAGTGAGCATCACACTCAACAACTCGAAGAACCTCAACAACAGTATTAGAGAACAAAAGAACCAAGTTTATCAAAGAATCGTGATGAGATCCCCAACGTGTATCTCCGGCCCTCTTAAGACTTACCTCTTGGTTTAATCCTGATCATGTTTCAATCAAACCACTATTGATATCTTCCAATATCTTTTTCGCTTGGAATTCTTGAACCATATCTTTACGCTTACAAGATGCACCGACAACACTCGTCAACATGGATGTCATAGAAAAAAATGATTCGACATCTTGATGTTTTTTAGCCACGGCAACAAGAGCCAACTGAAGTTGATGGGCAAAACAGTGAATATAATATGCAGACTTGTTTTCTCTCATAATCAAAGTTTTCAACCCATTGAACCTACCCTTCATATTACTGCCCCCATCATACCCTTGACCACGAATTGTCATCAAACTCAAGCCCAACTCAGCAATTAAATTATCAATGGCAGATTTCAAATTCAAAGACGATGTCTCCTTCACGTGGGTAACGCTAATAAATCTCTCTTTTACATTCCTATGACAGTCAACAAATCGAAAAATCACAGCCATTTGTTCTTTCCCTGAGACATCACTAGACTCATCCACCAACAATGAAAAAAAATCACCTTTAATCTCATCAAGTATACGAAGTTGTATCTCCTTAGCAAAACAATTAATAACGTCTTTCTGAATACTTGGAGATGTCATTTGATGATTTTTTGGAGCA
This sequence comes from Gentiana straminea, assembly GCA_036785695.1. Taxonomy (NCBI): domain Eukaryota; kingdom Viridiplantae; phylum Streptophyta; class Magnoliopsida; order Gentianales; family Gentianaceae; genus Gentiana; species Gentiana straminea. Next base: position 19,324,673 of record JAVUPR010000061.1, on the reverse strand, counting down.
TTTTCAAGGACAACTTTACGGATATGCTCACTTATATCAGCAGAGTATTTAAGAAATTCAAGAAAATTTCCCTTATTTGAAGAACCTTCGGACTCATCATGACCATGAAAAGCCGACCCTTGATGTAATAGAATTCTACATAAATCAATGGTAGCACTTAATCAAACCAAATATTCTTGTTTTTGAATATTTGTATATTTATGAAAAGAAACATCAATGGAACGCTCTTGTCTCCTTAGATCCTCACATTTCCTCAATGAAAAATTATGAGAACTAGATTCATTACCAACATGGATGTCTAACCTCTCTTTTTTATTCCAAACATTAAAACCTTCACTTACAAATGCCCACCACTACCTTGATTCCCAAATTCACCTCTAAACAAATAACAACACAAGCAATATGCTTTGTCTTCCTTTATGCTATATTCTAACCAATTAGCATATTCTTTAAACCACTTTATATTAAATCGACGAGTTTTCGTTCCATACTTTGTCTTAGGAAATTCATGATCATAGGGTTGACAAGGTCCCTTTAAGAAATAAGCTATTCTAATTTCATCAATTTAAAGGATGATACTCAGATATTTTTTTCCTTTCTGAAGGCTCTACAGAGAGGCTACTCAAATCAACAATTTGTCTACTATGAGACCTAACCCCACTAGATGCACCCCCCGGATTCTCAAACTCAGTAACAATTTCCTCAAATTCACCAACCCGACTTCGTTTATTAACAAAACGATCCATATTGACCATATATCAACTAATCTGTTAAGAAAATAAAAATAAAATAAACAATCAGCTACAATTTTTTTTATTTATATAATTGTTAATTAGTAATTACTAATTACTAGTTTATCAAATTATTACAACAAAAAAATCCAAACAAATTATTCACACTTTCACAGGACACACACAGGCACTGACGCACAGCCACAGGGTGTAAAAAAATAGGGTAACAACACAAGTATCAACACAAAAAATAAACTCAATGCTCAAATCTAAAGTCTAATCTAAATTTAAAACTAAAATTATGCACACAAAAAACTTTACTTGAATTGGAAATTTGGAATCGAAAACGAATTTGGGATAAATGGAATTATTACCTTCTGTAAATGAGGAATGGAATATGGATTAAGGAATGGATTGAGAGCAGTGAGCACCAGAGATTGCTGGAAGCCTGGAAGAAGGACTGAAGCGGCCTGAACGGCTGAACGGAGAAGGTGATGGAGGTCTCGGAGGAGGCTGGATGCAACGCTGCCCCGTTCTTTTTTTTAGGTATTCAGAATGTGGGGCGAATAATGAGAGGGAAAGGAAATGTTTTATTAAAATTAGGTTAAAATTGGAAATTTTTTATTATCAAAACACAAAACGATGTCGTTTTGCAAATTTTTTTTTTAAAATCCAGTGGGGGCACGTGGATCCGCCGTTGCTCCCTTTATTCGCAAACTATAAGTTCCTTAGCTTTTTTTTCTTTGTCTCAGCATATAAGTCATTCTTCATTATGAATGAAGTATTTATTACTCATTTCTCTATCTCACCCTTAATTTATTAGCAATTCAACTACTTTTAAATACTTTATAGCCATTTCATTAATGATAATCGAATGATATTTTAGACATTTCTCCTTATAATTTATGACATTCAACCAATTGTTTAATCTATGTAAAAATATTCAAAATAACTTATATTTTGTGACAGAATGAGTACCGCATTGATTGATGTATAGTCGATAAAAATATTTGCATATTTATTTTTGAGAACTTCTTTTCAAATGAAGAGTAAGAGATCCCGGAGGCCTTTTTGTGAACTTATGGTGTTCACAAATTTTGTGTTGGTCCAGATGCAAATCCTAATTGGTGGTCCAAAATCAATAAAAATTCAACTTTTTAAAATGGGCCATACTTGTAAAAACTTTCCACCTATAAATTTACTTAAAATTATTGAATTGGTGGTACAATACTTGCACCTGGATCAGAATCAGTGTTTTTGTGACGAATTAGCACTAATCATTTTAATTACTTTAAAATGATTGCATTGGCTCCTTTAATTTGCAAACACGTTTTTGGTTTATTACAACTATACTTAACTCTTTAAGTTTAATGCAACAAACGATATACATATATAACGGACTTCAATATCCTTGACAACTTTACGATCAAAGTTGATCTCGTATTGCAGTCCAATTTGATCACGTGCGGACCGTTTTGGAGAACAGTTTGTCAATAATTTAGAGCATCTCTAATGGGGGTTTCAAAAAATTTGTAAAGCTTTATCCTCATTGGACCATTGATGAGTCACTAAAGCTAGCTTTAACCCAAAACTTCACAATAAATGGCTTCATCCTTCATATCTCAAATGTTGTCCAGGACTTGTCCTTGGTATGCATATAGTACAGTACATTTCAATAATTTGCTTGAATATATATATATATATATATATATATATATATATATATATATATATATATATATATATATATATATATATATATATATATATATATATATAATAATATTCTGGTGTAAATGATTTCTCACAGATATATATATTATAACTGTGGAATCGCAAAGAACACGGAATCTTTAATTAGTTTTTGTTAGCATACATATATGCTGTTTAACGTCAGATTCTGTAGATATATAAGGAAACACCATAACGTGGATTTCACTATATATATATATATATATATCTCTGTATTCCAAACAATTGCAACATTAAGTTAATTATGATATGTTATTCAAATGAAAAATGTTTGCTGGAGATGTCTATTAACGTTAAACCCGTGGCTGTCATATTGTCAATTGGAGTTATATAATTCGATCTTTGACAATCTAAGCTCAGCTTTAATTTATATATATACATATAAAGTATATATACATATAAAGGGGTAAATGTGGTAAAATTGTAATTAGTTCTGTATATAGTGCCACTAATGCTTTGAAACATTATTGAAAATGTTGTGGTGCCAAAGTGCTAGAATAATGGTGGAATGTATTTTCCATTTAATGAATTGAGACTAATGTACGGTGGCGTAAATACACATATAGGAAACCCTAATTACAAGTATAGGCATACACAATAAATACAGTAATATAATAAATATACAAAGTAAATGTAATTAGGTTGGTTGGTGTGGTGCCACATAATTCGTGGTGTCCAAGTAAAACTGCCGTGGTGGCAATTACATTATTCAAGAAAACTTATAGATCGATTGAGACGAGTTTAACAATATCTTTAAAACGACTTTGAACCACTTATGTGTCTACAATGATCACATTGAAACAGGGGCGGATCCACGTGCCCCAAGGAGGGGTCACGTGACCCCACTGAATTTTAAAAATAAAAATAAAAAATATTTTTAGTATTAAAATGATGTAGTTTTGTTGTTAAAAAGTGTCGTTTTGTCGATAAAAATTGATGTTTTAGACTCCGGTGACCCCATTGGAATTTTTTTTGGATAAAATGTGTAGTTTTAGATTCCGGTGACACCACTGAAATAAATTCCTAGATCCGCCACTGCATTGAAAGACTTTATTTTTACCGAAGTAAATGTAAATGAAAATATATAAATGTTTAAAAACGATAAAGTAAATATATGTATTAATGGTGTAAGAAAGTGAAGGGATAAGGTAGAAGCTGATTTTTTTTGAGAAATGTTGTTTAATGCCTATAAACCGTACGTCTTATGTAGTACTATTATCTAAAAATCTTTTGAAACGTGTTATATTCGTCAATCCACTAATATTTATTATCATTGTTTTATTGAAATATCTAGCGAAGGGCTATAATAATAATAAAAATAAAAATAAAATAAAAAAGTACAAATCCAAGCTAATTAACAAAAGATGAACACCTCAGCAAAACCAAAACAAACTAGAGGAAAAAACAACAAAAAAGCACCCAACAAGACAACATAATGGTCAGCTTAATTAGACCAATTAAGTATTGAGCTTCCAACAATCTAGCACCCAATTAATTAGGCAGCAACACAACTGAGCAGTTACTTGATTTTTGTAATGACTTGCAACAAATCATTAGAAAATCAAGTACGTAGCTGACCCTTAACATCAGCACCCCACAGCAATACATGAACTGAACAGTTAGAAGCACATGCATTAATTAATTTAAGCCGCCCAAGGATCCTTTAATTAATTTCTCCAATCTTCCCAATCAACACTAGCTGTATTATTCTTTCTGCTTTTAATCCAGTCAAAGCAATTCAACAAGTTTGACTAGATGTGAAGATATTTTCAGCATGCATTATATGCAGAGAAGAAGGTATCGAATTAAACACAAACTTATTCCGGACCAGCCCAACAAAGGTCAATCGATCTGTCTAACCGTGGGATAAGATTTGCTTAATGAACTTTGTTGCTTCTATCTGTAAGAGAACAAAAGAGGACGCGAGCCATCTTTTCTTCATTTGTCCATTCTCCTTCAGTTCATGTTTGGTGCTTTGTTTTTAGTTGGTGTGGTACCTATATATATATGGACCTGTTCCCGTTTCTTTTTATAATGTTTGCGCGGTTTCAGCTTCTTATAATTATTTCGCAGCCACACTTGGATCAGGCTGATGTGGATGCTTTGATTGAAGTGACTTGTTGGATCATTTTGGAAACACCGAATTAAATGATATTGAGTTCAACAGAAAGCTTCCTTACATTGATCGGATTATCAATGAACTGAAGAATCTATTCGATCTATGCATGTGTGGATCGACAAAGAAAAAAGGAACATCGATCGAAGAAAAGAGACGAGTCTCTTGTCTATATATCTTCTATGCTACATATATAGATGGCAAAGAAGGATGTTGAGTTGTACACCTCGCTTAATTGACAATATTAATTTAAACGGGTTGGCAAGCGATTAATTATGAGCAGCTTGCAAGTAAAAAGGATTCACTTTTGAAGGAACCGATGGAGATGCGACAATATATAGGAACTTCATTAGCAATAAGCTTTTTAGCTTTGCCACTGAAAACCTGCCAATTTGGATCGAGTCAAGCCTCCAAACCGGGCTATCTGAATATCCTGGACAAAAAGATAAATTTCCAACAAGATAACACTAGTCAATAATCTCTCCCAACTCAATACCGGCCACATCAACCAATTGAATCTCCTCTTATCACTAATTACACGGTCTTTATTTCTCTCAAGATGAAAACTCCTTGGGAAACAAGTTTCCAGTGAGCTTTCCCCACCCAAGAGTACGTCTTTCCAAAACCTAACTAATTAAGTTTCAGGGGCGGAGGTACGTATATGTTGTAGGGTGAGTCACGTGACTTCCTTGAGATTCGAGAAACTTTCTTTTGTATTAAAACAATGTAGTCTTGTTGTTAAAAAATGTTTTTGTTGATAAAAAGTGATGTCTAATTAGGCTCCGGTGACCCAACTGAATTTTTTTTTTTTTTTTTTTGATAAAAGATGTAGTTTTGGATAAAAGTTTAATCCCGGCCCTCTTTCCTCAATAGCAAACGCATTTCTAACTATACCCTAATTAATAGTAATACCCTCCCAAACCTTTCCACCCCGGACGCTCAAAGCCCCTTCCCCAAAACCCCAATCACTACCGTACATTGTTGTTGTTGTTAAAGAATACATTGTTGTTGTTGTTAAATATTATTTTTATTTTTATTTTTTGGATAATTTCATTATTATTGTTATCAAGATATAATATTTCCAAAAAGATAGTATCTGCGATTGCATTTTAGCGAATACCATGTACCGAATCAGATAGGGAGAGTGGATTTGAAATTTTCAACACTCAATAGCGATATTATATGTTAATTAAAATTATCTGATTTTTGTAAATCCATTCTCGATCCATCCAAAAAAAAAAGCAACATAGAGAATTCAATTCACTACTAATAATTATATATGCAGAGAAGAAAATCACAGATTTCTTGTGTGTTAGTGATTTTTCTCTGCTGCTAAAAAATGGTTTAGTTACTTCTACAAAATCATATTTAATTGTGTTTCTCTCTACACTTTCTTAAATTTCTTTAAGAAATTTATAATCTGATTATATATGCATGGTAGAAATATCAAAGGGGAAAGATCTTTAAAAGTGTTATTGCCATGAATGCCATAGGCTTTTTCAAAAAAGAAAACATAAACATACTATTAATTACTCATAAAAAATTCCCAAATCATGATAAATTAAACAAAAACACCACATAATTATTCAAACACATATATTGTAAGATCAAATACTACCAAAATACTAATAAGAAATAAGAATACTAGGAGACTTGAAAAATGTCTAATAAGGGTTGCTTCAATTCTTATGCACGTTCTCCACGGATACGCCTAGCAAGCTGGACATCTTTAGGCATAATAGTGACTCTCTTGGCATGGATAGCACATAAGTTCGTGTCTTCAAATAAACCCACTAGATATGCCTCCGCCGCCTCTTGCAGAGCTAGGACCGCATGGCTCTGAAATCTCAGATCAGTCTGCAATTAATTCATCCCGACAACCAAAATATAATTATGTTCATACTGCAAGATTAATTAAACCTAGAAGGAAGAAACGAAAATTGACGCGTTTATATATAAGAAAAGAAAAAGAAACATAGAAGAATTTACGTACTTTGAAATCTTGAGCAATTTCACGGACTAGACGTTGAAATGGCAACTTGCGGATCAAAAGCTCAGTGCTTTTCTGGTATTTGCGGATTTCACTGTTGAACAACAGACAAATATTACGGGTTTGTATATACATTCTTATCTTAGTTAATTAATAAGAATCACATACGTACGTAAGATAAGTATATTTAAGAGTTAAATAATAATTACCGGAGGGCAACGGTTCCAGCACGATAACGGTGAGGCTTCTTGACACCACCAGTTTGAGGGCGTAACTTTCTTGCCACCTGCAAGTTACAACATTGTTCAACAAAATAAATAAAAATCAATGTAAAACATAGCAAAGAGAACCGTGCAAAAAAATAATAATAATAATTAGGGCAAAAGGTGGATCCAAACCCTAATGAAGTTGTTAATTAGTAAAATTTGGAAAGCATATATAATGAACAAAAAGAAGAAGAAAAAAAATACCTTGGTGGCGAGATCCTTTTTCGGAGCCTTTCCTCCAGTTGATTTACGAGCGGTCTGCTTAGTACGAGCCATTTGATCTGTTCTGCAGGGAGTTTTACCTTAAAAATAATCAAAAATCAGTGTACAAAAAACAACTAAACAAAAGTTGAAAAAATAAATAAATAAAAACCGAGAAACAATCACACTATATTCAATGCCCAAAAAAACAACTAAAGAAAAGTTGGGGGAAAAAAAAATAGAAACAATCAAAGAAAAATTAACTAACCAGACTTTTAGAGAGAAAAGATAGGAGCCGGAAAATTCAGAAAGAGGAGAAGATGTTTGCAATGGTAATGAAAACTAACGAGGTATATATAGGATCTTAAGTCGGCTAATTTGTTTTTTCTTTTTAAAAAAAACTTAAGTCGGCTAATTAAATAGTGGTCGATCTAACCAACAACGATTCTCGTAGTTTATTCTGATTGGCTTATATTTTAGTTTCAGATGTTTGATTGGCTGATCGAGGATACAAATTTGAAGTCTTTAGTTGCGCTTTCCCTTTTCTTTTATTGTCCCAAAAAAAAAAAAACACACACATTTATTCTGCAGCAAAAAGTTATTCTGAACCAGTTTTTTTTTTTACGATACCTTTACATCATAAATTTTTGAAAAAGATGTCATCATCCCTATTAAACCTATGTCTTATTTGTTTATAAGGACTTGTTTTGGGACTTAATAAGACACTTAGGACACACCTTAAAAGATCGTTAGCTATAAGGATAAAATAACACTTCTTGGACAAAATTAACCCTTTCCCTAATCTTCTTCCTCCGTCTTCAGTCATTATCTCATCTCATTCTCTTCGCAGGCTGAGAAATGGGCCTGGGCAACACGGAGAAATTGATGAACCAGATCATGGAGTTGAAATTCACATCAAAGAGTCTTCAAAGCCAGGCATGAAAGTGCGGAAAGGATGAAAAATCCCAGAAATTGAAGGTCAAGAAGGGAGAAAGGTAACATGGATGGTGCACGAATCTACGCCGAGCAGATGAATTACCTCCGGTTGTCTTCTCGGCTCGATGCGGTGGTTTCTCGGCTCGATACGCAAGCCAAGATGACTACGATCAGCAAATCCATGTCCGGTATCGTGAAGTCTTTGGGGTCTACACTCTACACTCGCCACCGGGAATCTTCAGAAGACGTCGGAGACTATGGATCAGTTTGTGGAGCAGTTTGTGAATATGGAGGTTCATGTTGAGTTTATGGAAAGATCCATGGCTGAAAGCACTTCTCTTTCTACTCCAGAAAGTGATGTGAACAGCTTGATGCAACAAATGGCTGATGAGCATGGATTGGAGGTGTCTGTACTCTGTAGGGTTGCCTCAAGCTGCAGGGCATGCTATACCTTCTGCTGTCACTGCAGAGAAGGTCGATGAAGACGATCTTTCTCGACGTCTGGCCGAACTCAAGGCACGTGGGTAAAATCTGGTGATGAAAGCTGCTTTAATAAAAAAATATTTTGGTTGCCCTCCTAAAAACATAAACTTTTAGGAACAATTTTACTATATGGGATGATTTTAATATGCAGTGCAAAGTGCAAACTGCCTTGTGATATATGGTATTTGCTGTAAATTTTAATTGATGTTGGAATTCTGTGACTGACTTTGATGTTCATTATATTGCATATGCCTAGATTTGGCATATGGATTGTGTGTTATGAATGTCAATCTGTTGTCTATTTGGCATATGGGGTGCCTTGATGTTAAGGTTTATGTGTTATGAATGTTAATTTTTATCTATTTTTTTCTTATGGTTAGTGTAACGTCCCGTTCCCGGACTCCGAGTCTTTATCCGGAACTCGAAACGTTCGGCACGCATAATATTAAATAAATAATATTACACGTAAGTCTCTACTACGTCGTATCAAATTAAAGCAAACGGAAGCAAAAAGACTCGGGTATTTTTTTCAAACAACCAAGAATGAAAATCAAGAACTAAAGAGGAAATGTACTATTGTTACATTGGAAATAGAAACCAACGAATCCAAAACGTACGAATTCCAAAGTACTAAAAGTAAACTACAACATCCAATAGTAATCCAAGTCTATGAAATAAAAGGGAAATAAAAGAATAATAAACAAGGTCTTCAACTCCGGCGTCTTCAAACGTCGTCATCAAAGTCCTCCTCGAAGTCCTGACTAACCTGTTCGTCTTCTCTCCCCCAAACACATAAATAAACATGCATTTGAGGTAAGTACATTGTACAAAGTAAGAAGTAGAAGCTACAACTCAATTAAGGTTATTATTAAAAGATTATCTTGGTGAGACCGACTCAATCTAGGGTTCACTACGTGCCCATCGACACGTCGTGACTACACGTTTCTAGCTTAGCTTATCTTTGTTACACCATTATTCAAGGACACAATGCATGGTGAAAATTCCACCACGAGATATACTTGCCAACTACGGTGATTAGCACCGATAGTCCCGGGATCTCCCCGGTATGCATATACGTTCGATGGATTTCCTCCACTACCCTTTAGCCGTTTAAGGCCAGTAGCGTTGTCCACCTTTTTATGAACGTATCACATCGCCGATTTGAATCAATGTCTAACCAAGAATAAGTGACGTTTTAGCTTTTACTACACATATGTAATTAATTACTGTGAATTAACTAGCCGTCCCTAGTGTTTTCAAGTAAGCTCCCTCACAAACCCTACTCTCTTCCCTAGACCACTAGACATGGACAAGTCCTAGCAAATACACAAACATTGATAAACTCTAGTTTGTCAAAGCACAAGCCCTTTCATGCCCTTCCGACGGATCCGAACTTCTACTCCCTTTAAGAGTACATTCGGTGTTTTAACTGAACGAATCAGAAGTTCAATCGAGGCTTGTTCATGTTTAATTAATATTAACATATCATTATTAAGGGTTTAAAACGGTGAAAACATGATTATGAAACCTGAAAACCAAGCTGAAAAGCTAAAATGGTAAAAATAAAAAAATAAAAAAAACAAGGTAAAACAGGTCAAATGCCCGTTTGACATTCTATGGACGCCCGTTTGGCATTGGACGCCCGTCCACTAAACCCCAGACGCCCGTCCGTCAAAAACAGCTACATTCTGAATCAAAGTTCTGACCTCAAACGCCCGTCTGCCTTGTGCAGACGCCCGTCTGAGCTACTAGGGTCGCGAACGCCCGTTTGCTTAATGCAAACGCCCGTCCGCCTGGGTTTTTCCCAAAACGCTAAATCTTAAAAACACGATTTCTAATCCGTTTCTAACCTAGTTAACATCGAAATTAACACAGAAAAACTCATCTAACATTGCCATAGCATCTAGGATCATTAACCAACAAAAAAACACCTCTTTCTTACATCTAACCATCTTAAACCTTAAACTAAACCTCAATAACAAAAATTGAAGTTGTAGGAAGAGCCTCTTACCTTTTAGCAAGCTTAATCCAAACAAAAACGCAGAAAAACAGCAGCAAAACTGATCCTTTTCTGCAGGAAAACATGTGATAAATCCAAACTTAGATTAGATTCGATCACATGCTTCTAAACGATAAAAACTAGGAATTGATGAGTTTAAATCCATCAAACTTGAACAAGAACAAAACTAGGGCTTAATCATACCTTAAGAAAGCTCCAACTTTCTGATATTGAAACGTTAACCTCTTCACGACGATTCCGTTGCTTGACTCTGATCTGAAAACCGTTACGAATTGACTTAGCAATCGATTGAAAACCTCTCAGCCCTAACTCTTGCTCTCACACACGCAGAAGACTGGAGGTGGAAAATCTGATTCAAAAGGTTAGGGAAAACTGATTGGGTTTATTTTCCTTAAATAGGAAAGTCCCAATAATTAACTTAAATCCTTACTTTCCTTAATTACCCTTACTAATCAGATTTTCTTTCCCCATATATATATATATTTCGAAAAATACATATATAAAATTAATAAAATACTCAAACTCCGAATAAAAGGAACCGAACCCAATATTTCGTTTTCGCAAAATGACACGTCTGCCCTTTCTCGAAAATCGGAATATTACAGTTAGTATGTTAGTTTGTGTTAAGGTTCATGTGATTATGTCATACTGCAACAAAAGTTTTGTGGTCTGATGGAAGATTTGGCTTTAGATGATTGAACACGTTTTGTCGTTGTGGCTGGTATTGCTAGGAATTATGTGTCGAATTTTCTTATAGGGTAGTTAGGTCTATGATGTCCATACAGTTGGTATTAAGGAGTGTCTGTTGCAGCATAAGCTTTGTTCTTTGGTGTGAGTTGAGCAATATTGTTAAGTTGTGCTACACATTTCTAGAAAATAAAAGAAATTTCTAGAATAGAAGCTTCTAGTTGTATGTAAGAGACTAGAAAAATATTACTACACTCTACTAGAATGTAAGCTACTAGAAATATTGTTACACTCTACTAGAATTGAAGCTACTAAATACATGTAGTTCTAGTAGTGATTGTTAAAATTAAGACATATCTAGAAAACTCCATAAGGATCTTGAGCTATCATATGGAGACTATATATATGGCACTACCCCACGTACTTGAACCAAGCAATCAAGCAATCAATACAATAAAATACCTCTCTCCAATCTCTCCAACTTATCAATCTTTTTCATCTCACACTCATCATCCTAGCCTTCCCCATCCAACTTACTACAAAAATTCTAACAAGTGGTATCGGAGCTCGGTTTCGACACAACTACAACTGGGTGAAATCAACATCATGGCAGATTACACACTCCGCTCATCCATTCCGGTTCCAAATTTTCCGAGGTGAAAATTTCGACTATTGGTTCATTAAAATGAGAACCTACTTTTGTGCTCAAGATTTATGGGATATCGTAAGTAAGGGAATTAGCATCCCCGACGACATCTCAAATTTATCTACCGCACAAAAGAAAGAACTCAAGGAGAATCAACAGAAAGATGCTCAAGCATTATTAGCCCTTCAGTTAAGCTTGACTGAAGAATTGTTTCCAAGAATCATGAGTGCCAAGACGGCTAAAGAAGCGATGGAAAAGTTGCAGGAGGAGTTTCAAGGCAGTGAAAGGGTACGAGTCTCAAAACTCCATTCATTGAGGAGAAATTTCGAGAATTTAAAAATGAAAGAGTCAGAGAATGCTAAAGACTACTACACAAGAGTAGATTCATTAGCAAATCAATTACGGGCGAATGGAGAAGACGTCCCAGAGAAGAAAATTGTGGAAAAAATATTAATTACATGTACAGAAAAATATGATCCAATCATTACAGCTATTGAGCAATCAAAAGATTTGGAAAAATTGTCTTCTTCAGAATTGATGGGAATAGATTGGAAAGGTGTCACGAAGGCACAACTGAAAATGCTTTTCAATCTAAGTTCAAAACGCCGTCACAAAAATCAAAACAAAATGATCGGAGATCAAATGAAGGTTCTAAAAATACAGGGCTTCCAAACAAAACATTTTCTCATTGTGGTATATGCAAGAGGAAAAGCCATTTTGGAGAAAGACTGTTGGTTTAAAGAAAAACCACAATGCAAAAATTGCAAGAAATTTGGTCACGTTGAGAAGGTATGTCGATCTAAAAGGAATCATCAAGCTAACTTTTCTGAAGAAAATGACGTCGAAGACAATCTCTTCTATGCCTGTCAAGTAGCAACAGAGGAAAAGAAAGATACATGGTATCTTGACAGTGGTTGCAGCAATCACATGACAAAAGATGAATCCATATTTTGCCGTCTTGAAAAATTCAAGACAAATATTAAGATAGGAAACGGCGACTTTATGGAGGCTACTGGAAAATGCACTATTGTCATTAACACAAAGAAGGGCAAGAGATACATAAATGAGGTGCTCTTGGTCCCAAGTATAGATCAAAATCTATTGAGTGTCGGGCAAATGATGGAGAAATGATACTCGTTGCATTTTGAAGGAAATTCTTCTACAATATATGATAAGAAAGATAAATCCCTTCAAATTGCAAAAATAAAAATGAAGGAAAAACGATGTTTTCCGATCCAATGGAGTTATGCAAGAGATATAGCAATGAAGGCACAAGTTGATGATTCATGGTTATGGCACAGAAGGCTTGGTCACTTCAATTTCAATGGATTAAGAATACTACATCAGAAGAACATGATGAAAGACCTACCCACTATAAAGGCACCTGATCGTGTTTGCGAAGGATGCATGCTCGGGAAACAACACCGACAACCATTTCCTGTCGGAAAATCTTGGAGAGCGAAGGAACCATTAGAATTGGTGCACAGACGTTTGTGGCCCAATGCGCACTCCTTCACATGAACAAAATAGGTACTTCATTCTCTTCATTGATGATTTTACCAGAATGACATGAGTTTATTTTATTCATGAAAGATCGCAAGTATATGAAAATTTAAGAAATATAAGGCCTATGTCGAGAAACAAAGTGGTCACTACATTAAGACCATAAGAAGTGACCGAGTCAAAGAATACACATCTAAAGAATTCAACAAGTTCTGTGAAGATGAAGGCGTGGAGCATCAATTGACAATTGGATACGCTCCAGAACAAAATGGTGTGTCAGAACGTGAAAATAGAACAGTTATGGAGACAGCAAGAGCTATGCTAATGGGGAAAGGTCTTTCGAAAACATTTTGGGCAGAGGCAGTGCATACTGCAATCTACTTGCTAAATAGATGTCCAACCAAAGCCGTTCAGGACAAAACACCATTCGAAGCCTGGAGTGGGCGAAAGCCATCGGCAAAGCATCTTAGAGTCTTCGGCTCCATCTGTTATGTTCACATTCCAAAAGAGAAAAGGAGCAAACTAGATGAAAAGACAGAGAAAGGTATTTTCTTAGGCTATAGTACACAATCAAAAGGTTACCGTGTCTATAGCATAAGAACAAGAAAGCTTATTGTCAGTCGAGACGTTGAATTTGACGAGGAAGCAAGCTTCAATTGGGAAACAGAGGAAGTTGAAAGGAAAACTATTAATATGGCACCACTTCTACGAACCAACGAAGAAGACAACCGTCAAACAGAATCACCAGCTCGCGCTATCATTGAAGAAACATCACAGGATGAAGGTTCTTCTCCAGAGACACCACCAAGGAAGACAAAATCTTTGAGTGAGATATATGAGAGATGCAATTTCACCTTGATAGAACCAGGAAGTTATGAAGAAGCTTCCAAAGAAGAATTTTGGAGAAAAGTAATGGAAGAAGAAATTAAGATGATAAACAAGAATGAAACGTGGGAGCTAGTAAGTCCATCTCCAGACAAAGAGGTCGGTGTTAAGTGGGTCTATAAAACAAAGCTTAATCCTGATAGCTCAATCCAAAAACACAAAGCAAGGCTTGTAGCCAAAGACTACTCTGAACAGTTTGGAGTGGATTACAACGAGACATTTGCTCATGTTGCACGATTGGATACGATACGTGCATTAATTGCCCTCTCTGCACAAAAAGGATGGAAAATCCATCAACTGGATGTTAAATCAGCATTTCTCAATGGATACCTTGAGGAAGAAATTTACGTGGAGCAGCCTCAAGGATTTATCGTGAAAGGAGAAGAAGACAAAGTACTAAAGTTAAAGAAAGCTTTATACGGGCTCAAGCAAGCCCCACGGGCTTGGTATAGAAGAATTGATAACTACTTCATCACGCAAGGTTTCAGGAGGAGCAAAAGCGAGCCTACACTTTACATTAAGACACGAGATACAAATGACAGAATTATTGTTTCCTTATACGTTGATGATCTCATCTTTACAGGAAACAATGAGGACATGATCAAGAGTTTTAGAAAAGACATGATGAAGACGTTCGAAATGACAGACCTGGGATTAATGCACTACTTCCTTGGAATCGAGGTAAACCAAAAAGAAAATGGGATTTTCATTTCCCAAAAGAAATATACGAGATAGTCTTCTTGAAAAGTTCAAGATGAAAGGGTGCAAGAGTGTTGCAACTCCACTTGAAAGCAAAGCACTCAAGAGTGAAGATGGCACGCCAAGTGGGCGATTGTACGGTCTACCGGCGTCTCATTGGAAGTTTACTCTATCTAACAACTACAAGACCTGACATTATGTTTGCAACAAGTTATCTCTCAAGGTTCATGCAATGCCCAAGTCAAGTTCACTTCGGAGCAGCTAAAAGAGTGCTAAGATATCTGTAAGGCACAAAGGATTACGGCATTTGGTATGGATCGAGTCCTGACTCAAAATTGATTGGGTACACTGATAGCGATTAGGCAGGATCATCAGATGATAAAAGCACATCTGGCTATGCATTCACCTTGCGCTCAGGAATATTCTCTTGGGCAACAAAAAAGCAAGACACAATAGCACTATCAACAACAGAAGCAGAATATGTAGCGGCAGCATTGACAACATGCCAAGCTATATGGCTCAAACGGATACTTGAGGACATGAGGGAGCCTCAAGATGAAGCAACATTAATCTACTGTGACAACAATTCGGCAATTTCAATGGCGAAAAACCCGGTATTTCACAACAAGACTAAGCACATAAGAATCAAGTACCACTTCATCAGAGAAGCTGTGGCCAATAAAGAAACAGAGGTCATGCATTGCAGGAGTGAAGAACAGTTAGCCGACATATTCACAAAAGCACTACCAAGAGACAAGTTCGAGCTATTACGAGAAAAGATTGGTGTCACTGAAATGTGTACCAAGGAGGAGTGTTAAGTTGTGCTACACATTTCTAGAAAATAAAAGAAATTTCTAGAATATAAACTTCTAGTTGTATGTAAGAGACTAGAAAAATATTACTACACTCTACTAGAATGGAAGCTACTAGAAATATTGTTACACTTTACTAGAATGGAAGCTACTAGATACATGTAGTTCTAGTAGTGATTGTTAAAATTAAGACATATCTAGAAAACTCCATAAGGATCTTGAGCTATCATATGGAGACTATACATATGGCACTACCCCATGTACTTGAACCAAGCAATCAAGCAATCAATACAATAAAATCCCTTTCTCCAATCTCTCCAACTTATCAATCTTTTTCATTTCACACTCATCATCCTAGCCTTCTCCATCCAACTTACTACAAAAATTCTAACAAATATAAATTGGATAGGATGATTATATGCATGGGTGGCTCTTATGCTTATGTTAATTGATGTCAGTGTGCAAGCCGAATTCATACTTAATTATGACCAACTTGCTCTTATTTGACAAAGTTTTTGTTTTTGCAATTTGGGTGTTGATGTCACTTCATAAAATATTGGTGTCATTGTGTGTCACTGCATAAGGTGTCATTTCATAAAATGAGATATTAGAATAAAGAGGTCGAAAAAATATGAATTATAGTGAAAGAATTATATTGATCGGAGTTTTATATCAAAAGATATAGCCGTTTGAAGTCGAATTTATAAAGAAAAAAATCGATTTAATGAAATTAATTCGGAAAAATATCAAATGAGCAATCAAAATAAAGAGGACGAAAAAAATATGAATTTTGGTGAAATAATTATGTTGATCGGAGTTTTATATCGAAAAATATAGTCGTTTGAAGTCGAATTTATAAAAAAAAATCGATTTTCTAAAATTAAGTCGAAAAAATATCAAATGTCATCGTGGTGTCGCTTCATCTCGGTGTCGCATCATCAAATGTCACTGCATATGTCACTGCATATACAATTTACAAAGTTTTGTTTTTGCAATTTGGGTGTTGATGTCACTGCATATACAATTTCATAAAAAGACAACATCGAACTCGACTGGGTAAGTACTCGATATAACTCAACGCGGCTCATAAGCTCGATTTCCCATGAAAAATCTTCTTAATTTCGTGACAAAAACTTCAACAAACATGTTGATGTCACTACATATTTGATTGCCGATGTCACTACATAAATTGTTGATGTCATTCATATATGCTTGCTGAAGTCACTGCATAAAATGTTGATGTCACTGCATATCTGATTGCCGATGTCCCTGCATAAATTGTTGATGTCACGCATATATGATTGCAGCCGTCACTGCATAAAATGTTGATGTCACGCATATATGATTGCCGATGTCACTGCATAAAAATATGAATTAAGGTGAAAAATTTATGTTGATTGTAGTTTTATATCAAAAGATATATCCATTTGAAGTCGATTTTATGAAGAAAATAAATCGATTTTATGAAATTAAGTCGGAAAAATATCAAATGTCATCACGGTGTTGCTTTATCAAATGCCACTGCATCCTGATGGTCTCTGCATCGCGGTGTCTCTGCATCGGGGGTGGCCACTTCATCGCGGTGTCTCTGCATCGGGGGTGGCCACTGCATCGCGGTGTCACTTCATTGCGATGTCTCTGCATATATGATTGCTGATGTCACTACATAAATTGTTGATGTCATTATTATATGATTGCTGATGTCTCTGCATAAAATGTTGATGTCATTGCATATCTGATTGTCGATGTCACTGCATAAATTGTTGATGTCACGCATATATGATTGCCGATGTCACTGCATATATGGTTAATTAATCGAGGTGGTGATTGCATCGCGGTGGTCACTGCATCGCAATGGTTAATTAATCAGGGTGGCCACTGCATCGCAGTGGTCAATAGATATGGGGTGGTCAGTGCATCGGGGTGGTCATTACATTGCGGTGGTCAATGCATCGGGTGGTTAATGCATCGCGGTGGTAAATGCATCGGGGTGGTCAATGAAAAAAAGAAAAAAATAAACTTTCACTGTCAGGAAAAAGAAAAAAAAAACCCACTTTATACATCCAGGACAAAAAATAAAAATAAAAAACAGAAAAAAAAACCAACAACAACGAAATTTGAAAAAAAGGAAAAAAATTATGGAAAATTAGGGATAAGGACACAATCTGAAATATTATTAAGCAACAGGACAACTACATATTTTTTATAGGGAGAAGGACAACTGCATAATTTTTATAGCGAGAAGGACAAACAGTGAATCCCGAAAATCGGTGAATCTCCCTAGTGAATCCCGAAATCGGTGAATTTCGATAGTGAATTTTGACGGTGAATCCCGAAATCGGTGAATCCCGACAATGAATTTTGAAAATTAGTGAATTTCGACGGTGAATTTCGGCGGTGAATTTAAACGAATGAATTTCGAACACAAGTGAATTTCGATAGTGGATAAATAGTTTTGTCCTTTATGCAAAAGTTTCAAAAGACTGTCGCCTACTTAATTGATGAAATATTTTTGTCCTTCTCCCTCATTCCCCCAAAAAATTAAGGGGGAATGAGGGAGAAGACAAAAATATTTCATCAATCGAGAGTAGAAGGACGATCTTTTGAAACTTTTGCATAAATGACAAAACTATTTATTCAATCGTCGAAATTCACTTGTGTTCGAAATTCACTGCCGAAATTCACTGTCGAAATTCACTAATTTTCATAATTCATTGTCGAAATTCACTAATTTTCGGGATTCACTGTCGAAATTTACTGTCGAAATTCACTGATTTCGGGATTCACCTTAGATTCACCGATTTTCGTGATTCACTGTTTGTCCTTCTTGCGCTATAAAAATTATGTAGTTGTCCTTCTTCCTATAAAAAATATGTAGTTGTCTTGTTACTTAAAAATATTTCGGATTGTGTCATTATCCCTAATTTTCCTAAAAATTAATAAACATTCAGGTCATCCCCCGCATGTTCCCCCTTTTTTAACTTTTTTTTAAATATTTTTTTCTTCATTAAGATATTTGAGTCTATCTAATTAAAATTTGTGTCATTATAACTAAGTGTTTGTTTTGTATGTCCTTTTGTCTAATTAAATTCAATATGTGTCTTTTTGGATAATTGTCTCAAAACTTATTAGGTTGTCCTTTCATTTAAAAATAATTTAATTTAAAAGTATCATGTTTCTTAATTATCTATTTTTTGTACATTTAAATTTATTACCAAATCTGTCAAGTAAAAAAAAGTTTATCCTAGACGAGTTCAGTTTTCGGTTTATTTCTCCATCACTAAAACTTAACACCGGATACACCTAGATACGAAGGAAACAAAAACACCACCTAGCAAAGGTAGTAGTGCCCCTGATCGACTAGAGGGCGATGCATGGACAATTTTCAATAAAAGAAAGAAATTGACAAAAAAAACATGTCATGGTAAAAGATGCTTGATATGTGAGTCGAGTATCATGTGTGTAGACACACAAAAAAGGTGTGTATTATAACACTCCCAAAGGATTTTAGAGATGGCATCACCGATTCTTACGATGTAACACTTTGTTCCGTCTGCTAGTCGGTTATGATATCAATAGTAATGCCCGTAAAGACTGATCGGGTAATGCCGAGTGATCGAGTCATAAATGATCCGGTTTACTGGTTAGACCATCTTTCTCGCTTGGCCTAAAAGGACTAACCCGAGTTGACAAAATCCTTTTGTTTCACACTTATAAAGATATAATGTTTCTTCCACATTCTCAATGTGAAATATCACATGTGTATATGTATGTATGTATGTAAATTGTTCATATGATGATCCGGTCTAATAAATAATTTCAATGTCAGATTTCTCAAGTTCTCTGCTACTTGATACACTCGTCGTACCAGGCAAATGTAGTGTGGTGTGTGATATTGTTTTAACACATGATATATACTTTGCGGTTATCATTGCTATTTAAATTAAACTCCCTCTATTTTTTTATCTGTCACAATTTGTTTTTATTTCTCTGTCATTTTATATTTTCAATACATCATTTTTTTATTTTTTCCTCATTTATCAATAAAGTATTTACATCTCCAATAAAAAAATACATTTCCAATACTAAACACTCATTTACCAACAAAGTATTTACATCCCCATAAAAAAAACATTTCCAATACTATCTATTGGACATATTAATTACTTTCTTAATCTGTGTGATTTTTTTTTCTCTGCGACATATAAAAAAAACGAGGGAGTATTGGTTTTAAATTCTATATTGGGTGACAAGAAATAGACATAAAAATGGACAACATCCCTTTTCTACGAGAAATCCTTATTCGGAGAGTATTTACATCCATCGAAGCGTTAGATGTATAACATATGCATAAAAAGATAAAGTTATATTTGTGTTTAATAAATCTGTAATGAATCAAATGATTCGTAGCATATATGCCCAGCAGACTATGTTGGACTTTTTTTCACCGTATAAAATGACCGTCCAGAACAAAAAAGATACGGTGCTGCTGTTGACATTACATAATTGCTTCGAACATCACATTGTATGATGAAATTTCTTTTTTTACATGATACTACAAAATTCCGTCCGCACTTCGCATTTAGATACATTATTGTCAGTGTCATTTCTACCAACATCATCGCCACTGACATTTCTACTAACTTCACAGCCATCGACATACGCCACCATCTTCTCTAAGGGAACACATCTTTCAGGACATTAACATGAATATCCTGAAGTTCCTTTATGTGAAAAAATAACCGTGATGTCTGAAATGTTTTTTGAATCTGCTAAGCAATCGCGGTACTCGAAGCAATTTCGTGAATCTTAATTTCGTAGTATACTGAAAAGAATTCATGGAACGTATTCGCTTTCAGCCAGAGGTGTAAATGAGCCAAGCCGTTCGTGAGTGGCAACGTTTTGCACGAATAGTTCGGCTTGATATGAATCGAGATTGAATGACCTCGACTCAAATACTACTCGAGTATTAAGCGCGTTAATCTCAACTATACTCATGCTCGACTCGTTAGTTCGTGAGCACGTTCGAATTTAAAATACTCATGAAAAATTATGCATGAACTGATATTTATTACCCCTAAAAAAACTGATATTTTTTAAATTTTATGTTAATGCTTTGATTTCTTTGATAAATAAAATATTATAGATATTTCATTTAATATCTAATTTTTCGTTTAGCATATTAGCTTAAACTAAAATATAATGAGATTAGACTATAATCTGGCATGAAAACCAGTGTTCGAACCCTGTTAGAGCCATTATTTTTTTTTCTTTTTCTTTCTATGAGTAGACATTCTTTTGAAACAAAACCACATCTCATTTAACTCAAAATAAGCTTGAATTATGGGTGTGTGGTTCAGACGTAACCAACATCAACATCTTTGGGAGGTTCACGAACTCCCAATTTTTTTTTCTTTCACAAGCCGTTAGTAAATCAAGAGAGTTGCATTTAGCTTGGTCTAACTATATTTTGCATGATAGTGTTGTGTGTGTGTGTGTGTGTAAAGATGTACAATTTGTGATTTCGTTATATAATATATGATCCGGTTTCTGACCCCTCCTAAAAAAACTCGAGTTCGGCTCGAGTTTAAAAGTACTCGTGATCAAGCTCGAATTCGATAAATGTCAAGTTTATGCTCGAACTCCAAGTTCATCAAATTTAAAATACACCCTACTCGACTCCGATCGTTTACACATTTCATTTCCAGCACAGAGATAAGCGTAGAAAAGGTCTTGTAAAGCCCATTAGAATAATTGCTGCTTCAGGCCCACTCGTTAACCCAGTCTTAGGGTAATCGGGTCGGTGTTGTATCCGGATCCATAAAGGATGCATACCCTACTTGGCAAGAAACCTTCATTATTATTCGCAGAACAATTTTCTCGCATCAGACCACTTCGACGTAATCAACCGCTCCCTCCAGATTAAAGGTTTGGTATCTTATAACAAATGCAATATTTCTTTTTTTTGTTGTTGTTAATTAATCTTGCGACCGGTAATTTGACTAATTTTTCGCTTTTCGTTTTGTTCGGTTTACTATTTTTTTTATACATCCAATGCGTTTCATTTTCGAACTGCAGTTAGGGTTCTTACTTCATTAAGTTGTGTTTAATCAATAGTTCCTAATTCCGTGCTGTTTTTGTTGTGTTTCGTGTTGATCTTAGGTTTTAGCTGAATTTTCGATTTTGATTTGTTCAAAGGAAAGATGATGAAGATTGACTTTAGTGGACTTGAAGCTAAGGCTTTGATGCCGGAAATCAGGAGCGAGATGTTGTCTAGTGCCCCCGAATTTATGATTCCTCACACTAATAATGTAAGTTTTGATTGGTCCCTTTTCAAATTTTGGTTGATGTTGTATGTGCTGGTACTGGTTAGAAGGTTCTTGTTTCAATTTTTGTTGTTAATTAAATATTGGCTTGGTGTTTTAGTTTGATGGGTTTCAAAAGGAAGCGATCCAAATGGTTAAGCCAGCTAAGGGAACGACTACTTTGGCATTCATATTCAAGGACGGTGTTATTGTAGCTGCAGATTCTAGGGCTAGCATGGGAGGATACATATGTAAGCTCCTTGATTGTGTAAATATTTCTATTAATATCTTTGCAGATGTTTCTTTTAAAATTTTCACGTAGTTATTGCTTCTTTAAGACCAGTTGTAGTGGTCCAATGGATTTCCAAAGTTATGCCATTTTCTTTAAAGCATTTATCAATGGTTCTGGGTTGCTAGAAGCATGATGACATTATGAAATTTGAAGCATCACATACTGGTAGTGGCTTTAATGTTTGAAGCGATTCCTTTTAGTGTCACGTTATCCTTTTATGTAACGGCAGATATGGATTGGATGTTTCTTGTTAATCCTTTTTGTTTTCTCCTTGGTTATGGTTGGTTATATAAATTTATAAAACAAAAAGATTGTACTTTGTTCTAGTAAATCTGTAGAAAATCAATTTTATTTCTTGCCCTGAGATTGGTTTAGCAAGAATTATTCTATTTCCTGCCCTGTTACCATGGAAATCGCAGAATAATGAATTGAAGTATTGGATTCCTTTATGTTATTCCCAAGATATGTATTTAGTGCTATGCGAGTATTAGATCATGTGCCCGATAATGTCTGTAGTCAGACTATGCTATAGGCGGATAGGCCTATCTTTCCATAATCTAAATACATATATATTATGAATGGGCATGTTTAAATTGTCTGAGAGCATTACATGTGCGATATATCATAGTGCTTTTTTCTTTACTTTTTTCAACTAGCCTGGAGCTTAAGTTTTTTCAAGCCCTTGTTTTGTGTACTCTTGGAATGATTCATTTTGCTGATAACATTACAGCATCACAATCTGTTAAGAAAATTATTGAGATCAATCCGTACATGCTTGGCACCATGGCTGGAGGTGCAGCTGACTGTCAATTTTGGCACAGGAATTTGGGGATCAAGGTACTTCTTATTCGTTTCTTTTTCCACCTATGTCACTACCTCAATTCTAATTTTTGTTTTGCAAGCATACTCTTATATATTGTCTTATGTGTCATTGTGTCTATCAAATATATGTTCAGACCGGGAGATGGGCAACCATAAAAAAAAATCTATCAAAATGTCTGTTGCTTATGAATTGTTTTATGGATTTTGTATCTTGACCTTGTAAGAGAACTTTTTCTGGATAGAGGATAGTTTCTGGTTTGAAGCCGATTTCCTTATTGATGCCTTTCATTGTGCCAAATTTACGTTACATGGCAATATTGTCAGTAGCCATGCTATTATTTCAGAAACAAGGGGGATTGGGTTGGCAGGAAGTTGCAAGCTGAGGGTGGTGGCATGATTTTATTTGTATGAGCTCTACAACAACAAAATGGGGTAATAAGAGCTAAGGGGACCCCAAACTTGGGGGAGTGGTGTTGCGGTTTTAGGATTGTCAGGATACATGCTAAGAGGTTGTTACATTTCTTATTGGTTTCAGTTGAATGCGACATTGACCATTAGTCTTGTGTATTTCAGTGCCGCCTTCATGAACTTGCAAATAAGAGGAGAATTTCTGTCACTGGAGCTTCAAAATTGTTGGCAAACATTCTATACTCTTACCGTGGAATGGGATTATCTGTTGGAACGATGATTGCTGGGTGGGATGAAAAGGTAACGTGAACATTCTGTGCATGGACTTTTTTGTTGTTGAGAAGTTTGGGTCTTTTCAAAGCCTTTCTTTTTTGCCTTTGTGTAGGGTCCCGGTTTATACTATGTAGACAGTGAAGGTGGACGGCTTAAAGGAACTAGATTCTCAGTTGGATCTGGCTCGCCTTATGCATATGGCGTCTTGGACAGCGGGTTTGTTGCTCTTAAGTCTTACCTTTGTCTTAATGTTCAATTATCCACCAGTGTCTTGATTGTCGTGTTTGATCCAGAATTTGTGGTGCTTTGACCTCTTATCCTTGATATCTTCAATAAGGAGACACATTTGCATCCAATCAGAAGACGAGTCATGATATCAAATACACCGCAAACAAGCTCATAAAGAAAGTAACCCACCACACACACATCAAAATCAGGCCACATGTTGTGTTTTGATTGGATGTAAATGGATCATCTCATTGAGCACTCCTCACATTAGAAATTCCCCTTTCTTCGAATGCATAGGAAGTTGTGAACATTAACAAGGCAACCCAGGGTCTTGCATAAATGCAGCTCCTTTATTATTTTAGGCTCACTAGGCTGTGGTCGACACAGATCTTGTTTTTAAAAAAGTATTATACGGTTCTTCACCACTAAGTTAAGTGTTTATAAGTCCTGAAATTCTTTTACATTTGCCTATTATGCTGTTGTTTCTGTAGGTACCGTTTCGATATGTCTGTTGAAGAAGCTTCTGAGCTAGCAAGACGTGCTATTTACCATGCTACATTTAGGGATGGGGCCAGTGGGGGTGTCGTCAGTGGTAAGTCTTCTCTCCCTCCCCAGTGTATACTCTTTATTAGAGACCTTCCGTTATGTGTCCAAAAAGAAGATGTTCATCTTTTTTGCATACACACATGGGTGCACATCTAACAGTCGGGTACAACAAAGAGTCTTCTTGTTGTAATTTCCTGTGTATAATGTACTACTGTTTCTGGAAACCATAACAAAGAGGGTGTACTTTCCAGTGTACCATGTGGGACCAGATGGGTGGAAGAAGATGTCGGGTGATGACGTAGGAGAACTACATTATTCATACTATCCAGTTGAGCCAACAGTTGTGGAACACGAAATGGCTGAGGTATCAGCTTCTTGAATTGAGCCAAATACCACCAGCAAGACGAGGAACATTCGTTCTTACATGTATTATTCCTAAAGGCGTGTTTTGGTTTCATGCTTGGTTTTTCCAGACTATGACTAGACCAGACACTTTGATTTGTATAACCATATGCTATTGTTAATTGCTGGGCAGAGCTATGGGTGAGAACATGATCCGTGGTTTAAAAAATTCTACTACTTTGTTGCATTTGTCATTCAGATGTTCGTGTAATGAAAATGAATTATTAAATTACTAGTTGCAATGCTTACGCCGTGCAAGGCACGGCGTGTCCGTTAAAGGTAAAGGTATAAATAGAGAAGTGGAGGATATTCTTACATTAATAGAAATGATATAATCATGGATTTTATTAATATGAAGCCATTCAGTTCAAAGATACATAGGCTGATTGAGACACATCTATGATGGTTAATGTTCAGCTATCATAAGTTACAAAAGATAGTGAAATACAATTATTAAAAGCTCTTAACAAGGTGTGAGAATTTCATATTACAGAGGCATTAATAACATATTTAATAAATTTGAATGACCTAATAAATATGCATACAAATGTTATCATACCAACATAAGTATCGTCGGGTGAAGATTGTGATGGCCGCAAAAGAGCAAAATAAAGATCTCATGATGAGATATATTACAATTTAAAAGAAAAGAATTAGTTGTCTATCATGAAACAAAAATGACCTTACACCCCCTTGCATTTTCCTTTGATTTACATTGTCAAAGTTCCAATTATATCAACAACCTTAATCTCAAGAGGCAGCAACCTTACATTTTCCAAGTATTCAGTGTTGAGGGTGTCCGAAATGGATGCTTCTTTTAGCACTGCATGACTAACCAATCTAACCAACGATTTTGGTTGGTCAATTTCCTCCTTTATTTCTATCTAGAGCAGGTGCACCAACTGTATCAATTTTTGTTGCTTTCTTCTTGAGAAATTCGTTCATTTCATCAGTTGTATGGGTCATTAATCATTCAACTGAAAACCAAAACTAATATTTCATTATCTTCGAAACAACACTCCAATTAAATAAATACTACGACAAAAGAAAAATGTATTAATTGAAGGGGATATGAATCATACCCACGAAATTGAAGCTATAAACTCAGACGATTCTTTAAACACGGGGTTGCTGTCACTTTCCCAATAGCATAATCTTCCTTCCAGTATAAGGTATGTAGCCATAAGTTATGCTAAGGTAACATATGTTTTCAGATTCATCCTTCATTCTTTGCTCGGCAAATTACAATGGAAATTCATGAAAGACAAAATGAATAAATAAAAAGAAACAAAAAAATGTAAACAACTTTGCAATAGTAGATTAAATAAATTCTTTTATTACAGCTGTGAATTACCTTGACTAGAAAAAATATATAGCTATGTATATAGCTATGAAACCCATCTCAAATACACACATCTCATTCTCAATCAGTCATCTTCGCATTTACGCTTCCGGTTATCTAAGCCATAAGTCGACAATTGTAGTCAGAAAACCGGTGCTCTTTAAACTCTTCGATGAGGATTATGTCAAGTAATAAGTCCTATAAAGAGGATTATGCTTCTTTTCTCCTCGTGAGATAAGTTAATAAGTTGTACTGTTGATAAAGGTGTATGAAATGATGTTATCAATGCTACACTTTCTTAGCACACCAAAATCAACGTAAAACTATCTTAGCACAACAATATCAATGGTTCCCCACAGAATAACTATCTTAGCACAACAATATCAATGGTTCCCCACAGAATAAGCGAACTGAGAGCCATTGCCATTGGGTATAATAAATTGACAACCATACAAAAGTGATGGAAAACACCATATAATGTGAAAGGAATTTACAACTTATTAACTTATCTCACAAGGAGAAAAGAAGCATAATATTGTTTATAGGACTTATTACTTGACATAATCCTCATTGAAGAGTTTAAAGAGCACCGGTTTTCTGACTACGATTGTCGACTTATGGCTTAGATAACTGGAAGCGTAAATGCAAAGATGACTGATTGAGAATGAGATGTGTGTATTTGAGATGGGTTTCATAGCTATATACATAGCTATATATTTTTTCTAGTCAAGGTAATTCATAGCTGTAATAAAAGAATTTATTTAATCTACTATTGCAAATGAAAATGAGGGTTTTTTTTTTTTTTTTTTTTTTTTTTTGGCTGCCATCGTACGATTATCTTCCATTATACAAACCAACACAGCCACTTAAAAAAGACAAACTTGCATGTACAGATACACTTCTAAGAATAAATTAAAAGTCAAAACTTTACCTCAAAAGCTTACAATAAAAACTTCCAGACATTACCATGGTAAGCAAAGCTACTTCAAGAAAAATGTCGTCTTTATGTATTTAAGTAGCAGTGCCCAATCTTACAATTAACAACAATGGAGGAGTAATAACTAAATCAGTGCTCAATAAAGTATTACATTAAACCTAAAGTAAGAAAAATATACCCTTACGCAATTGTTGATCTTTTGAGGATGAGCATTGCAAGCTTGAAAAATCATAATTATACCCTGGCAAAATAGAAAAAGGCAGTCGTTATAGCAAATGCTAAAGTCCACTAAACTAAGGGCCAGTCTATTAAACAAAACGAATAAGTAGTATCGTTGAATCAAAAAAGGCTAATTCTCATCATTCTGAAAGCTTAGAAAAGCTCAGTAAAAAAAAGACACTTAGAAAAGCCCTACTAAAGGAAAAGTTTTATTGGAAACAACCTTCTAAAGTAAAACTTAGAAAAGCAGAAGAGTATCCCCTGGATATGGCCTAGTGGTGAGGAGCTGGGTGTTGAAGTAACGCCCGGACCATAAGCTGGAGGTCAGAGGTTCGATTCCCTTAAAAGGGGTTGATTTCCAATGATAAAAACTTCAATGCAGTGGTCATAAGATCGGAGGTTAGAGATCATAAGATCGGTAAAGGGGCTTTAGAATCCGTTGTATGTTTAAACGAGTTTGAAGATGATGAAAAGCTGCATTTGATTGCGAAATGTGATCATGCATTGCAACCGGAATGTATTGATGCTTGGCCCGAGAATCATATGACATGTCCGGTTTGCCGGAGTAATCTGACCCCACAAGCCGGAGATGTGCCGTACTGGCTGCTGGAGTTAGATCAAGAAAATAACAATGTTGCTATTCAAGTAGATGTGGATGAAGAACAAGCTGAGGTTAAACCTGAAGTGAACCTTTTTTTGCCTGTTAAGTTTTAAGGTAATCTTTATTTCTTTTTTATTCTTCGGATTTCAACTCTGCAGATATCGACAACTTTGACGTGTTATTGTTTGTGAGGTAAGGTTAGAGATCACGTTAAACAAAATGAGGCAAGGATTAGCAAGACAAAGTCAATTAAACTCTTCTGCCCTTGACTCTAAGGGCTAGGTTACTTGATTAACCTCTCCTCGCATTCCTGTGGGATCGGGGTGAAGGGGACCCTCACGGTTAGGGTTTAACCGTTTTTTAGAAAAGCAGAAGAGTTTAATTGACTTTGTCTTGGTAATCCTTACCTCATTTTGTTTAACGGGATCTCTAACCTTACCTCACAAACAATAACACGTCAAAGTTGTCGATATCTGCAGAGTTGAAATCCGAAGAATAAAAATCCGAAGAATAAAAAAGAAAAAAGGATTACCTTAAAACTTAACAGGCAAAAAAAGGTTCACTTCGGGTTTAACCTCAGCTTGTTCTTCATCCACATCTGCTTGAATAGCAACATCGTTATTTTCTTGATCTAACTCCAGCAGCCAGTATGGCACATCTCCGGCTTGTGGGGTCAGATTACTCCGGCAAACCGGACACGTCATATGATTCTCGGGCCAAGCATCAATACATTCCGGTTGAAACACATGATCACATTTCGCTATCAAATGCAGCTTTTTCATCATCTTCAAACTCGTTTAAACATACAACGGATTCTAAAGCCCCCTTACCGATCTTATGATCTCTAACCTCCGAATATGAGAAAGTCGGAAACGTCTTGATCGCGATCACCGAAGCTTCAAGCCCATCGAGCTGTGCCATAGCAAGACCGTTTCGAACACTGTTACCCCGCCTGTATTGTTGGCGTCTGAACAGAGACGGATGTAAATGGAAGAGAAAACCATAAAGAAAACCGCCGCCACGAAGATTACTACTATAATGGCTACTGTTGATGGACTGAATTTAGAATTGGGGTATAGATTATTATTATTATTATTATTATCATCATCATCTGATGATGGACTGAAATTGGAATTCCAGTTCTCGTCGTTGGGGTTGACTATTAATCACTTCCATCTTGCTCTACGATGTACATCTGAAAAAGAAAGACCTTCACGGATGTGTTTGGACTTGGACACCCATTTTTCTACTATTAATCACTTCCATTTTATTCTACATGTAGTCCAAACAACATTTTGAACCTAAATTCATTCACAAATAAAAATTAATCCAAATAAAGTCCAAATGGGATATTCATCAACCACTTTTGCAATACGGATATATATATATATATATATATATATATATATATATATCACAAATCGTGCAAGCTTTTGATAATAATCCATTTTCTACCACCGTATTAGTAACTCCCATTATTAAAAAAAAATCATAGAATAAATGCAGAAAAGAAGAAAAGTAAAGGAAAAAAATAGGAGAAATATACCCGAGAGAGAGTGCGATTCCAAACAGTGAGTTTGAGACCATTACGAAGTAAGTTAATTGCCATATCCAGAAGACCGATTCCCCCCATTTGTTTGTTCTTCTTCTCTCCTGCATACACAAATCTCAGTTCTACAGTCGTCCCGTCCGTAAGACGCTGTTCACTCTATTGGTGTGATAAGGTGATTATTCAAACAGTAATTTTGTTGATAGGCGGCAAGGAAGGGGTGGGGAAGAGAGAGATACGGGTGTGTTATTTTGTGGAGGAGAAAGAAAGGTGAGAAGAAGTAAAATGTGTAACCAAATTGAAAGAAATTTTGACATCTGTTATATCTGAAGCTTTCTCCGTAAGACATAATTTTTTTATTTTAAAATAGGATTTTTTTTAAATGGGAAGAGCTAACACGTGTCGGCCTACAGCTTGCCATGTGTCAGCCAGTTAATTAATGCATCAAAAGTATAAAGCAAAGGGAGACGTGGAAGCTTGTATGATCACATTTCTCTCTTTTTATATTATATAGAGATAGAGATATATAGATTATCATATGATTTATAATGCTTTAAGGTACTTGGGACACATTGATATTTATATATGTCTGTCATAATTAAGAGTGTAAAAATGTAATATCCAACTCGTTGTGTCACAACTGTTATGATGATACATCCTCAAATATAATAATTTATTACCCGTTTACTTTATTTTTGTAACTCCCCCGGTCTCACAATATAAGTTATTGTGTATCTTTTTATTTGTCTCAAGTCATTTTCATTGCGTAATATGTCATTCGTTCTGTCACACCTCGATTATGATTGTAATTAGGGTGTAAACGATCTGATCCGATCCGAATCAAACATTTACTTAGTGAGTCTCCTTAAAACAGTGATGCTCGAACTCAGCTCGAGATCACTTGAGCATTAAAAAACTTGCTTGAGATCGGTTTGAAAACATATTAATTATGCTCGAGTTTTGCTCGGAAAACAATTAGAGCACTTTCAAACTCGAGCTCGGAAAAATGGTACAAAATACTAGGATTTGTACATAAAATATTAAGCCCAGTGGCATAATAATGATAAATACATATATTTTAATACTGGATAAGGCTTGCGAGTATGTCAAACATTAAATTTGCTCAAGTTTTGCTCATTAATTATAATCAGCTGCTCGAGTTCGATTAAAACCATATTCGAACACATTTAATGAGCCGAGCGTTGAACGGCTCATGAGCGGCTCGGATCGTTTACGCCCCTAATTATAATGATAGCATCACCTATATTCCTTTTAGTCCAAGCCCAGAAGCTCTCCGGCCCGTTCTAGTTAAATTGCTTTACATGGCCCATTTCTCTTAGAAGGACATTAGAGAGGTGAAGACGGCATCGTAATTCCGGCGACGGGGAAGCCATAGAAAGTGGGAGAAAGGGAATACTGTGATCAATCCGGCGGGAGGGATAATATTTCATCTTTGTAGCTTCTAAAGAGGGGACTATCGTGGTCAATCAGGAGATAGCAATCAAATTTCATCTTTGATTTGACATTTTTCCTTGTTCCGTCACTTCAGGTAACCGAATCCTTATCACTGATCGGAGATATTTCGTATGTTCTTCGAAGCATGAATTTGTATGTTCTTCTACCGTGACTTAATATTCACCTTGGTACTTCATTGTTGTGTTCTGGTTAAAGAATGTGGAAGTTTTAGATTTGGATTTAAGAACTGAAAATTAGCTGTGGAACTTTGAACATCATTTAAGGATTTTGTTGTAAAGGTAATGCCCCAAGTTTAGCCGTTGAAATCCTACTAGTTAGTATTTACACAGCACTTTTGGGCATCTGCCAGACTATTTTTTTTACTGGCATTCTGTATTTAGATAATTTTGTCCAATTGTAAGGATATGAATGCTCCTCCGACCCGGTATACACGGATAAAATGGCCTGTAACATTGGCATGTGATAGCTTTATCTGAATCAAATGCTTGATAAGATTTGTATCGTTGATTTTAGATTATTTCAACAGTTATCAAATGCTTGAATAGTTTTATAACGTGATTGGGATAGCAAAAAAAAAAAGTTAAGTAGAAGATAAGAAATTTCTCCATACCCCAAGTATGAAGTTTCTGGTCAATGTTGAACCTCTTATTGCTGTGCTGTCTAATTCCTTGGTCTTATTATGCTACCTAAAGATGCTTGCTTGCTTTGTATTTGAAGACTGTTATATTATGTTCTTTGTGGTACATTTATAGTGCATGATTTCTGAAGAAAACTTGTGTTGTTTTTGCTGATAAAGCTAAATGCATTCTCTCTTTTGAAGTGCTAATATTTCAGTGATTCTTTTACTTTGTAGGTTTCAGAGGGATTCCAAAATGGTCAGTGAATTTGCATTTTTGGTTTGAATTCTGTTTATTTTGCAATTTAATAAATATTGAAGCCGCTTTTGATTTTATTGAATTATCCAGTCGGCGCTGTTCAATTTCCACTCGTTCCTTACGGTTGTGCTGCTAGGGATTTGTACATGCACGTTTGTCAAGATGCAATTTCCTGCACTTCTAGAACAGAGAACTGGGTAAGCCTTCTGGCTTGTGTGAGCTCATTCCCTTTTCTGATTGATTTTATTTGGGTATAAACTTCTATTTGTGGGATTTTATTTATGATTTGTACACCAAGGGACACATCTGTTATCAGAATTTGAGCGGAAAGTCAACTTATTCACCCAAAAATAATGCATGCCTAACGTACACCTACTTGTGTTTGTTGCTTCTACAATTGGTAAAGATGTACACATTTCTCTTCTATGATACAGTACTAAGTTGAACATGCCAGACAAATATATGGGCAGTTAGACTTGTGTCGCTGGGTTAAGTTTATTTATCTGGCATGTCATTCAGATTTGAGCATTACCAACATATGGTTTTCGGCCCCTCTTTTTTTTTTTTTTTTTTTTTTTTTTTTTTTTTTTTCATTTGTCTTTCCGTATATTTTTATTACAAGTGCTTACTCTTTCTTTCTTTGTTCCAATGACCATGCCAGGTTTCGCGGGTTCTTTTGGAAAGCTGCTAGAATAGGTGAGTTTTGTTTTCTAGCTGTACAGTGGATTTTTTGTCATAGAAATTGTTGAAACAGATTTGTTTCTACTCCAGTCTCCAGTGGAGTGTTGTAAATATGTTTTTACTTCCTGTTTCACCTTTCATCAATCTATGAGTCTTTAAATACTGTTATGTAAACAGACCTAGTAAAAGTCATCATCGTGTGACCAGAGATTACGGGTTCCAGTTAGGAAATATATAAAGTAAGACCTCATACAATAGACCTACTGGACCTGACATGTCTCTAAATTTATCGGGATGCTTTAATGCACCGACTTATCTTTTTTGATTGAGCTTGAAATTACTGAGTTGATAAATGATCAAACGTGACATCTGACTGGATGACGAATTGGCCTTGAGATATATTATTATCAATACAACGCATACAGACTGTCAGAAACCTATTATATACAGTCTATTGTATGTAAAGGAAGGGTCGACTAGTATAAAGAAAACAGTGTTACCTTGCTAACACGGGAGACCATACCTCGTATTCTGTAGAATTTGGTTGTAAAAGGTAGAAGGCACAGAGGAAAATAAAGGGCTTTTCAGGACATTCCCTTTTAAATAGTGGGCAAGCTTGAGTTGTTTTAAGTGTACGCTGCGGGGGGGTAATCTGTATTTCACAAATAGAAATAAACTATCTGATGCACTTGTGTTTTTATTTATATTTGAATCTCTACAATGCATATTTATAAACATCTACAGTAGATCTACTGTGCAAGCGCTCTTAGTATGTGACTGGAAGGTTTTATTTTGCTATTTACTCGCCGTCTTGGGGATTTCTTCTTTGCAGGTGAACGATTGAGTCCTTGGGTGGCCGTGGGATGCTTCACAATGGGGGTTTCTATAATATTCTTTTGAATGAACATTGCTAAGTTTAGAGGGTTTTTTTTTTGTGTGTTCATTCTACATTAATCCGACTTTTCGATGTTTTCTTTCACTTTTGGGACTTTGCTGTTGTCTTTTTCATTGCTCAAATCTAAGACTGCAGAAAAAGGGTAATCAACTGTGGGATTCATGGGTGAAGAAAACCCTTGTTTAAGTGGCTTATATACTCCCTCCTTTTTTTTTTTATCTGTCGCATAAAGAAGATTATACAGATTAAGAAAGTGATTAATGTGTCTGAAAAAGAGGGTAAAATGACTAAGTTGCCATTTGATTTTTTTAATATATACACACCCAATAAATATTGATTATATCTTTTTAATTGGAGTAGTATATTGAGAATGTGTATATGAATGGGTAAATGGTAATAGTGAAACAAATTGACTTTTTGAGAATTTAGAATTGAGAACGTATTTTTTTTATTGGAAATGCAAATACTTTGTTTATATGTTATAATTAAATTGAAAGGTAAAGGTGGAAAAAATAATAAACGCTGAATGT
Organism: Gentiana straminea; assembly: GCA_036785695.1. Classification (NCBI taxonomy): domain Eukaryota; kingdom Viridiplantae; phylum Streptophyta; class Magnoliopsida; order Gentianales; family Gentianaceae; genus Gentiana; species Gentiana straminea. The sequence goes on along the minus strand of JAVUPR010000061.1, from coordinate 19,290,565 downwards.
AAAATGACAGATAAATAAAAACAAAGCAAATTAAATTTTGAAAAGTGATGGTTAAAAAAGAACCGGAGGGAGTTTGTGCTAGTGATATCTTTTTTTTTTTCCATCTAAAAGTGGTGTATAATTAGATCATCCTGTTTTTCGTTTCATATACACTACTATGCATAATCTATTTCCTCAACTAACAAATCTAATCCACGATATTTGGATTTGACGAATGGCTCTTTGAGATTTAGAATGTCAGATAACAATAAAATTAAGAATATTCCGGCGGAATGTTTCATAGTATTAGCCTGAAATTCTATTTGATGGTTTGTGGAAAACCTCAGGGAGGTAAACCTAAACCACAAGAGGGGGGGGAGGGGGGGAACACTTCAATTGGCAAACCACGAGGGGTAAAAGGTTTTTTCCCCGATAGATTTTGATACATTTGTACATAGAGAGATTCATGAATAAAATGATATCCAAGCTGAAATAGCATAGCCAGTGTCCACTGCAATGTGCAATAATGTGAGTCCATACTGATACATTTGTACATAGAGAGATTCATGAATAAAATGATATCCAAGCTGAAATAGCATAGCTAGTGTCCACTGCAATGTGCAATAATGTGAGTCCATACTGCTTTGTTGGTGGTGATGGTGTAGAATGTAAATGAGTGGAAATATATTTTTAAGGAAGCAAAATCTCATACTCTGTGTATTTGGAGAAATCTGTTTTTGTTCACTAACTTAGATAGCTTACTAGATAGTAGAAATCCCTTTGTGAGTTGTTTGTATGCCTTTTTGCATACTACATTCGTTATACAGTTTTGATATATATATATATATATATTCACAGATCCCTTTTTGATAAGAAGGGAATGTAATAGCTTGTAGCTGATCTTATAACATATATACCAAGTAGTAATGCAGTGGTCGCATTTGAACAAACAATCCTTTTTGCATTTATCAACTCCCAATGCCTCTGCTTGAACTGTTACTGTTACTGTTACTGAACCTGAGCCCCTCCTCTTCTTTCTGACCGCATCAATTAAAATTTTCAATCTACTACCATAACTACACTTATCAAGCATAGGGAGGGAATACCTTAAAAAAGCTGCTTCTGTCCCTCCTTGTAATATTCTTCACGAAAAAAAAACAAATCTCGGGATTCGCTACAAATCTTGCTAGCGAATCACGAACAACATCGCCGCCCTCCTCACCACGACGATCAACAACCAAACTGTAATTCTGTGTTGTAAGTTTAATCATCCACTTCTCTTTGGCAAGGCTACCTGCTGTAAATGTAATCACTACTAAAGCCGGTTTCTTTAAACCACCAATGAAAAAAAGCCACTTAATATGCCTATTAAAAATGCCACATCATCCATACATTCATCATTTTCCTAATTAAAAAAACCAAAAAAAATCTTGCACCTTTCAAAAACAAACTCCGTGATTTACGGAGCACTCAAACTAGGAAATTAGAAAATGCGGGAACTGAAAATAAATAGAAAGCGGGAATCAAATTCATTAAAACAGGTTCATGCTCTGAATTGATAGGACCATTTATTTGCAGTCTTATGAGGTGGGATATTTATGCTTGATCTTCATTTCATGATTTGTAAGATTCTCTCTTAAGAAAAAAAAAATACTGGTTTGCTTCATTTTGTGATAATTTTTCGCAATCGTGTAAGCAGAATGGAAAATACTAGCCAAAAGAACTAGTGGAGAATTCTGGCTGTGGCAAAAAAAAATGCATATTTTGAAGGTATTTCATATTACTCTAGTCTTGTTAATTTATCATTCATGAAAATGTATCTACCATGGAACGCTTAAATTAACTTATTTTTCTTAGCTACCCTACTTATTAGCTTATTTTTAAGATGTACAGATTATAATAATAATAATGATGATGATGATGATGATGATGATGGTGATAATGATAAGACAAAATGCTACTAAGGGTGTAAAACGGGTCTAGCCGCTCGATACTCGGCTCACGAAAGTCCTTATTACAACTAAAAGAAAGTGTGTGGATTAAAACCTTATTAGGTAGTGAAACATGGATTTTTCCCTAATAATAATAATAATAATAATAATGGTGATAATGATAAGACTAAATGCTACTAAGGGTGTAAAACGGGTCTAGCCGCTCGGTACTCTGCTCACAAAATGCTTGTTTAAATATAATTTAACTAATTGAACTCAAGTGAAACTCGAGTAGTTCATTAAACTTAACGAATTGAATTCGAGCAATTGAAAATTTGATTTGAAATGTTCACGACTTTATCGAGCATTACTATATTATATATATTAAAAACATATATTATTTTGTAGTTTCTTATGAGCTGAACTCGAGCACTTTAAGATTAATTTTTTTTCTTGTTTGAAAGTGTTTAAAATTTTATCAAGCATAATCGAACCGAAATAAAGTAAAATTAAATTTAATCGAATCGATGTCGAACAATTTTTTCCTTACTCGAATAAACTCTAGCCAAGTTCGAGCAACACTTTTAAATGATTGCTCGACTCGATAAATAAATTTTGATTCGACTCACATCGTTAACACTCATAGCTATGATAAAATATTCTTGTCACATAGTTTTTAGTAATAAGAGAGTTGTGAGTTGTCACCTCACAACAAAGTTTGTCATATACGTTTACGGCAGTATCTTTTTTTATTTCTTTCTCAATAATTTATACTACTTTTCGTGACAAATAATGTTATTGTCACCAGAAGCTAACCTTTTGTAACAACTCAAGTATTTTTCACAAAGGTTTGTCACAAAAAAAACCCTTTTCTTGAAGTGACTGATATATGCATCAAATAGACAAAATTTGCTGGAAATCAATAATAATAATAATAATAATATATAAAAAAAACATTAATAATAATAATAACTGCTAAATAGCTGTTACAGGAAAGTTGTTGAATATAAATAGAGACAATAGTTGGTACATTAGAAGTCACAAAAACCTCACACTCAGATATACACAGATGGCTAAGTCATGTTCTTTCATTCTGCTATGGGTTTTGCACATTGCTTGCTGCGCGATCTAACCGTATTTGGAGCAGGGCATCGTTTTCGTTTTCAATTTACAGGTAAAATTTAAGATATTACTGTTATATCAACACAATTATATCAGCGTACGTACTTGCACGTCTAGTATGTGAGAAAAAAAGAAGAGGAACGCATTTTGTACGTTTGTTAAAGCATCCTTTGAATTTTTTCACGTTATATCAATTGCAGTTTTGCTTTCATTTATTATTTGAGAATGCGTTTTTGTTTGCCAGCCCAGGGTTACGTATATTGTTCAACTATTGATTGTTTTCCTTTTATTTTTCATTTTTCATTTCCTCAGAAGGCCAGGCCACCTCAATGAATGGATAATTAAGAAGCTCTAGACAATTTTTTTTTTATTATTTAAAAACGACCTTTTATTTCAAACAAAAGTGGGAAACCCAAAGTTTACATCACCAAAAAAAAGCACAAAAAGAGAGCTAATCAAAGTCCCAAACTACTCTAAGATTCCTAACAGAGCCGTCCCTAGGGGCAGACCAACAAGGCCGCGGCCTAGGCCTCCGTTGAAACTTGTAAATTTAGGGCCTCCGTTTTCATGTAATAAAAATGTATTTTAGGTCAATTTTTATTTTTCACTCAAGTTAAAACACTGGTAAGATCCAAATTTGTAGCCGAAGTCAGTGAAAGAATATCTAATCGAATTCTGTTAAATTTTTTATAACGCACATCAATATACTATACCTCAAAAATAGTCGTGGTATATTATTTCTTTCACAGGGTCAAAGGACCTAAATTTTTTTGGCCTAAGGCCCCCGATTACACAGGGACGGCCCTATTTCCTAACACGAGTCTCAACATTACTCTTAACTAGAGGATGATTAATTATCAGCTACACCATGGTGGATCTTGTTACGCCAAATCCAGATGCATAAGACCATCTCTCTGAATTGGTATGCCCATTCTTTGTTTCTTCCATGAACATCAATGTTTCTCACCATCATCATGGACAAAAACTATACAGGTTGGGGTTCCTGGGGAAGTTTGGATTCCCCTCCAACTTCAAAAAGCGGATACAAACCGGTTCCTGTATTAGCCTTAATTACCATTGATCAGGGGCGGCTGCAAGATTTTTGACTTGGAGTTATAAATTTGTCAATTTATTTTGTATCACACATATATTTGGGTATTCAGTATAAATCTTATGCATGTAATTAGGAGGCAATAGATAAAAACAAAGGGTCAATACATAAAAATAAGGGATCGTGATGTGATCCGTCCCGAGACATTTTATTTGTTTTGTTTATTTTAGTTTTCGGTGTTTTAATGAATAAAACGGCCTTAGGCCCGTGTCAAAAGTTGCCCATATGTTAGTATATTGGGCGAGGTGTTTATTTTTAGCAAATAATAGCCGTTTGGGCTTATTAGGGTTGAGTTAGATTTGTTACAAAATAAAGTGGCGAAAATTACATTGTAATTTATCCCACATCGGTTAGGAGATTGTCAGTCTTTTATTTTGTAGCCTATATAAAGGCATTCTACTTGTAATATTAGGAATGAATCAATGATGAAATCTTTATAATGAAATTGAGAGTTTTCTCTTCTTCCTTGGTCTGTGATTGATCAAGAACATCATTTGCTAGTGAGTGATCTCTTTGTCGTAGAGATTGCACCCCTTTCAAGAGCTTATCAGCGTTCTTGAGCAAAGTGTTGAGTTGTTCTTGGCCCTCTTCCTAGACTGCTGCTCAGATAGGTTAGGGTTTCCTGCTCTCATTGATCCTTTCGTCGATCTCCTGGGATCGTATCGCATCAGATCGATTTCACATATATGTGTTTATAAAAAAAAAATTCTACTATTTGTATATAATATTTTTTTGCTTATTTATTGTAGAGGCAACATGGAAAACGGAGGACGGTATTCAAATTCCTACAATAACGACGATGAGGGAAATGCTTAAAGCTTTTGATCCAAATACTTACCCATCAACCGATGATGATGGTGAATCTGATGATCCAAATGTTCCCACTTCCAGGGATGAGAGTGACTCGAGAGAAATAGTTAGTTGCAGTACTCCTGACTGCGACGGCCAAGGAAACTGTGATGATGAAAATTGTGAATGTAGCAGCGTATATGCTATTTTTGCTCAAGGTCCCCACATATGTATACCCCTTTCTATGACTTTTCCTTATGGTGGTAGAGTTGATAACCTTGGCGGGCAAAGTGCATCTGGTACGGGCGAAAATGATGCATTAGTTCAGGAGTAGTAATATATATATATATTGCTGTATGTCTCGATCTGCTTCCGAGGCAATTTGCTATGTCACTCATTTCACGGTGAGGGCGTTACTTGGGATTTATATGTGAGTAACTATACGAGCACAACCGTATCATTACTCTTTGTATGTCATGTCCCTGCTATGTTATAGTCACCAATTTATAAAAAGGTGATGCCATGGTGCTTTTTTATGTCCTTACCTTTTCTTTTTTCATCGGCATATATACGTACACGTACATTTATAAATCTAACATCGCGTAACAAAAACCTGATTACATAAATCTAACATCGCGTTACAAAAATATAACAACTACTTTATCTGTACATTAAAACATATATAGCAGCAACAAAGTAAGTTTTAAATAAAAACACTTTAACAAAGAGAAACATATAGGAAAGTTGCAGCAATCTTCGCCTTTTATATGCCATGAATCAGACTATTTTTCTTGCAGTTTGCTGTTAGGGATTAATTGTAATGTCGATTGGGGGATTCTCTCCTTAACTAATTATTCCTCTCCAACTCCCTCGATCAAGGAGGAACATTAGGAACTTTAATTTTGAACATGTGTCTACCTAGCTATATCACAGTTCGATCCATGGTGTATTATAGAAGATCGAGATCTTAATCAACTTGTTAATGACATTGACAAAAGAAGATGCCGTCCGGTTAGTGGTAATGTGGCTAATATTGTATGTGGCTCATGGAACACAGGGACTTTGATAACTTTTTGCAATCATGTCTGTAGAAATCTAGGCCCAAACTCATATAAGAGGAGGGGCTCATCCTCAAAACCTAGGTTATGAGGTGAGGGAAGTCCATCTCTTAATATGATAGGTGATACGATATCAAGTGCCCAATGTGGAACAACATTAACACGCCCCCTCAAGTGTGGGCATATATAGGGCACTCTTAAGGCCAACAAAGAGGCCCAACACTTGCACAATAAATGGATGGCTATGATACCATGTAGAAATCATAGGCCCAAGCCCATATAAGAGGAGTGACCTCATCCCAAAACCTAGGTGGTGAAACAACCATAAGTTTTTAATGTGAGACACTTTAACACGCCCCTCAAGTGTGGGTCGGGCACACAAGGCCAACAAATAGGCCCAATTAACACTTGCATAATAAATGGTGGCTCTGATACCATGTGGAAAACATAGGCCAAAGCCTATATAAGAGGAGGGGTCTCATCCCCAAAACATAGGTTGTGAGCTGAGGGAAGTCCATTTCTTAATATGGTGGGTGAAACAGCCACAAGTTTTCAATGTGGGACACTTTAACAATGTCGGAGCAATTATGAAGGTTATTTAGCCTAGCGTATTATATAATGATAAATCATTCACTAAATAATCAACATCGATTCGAAAAATAATAACATTTAAAACGATGCCTGGTGATGAGAAGATGAAGAGATCGATCCGATTTAATTTCCCACCCACGAATTTGATTGTTAACTAGCGAATCTATCATTGTAGAATGCAAAGGCAGGATAAAACTTCTTATAACTCGAATGAAAAATCCAACTTTTATTAAACTACGAATTCAAATGTATGAAAAGTAATAAATTTGCGGTTTGATTATCTAAAACTCTATCTATGGCGTATTCACATCAGTGTCTCTTAACATATTATTTATTTTACAGACTCAAATATCACTTTTCTTTGGTTTACAGAATCTCTACATAAAATTAACTGCATCAAAATCTCAGTACGACATTAAAATACTAAATTTTTTCAATTGTTTTCATATAATTGGTGGAATATTTTAGTATTCGATAGTATATTTGAGTTTAAATTTGGAATCCAACTTTATTTCCGTTTCTAATTTACAAGCCATCAAAAAGAGTTTATTGCAATTATAACTCTTTATTATCTTAGTGTATTGTTAATTTATTCTTATATAATTTATGCTATTATATTTTAGCATATAAGAAAGTTGTATTCACCATAAATTTAAAATATCTTGTCATGCTACATGCCTACACGTGGGTAAGAAATGGAAAATTTAAGATTAATGAAGGAAAAGATTAATAAAAGAAAAAGAATTCGGGCCCACAAACAAGGAGAAAAGGGAGAGAGGAATAGCAATGAACGAGTCTGCACTATTTCACTTTATGCGCTAAATGTCCAGATTTGCGTTTAGAATCTGAATGTACAGATTGACTAAAGAGACACTACTGTACAAGCATTTTAGATGGATCTGAATTGTTTGGATATTTAAAATTCAGATTTACTATCATTTACAGATTCTACTACATGTGCTCTTACAATATCTGGCAGACTCTAAATAACCTAAAAACACAAAAATGAACAAATTGCCCTCATCATAGCCTAGGTCGGTTTCCCAATGGGCCTGTTTTGGAAACCGGCCCATGAAGGGTTATGGCGTACACTTCTACTCCGTTTTGCTTTTGCTGACTTTTCATGGCCCGCCCTGTTATATTTAGCCCAAATTTCCCCAGCTCTGTTCTTTTCAACCCTTCGAATACATAAAATAATAAGGAGAAATTAGCAATTAATCCTTTTTAGTATCAAATTAGATTCAAATCCGCACTCCCTTTTTTTAGTTGTAGTAAGGACAAAATGATTTCGATTGGACTAAATGACCCTCATATTTTAACACGATGATTTTCACTAACAGGAAAACTCAATTTCTACTTTTTTTTAAAAATAAAACCAATTTCTTCATATTTCATTTTCTACCCACTCGTCAAAACCCTAAAATCATTTCCTCTTGAGGATTATCGAATTATGGATTTGATCCAATCATATACAGAAGACACCAACGCCGGCCGCAGATCAAATCATATACAGAAGACACCAACATCGATTGCGGATCCAATCATATACGGGCAAGGCAATCTTTTTCATGTCAATTTTCAAAGATGGATGGCTTAATTTTTTACAATTGAATATGTCTTCCTTTGATTTTTTTATTAAAAAAAAAGGACTTTGTCTTCCTTTACTTTTTTATATATAGAAAGTCGGCCGTTTGCTAAATCTGAATTCTGAATATTCTTAATTAACTGAATTATTTAAGTGCTGAAATTAACATAATAGTAGTCCTCTGATAATTTTAAAATAGTAGTATGTTTACAATTTTATTTTTTATTTTTTAAAATGTATGTTTACAATTTTATGTACGCATTTTTCATTTAAAAAATGCGTATGATAATGAAGAGCGATTTATTATTTCCTCAAAATATATTCAAGAGGTTTTTATGTGCTTTTATTTTATATATCAAATGTAACACAATATTTTATAACATAAAAAATCATTATAAAATAGGAACATTTAAATATTCTTTGAGAAAACAACTACGTTACATATTTATTTGAAGATATTTAATGTTATATGTTTGCAATTACATATTTTTACATATGTAAAGTTTTAAGTTGAACTTTGATATAATGCCATTAAAAAATAAATAGATATCATTGAACGTATGCAAACAAATCATGTAACATGGGCGACACCATTTCCGGAAGAAAGGAAGCCTGTATTTAAGTGATAAGTGGTAGCATTGTCGCTTAAAATTGTTTATTGGAATTCAGTTCATCTTAATTAAATAAGTGATGGTATAATATTTTGGGGTGACGGGTCAGAAGGACAAAATAAGATACAAAATGGGAAAAAATGATAAGAAAAAAAAGATAGTGGTTGAGAAGCACAAAAACACGCATGTTACTACATGTTGCTCCAAACACCACTATCTTATTTTGTTCTCTACAACCTTTAACCTTAATATTTTATCAGACACTACTTAAATTAATTATCACTTAAAATTTTCAGAATAAGTATTTCATGTGTTACCATACAGCCCCTTAGATGACCTCATGCACTTCATTTCTTTTAAATCGATCACGGACAAAAATAGTAACTAAGAAAATGGTCGTGCCGAACATACATACATATATACTTTTATTATTATTATTTTTTTTAAGGTATATAATTTTGCTAGCAAAGAACAAGTCAACAATCATTACAAAAGTAGGAACGTGGATCAAAAAAACAAAAACAACAGCCCGAACATGTCACAAAATTAAAGCAAATGGCGCTACTAATACAACACACAACACCTAAACAGATCGTTGCCAATACTACTAATGTTGTCTTAAGTATAGTTAGGCAACCGGTGTTGCTTCATACGTGAAAGTGTTGCCGTAATTGTCTCTGTGAACCTATTGTAGTGGCGCTCTCATTGTGAAATTAAAGGTGTTGCTGTGATCGTCATTGCAAACACTATGACATTAATCACGACCGATGCAATTCTGTTTTCGGAGGTTCAAGAAATTACGTCGTCAAAATGGTAAATATGAGATAACAAAATAAAAAACATGAAATAATACGATTTATAGGGAAGGTTTTTTTTAATTTTTATTTTTGCTTTTACTTTTTTTTTTTTTTTTTTTTGAACATCCAGAAATTTTATCATTAATCAGCAAGATGCTAAAAAATTACAGACAATTTTCAAAATTTTAGAAAAAAGTAATCGAATATCAAAACAACCACATAAAGTAGAAACAACAGCAAACCATTCCACCACCAACCGTCTTCAATTCCAAAATCAACACCAATAACCCAAGATCTCATGAAGCCGCAAGCATCGGATTTGCCTTCCAATCTTCCCAAACTAATTTTCTGAGACAATTAGCATTTGAAAGCCAAGAGAAGGACAAACTCTGAATCTCTCTAAAAATCAATTCCGGATTAATAACAATGCAATTAAAAATGACTTTGTTTCTTTGATTCCAAAGAACCCAGGTAGTGATTCCAACTAAAGCTGACCACAAACGGGATAACAGAGACGATGGAGAGGAACCAGCATTTAAAAGACATAAATCCCTGAAGGAATATGCATTTAAAACATGCGTCCAAATCAAGAATGATACATCGCAGGCAAATAATAGGTGATTAACTGTTTCTTCAAACTTGTAACAAAATATATAGATGTTTTAAAAGGCGGACGGGAGAACGACTAATATTCAGTTTTTTTTTCCCTTCCTTTTTTGCAAGGGAAAATAGGTAATTTTATTTGTTTTTTATAAATTGTCTTTTTTGCATTATTTAGGTGTGTACTATATTATTATCCGTAATAAGCGTCAGGTGTTTGCTTTCTTGCGAGCTCGTATCCATAAAAAAGTGGCAGATTGGAAGGACAAGCTGCTCTCGTCGGTTGGGAAGGAGGTGTTCATTAAATCGGCCTTGCAGGCAATACCTACGTACATTAATTATGCAATGTTTCAAGGTGCCCTCCACCCTTATTCGTGAACTTGAGAGGGAGATACGGGGCTTCTTCTAGGGCGACACTGAGAATAAGCGTAAGGTGCATTGGAAAAATTGGGAGGCATGTTGTCTGGCGGAGAATTTGGGGGGCCGGGCTGGGTTTCTGTGACTTGGAGTATTTTAATTTAGCACTGTGGCGAATCTTGAGCAGTCCAGGTTCGCTAGCAGCACAGGTATTGCACGCAAAGTACTTTGAAGACGCCACTATTCTTGCGGTTGGATTGGATATCTTATATGTGGCACAGTATTCTAGAGGTGCGGGACCTTCTGCTCAATGGTATGAGATGGAGAGTAGGAGATGGTGATTCGGTCTATGTCTTTCACGATGCATGGACCACTCGGCAGCCTTCGTTTCGTATTTCTTTTGCGGGGCATGAGCTCCCAACAAACTCTACGGTTTCAGCTCTCTTTCTCCCTGGCACCAGAGTGTGGGATACGCAGCGAGTGCGGCAAATTTTTAGGCCTTTTGGAATCTGATGCTATTTTGGAGACAACTGTGGCCCCGGGGGTCACCCGGACAGGCGGATATGGCACTATGATCGTTGGGGAGTCTATACTATGCGGTCTGGGTATTTTTTGGCCTTTTCGCTTCACAGGACAGCGTCTAGGGAAGGCTCGTCCACTACGGGTAAGATGTGGAGAGCCTGCTGGCAACTTCCTTATCATCCACGTATCCAGCATTTTCTGTGGTGTTGCCTGCACGACTGCCTTGCTATTGGCCAAGGCCTACAGAGGCGAAACATGGGAGAATGCACTTGCTTGGCTTGTGGGGAGACTCTTGAAACATTGCGACATGTGCTCTTTGAGTGCGAGATGGCAGAGAGGATCTGGAGGGCGTCGCCCTTCCATATATGGCACTATGCAACATCTTCGTTCTGCCTCCTTTGCGGAGGTCTTCATGAGATTGATAGAGAAGCAGGCCGGGTTAAGTATGCAACACGGTTTGTCTGGATTCTGTGGGGGATCTGGAAAGCGCGATGTTCAGCCGTGTTTGATGATCAGGCGGTCTATGTTTCTGCTGTTTTTGTGCGTTCCCTGGCTGCGTCGGCTGAGTATATGGAGGCTATGAAGAGTTTTCATGTACATGTGCTAGACCGCCAATTGCCAGAAAGATGGACGAAACTTTCAGTGGATGTGGTGAGAGGGGACCCGGTGGAGTATATGGAGCTCAAGGCGATTTCTCTAGCATTAGAGGAGGTGGCACACCTTGGGATTCAGAAGTTGGAGGTGGAGAGCGATTGTCTGTCATGCATTTCGCGACTTCGTCGGCTAGGCGTGGACCTCACTGCTTTGAGATGTTTAGTTCAATATTGTTTGGCTCTTGTGCCTAGTTTTATTTCTGTTTCTTTTTCATGTATTCGACGTGTGGGGAATATCCCTATGCATCTTCTAGCAAGACATGGATTGTTTGTTACTTCTCAGACACCCTGGGGCTCCTCGCCTCCGGATGATGTTTTAGCCGCTTGTTTGGCAGATATTGCTTAATAAAATCTTTGGTTCTTAAAAAATATATTATTATTATTATTATTATTATTATTATTATTATTATTATTTGTTCTTTTGTCTCACTCCACAACTAATATATAGAGAAGTAACATCCTTTTAATATTAAAAAAAAACGGGAAAACATAATAAATTAATCACACGTAAGTTTATATCGAATTTAAGCTCTTTTAAATGCTGTTGTATCGTATCATTATCAAATTAAACACATATTCAGTATAAATTTACGGTTAAAATGTCATGAGGTTGATTCACATTAATTTTACATAGCAATCGTCACAACACTACTTGTTCTGTTGAAGACATTACAGCAAGATGAGCACTACAAAACAACAGCAGCAGTTTTCTCATAGTGACATTAGGTCGAACACTTGTCACTAAGAGTTAGTTAGTTAGTTAGATGACTAAATCAGTTAGTTGGTTAGGCAGTTACTTCAATAAGCAGTTACAGCAGCTTGTATATAAGTTGTAGCAGCTCCCGTTTGTAAACTTACAGAAAAGAAAAATCCAATTAACAATCAATAGAAAGAATCCTGGAGTTCACTTTCATCTTTCAATTTCCATTTCTATGTTTTCATGTTCTTGATGAACATTCATCATCTTTGATGAAAGTTATCATGGTATCAGAGCGATTCTGTTAATCCGATGTAGTCTTTTCTGGTCCTTCTTGCTTCTGCAATCTTGTTACAGCCATTGTTATCATGGCAGCTGCTAATCAAGGTCAAGAATTAGCAATTGCAGATTTGGCTCTACATCCGAATGAGAATCCGGCATTGATTCTGGTTTCTCCGCCTCTGGATGAACACAATTATCACAGCTGGAGAGAATCCATGCTCACAGCATTATCTTCAAAGAACAAGCTATGTATCATCGATGGATCTTTGGAGCCCCTTCTTCCGAATCATCCCAGCTATTCTTTATGGCGCCAGTGCAACAGCATGGTCAAGTCTTGGTTAGTAAATTCTGTTTCTAAATCACTTGCTCCAAGTATTTTGTTCTATAGATTAGCTAAAGATATTTGGGATGATCTAGAAGAAAGATTTGGGGGTGGGGATACTTACACCTTGTCAGATATTATGGAAGAAATACAAAACACAAAGCAAGGTAGTTTATCGGTTTCCCAGTATTTTGCTAGGCTGAAAACTCTGTGGGAACAATTGGTAATCCTAACTCCACCTCCGGATTGTGACTGTGGAAAAGCCTGGTTTAAAGGATTCAATGAAAGACAATGTGTTATTAGGTTTTTGAAAGGATTGAATGATAAATTTTTCTGCCATTTAGTCACAAGCATTGATGTTAGATCCTTTACCTTCTGTCAAGGCTGTTTTTTCTATGGCTATTAAGCAAGAAAAGCAATTACAGTATGGCAATAATAAAGTAGTGGAGTCTGTGTGGCTTTTGGTTTGGCAAATCAAGATTCTCCTGATAAATCTGTTTCAACAGTCCAAGGACAGCAGAATAATGCTTACAAGAAAAACTATAACAATTGGAACAAGAAGCCTCAATGTTCTCATTGTGGCATGTTAGGTCATACTGTGGATAGGTGCTATCATAAGCATGGATTTCCTGCAAATTTTAGAGGCCGGGGCAGAGGTAGGGGTAGAGTTAATGCCTCTGTCAACAATGTGGTTGCTGATACTTGGGATCATCAAGATTCGTTCAGCCTACTGGTTCAGATCCAAAAGCATCTATTACACAAGAGCAAGATCAACATCCGTTGAGTGTTCTTAAGGCGTGCCAAGAACAAGGAGGAGCACATGTCAATTCCATAGTTCGAATTCAAATTTTCCGTAAAAACACAGTATTTCGGAAGGGCAAGGTTATATGATTGGATAGTAGATTCGGGAGCTTCGTATCATATAATCTTCAACCCTTCCCTTTTCGGTGTATCAAAAAAGGTTTCGGTTTATCCGTAAGTCTTCCTAATGGTAAGACAAGACAAATCACACACATTGGACAAGTGAGAATAAATAAGTCTCTAGTGTTGGACAGTGTTCTATGTGTTCCTGATTTTACATTCAATATTCTGTCCATCAGTAAACTTATTCAGTTCTCTGCTTTCACAGTTAAATTTTGTCTTAATCAGTGTATTATACAGATATAGTGACTATGCAGAAGACTGGTATAGTTGATCTTATCAATGGTCTTTATGTACTTAAGGCAGATAGTTCTTGTTACTCTTTTGCAATGTCTGTTAACAATGTGGATCAAGCTGTCAATCCTGAGCTTTTGTGGCACTACAGATTGGGGCATGCCTCTGATCAAAGACTACAAGTTTTGCATGCACAAAATGAAGTTGTCATTGCACCTAAAGATTGTGTCTGTGATATATGTCCTCTAGCCAAACAAAAACGTCTTCATTTTCCTTTAAGTACAACTACTACTTCTGATTTGTTTGATATTGTACACATGGATATATGGGGTCCATATAGGGTCACAGGCATACATGGACATAGGTTTTTTCTCACTGTCATTGATGATTACAGCAGATTTTGTTGGATTTATTTGTTGAAATCCAAAGCTGAAGTCAGAACTATTGTACAGAAGTTTTGTAATCTGATTGAAACTCAATTTCATAAGAAGATAAAGATTGTTAGAAGTGATAATGGTCAGGAATTTCATTTGCCTGATTTTTATGACAGCAAAGGTATTTTGCATCAGACAACTGTTGTAAAAACACCACAACAGAATGGGGTGGTGGAGAGAAAACACCAACACATTCTGAATGTGGCAAGAAGTTTGCTGTTTCATTCAAATCTACCTGTAGTATACTGGACATATTGTATTTTACATGCTGTGAATTTGATAAATGTTACACCCTCACCTTTAATAAAGAACAAGTCACCTCATTTAATACTATATGGCACTAAACCTGTTTACAATGATTTAAGGGTATTTGGTTGTTTATCTTATGCTTTTAATCTTGGTACTGATGGTGACAAATTTGCAGAAAGAAGTATAAAGTCAGTATACTTAGGAAATGCTCCAAATGTGAAGGGATATTGTATGTTGAATCTAAAGACTAGACAGATTTTCATCAGTAGAGATGTTAAGTTCTATGAACTTGTTTTTCCTTTTCAAATAAATGGTAAGGCAGATCAAGAAACTCTAGATACTTTTTCTTTACCTACATTGTTTGATGAACCTGATCCAATGTTACAACATCAGAGTCTTGTAACACCTCAAACAAATGACTCACAATCAGATCAGACACACACACACAATTCTGATGACCATTCCTTGCAGTCTGGTCATGAACATACACAAGATCATGATCATGAGAATCAATCCTCTGTACATGATCAGACACATGCACCTGTTATTCAACCTACTGAAGTCAGGAGGTCCACAAGAAACAAAGTTACTCCTTCTTACCTAAAGGGGTATATTTGTAGCAACACAGAAATTAAGTCTACACTTTATGACATCAATAAAGTGGACTCTTTATCAGCCTTATCTACATCTCACAAAAATTATATTTTGAGTACACAGATAATCACAGAACCAAAGTCATACAATGAGGCTGTCAAACATGAAGAATGGAGAAAAGCTATGAAGGCTGAGTTGGATGCATTAGAGAAAACAGGAACTTGGGAAGTTGTTCCTCTTCCTCAAGGCAAAGTTCCTATTGGCAGCAAATGGGTTTACAGAGTTAAAAGACATGCTGATGGGACAATAAAGAGATTCAAGGCAAGGTTGGTGGCAAAGGGCTACACTCAACAACTTGGTTTGGACTATCTAGATACATTTTCACCAGTGGCAAAATTAACCACTGTCAGAACTTTATTGGCAATTTCAGCAGCAAAACAGTGGCATTTACATCAATTAGATGTCAACAATGCCTTTCTTCATGGTGATTTAGATGAAGAAGTGTACATGTCCATTCCACAAGGCTTCCAATCTCAACCAGGCACTGTTTGTAGACTCAAAAAGTCTCTATATGGACTCAAACAGGCCAGTAGACAGTGGAACATTAAACTAACCCAAGCTTTGCTTGAGAGGGGGTTTAGACAATCAAAACAAGACTATAGTCTCTTTGTCAAGGGCACAGATGACACATTTATGGCTGTACTGGTCTATGTGGATGATGTCTTGGTTGCAAGTTCAGACATCAGTCAGATCAAAGACCTCAAAGGGTTTCTGGACAAGAAATTTGGAATTAAAGACCTTGGTGAACTTAAGTATTTTTTGGGGTTGGAAGTAGCAAGGTCAAAGAAAGGAATTATGTTGTCACAGAGGAAATACTGCTTGGAACTACTCAAAGAATATGGTTATACAGACTGCAAACCAGCAAAAACTCCTATGGATCCAACTTTGAAGCTACACAACAAAGATTCAGATCCACTACAATCAAACACCTATTACAGAAGTCTAGTAGGAAAATTATTATACTTAGGAATCACAAGGCCTGATATAACATTGGCAACACAGCAGTTGAGTCAATTTCTGGAATCACCAACTGAGCTTCAACTTAAGGCAAAATTCACGATTATTGAGATATATGAAAACCTCTCCCCGGACAAGGAATACTCTTCCCAGCAACAGACAATATGGAACTAAAAGGTTATGTTGACTCTGATTGGGCTGGATGTGAAGACACAAGAAGGTCAATAACTGGTTTTTCTATTTTCCTAGGAGATTCCCTAATCGCTTGGAGATCAAAAAAGCAAACTACACAGCTTTCTAGAAGTTCATCCGAAGCGAGTACGAGCCATGGCCATGGCTTCTTGTGAATTACAAGGGTCGTCCTATCTTCTAGCGAATTCAACATTAAGCAGTACAAAGCTATACCTCTGTTCTGTGACAGCAAAAGTGCACTACATATAGTGGAGAATCCTGTGTTTCATGAGAGAACAAAGCATATAGAGATAGACTGTCATGTGATTAGAGACAGATACATATCAGGACTGTTAAAACCCCTTCCTATATCCACACACATTCAGCTGGCAGATCTATTCACTAAACCTTTGGACAAAACCAGATTTTATGACTTACTTTCACACTATCCTATCACCAACATCTACAAGCCTAAGTGCTCAACTTGAGAGGGGGTGTTGAAGACATTACAGCAAGATGAGCACTACAAAACAACAGCAGCAGTTTAATTTCTCATAGTGACATTAGGTCGAACACTTGTCACTAAGAGTTAGTTAGTTAGTTAGATGACTAAATCAGTTAGTTGGTTAGGCAGTTACTTCAATAAGCAGTTACAGCAGCTTGTATATAAGTTGTAGCAGCTCCCGTTTGTAAACTTACAGAAAAGAAAAATCCAATTAACAATCAATAGAAAGAATCCTGGAGTTCACTTTCATCTTTCAATTTCCATTTCTATGTTTTCATGTTCTTGATGAACATTCATCATCTTTGATGAAAGTTATCATGTTCGATTTTGGATTCCATTGGCCGGCAATTGACGCAAGCACCTTGTACTATACTAGTAGATTGGATGGCTAACATACTGCCATAATCTCAGGACTCCATTAATATATGCATCAAAAAAACAAAAGAAGTTGTAAATTACTACCTCCGTCTCAAAATATAAATTTGTTTAGCTTGCTTGTTTTATCCCATAATGTAAGTTTATTTAAATTACTAATAAGACATTTATTACATTTTTCTTCCTTTACCCCTCATTTATTATCTACCCACAAACTTTTCACTACCCGCATTAATGATAGTCAATGGTCATTTTAGTCTTTTTCATCATAATTAACGACACGTAATTAATTTAACCAACTTTCTTAATATGTGTGAAACTCCAAATGGACTTATATTTTGGGACGGAGGAAGTAATAATAAAGAATTAATAATAAAAGAAAAAATTAACTGCTAAATAGCTGTTGCAGGCAAATTGTAGAATTTAAATAGACATAATAGTTGGTACATTAGAATTAAGTCACAAAAGTCTGGACTCAGATATACAAAGATGGCTAAATTTTGTTTCATGCTGCTATGGGTTTTGCTCATTGACCCCTCATTTTTTGCATACAAAGTCTGGACTCGTTTTCGTTTTCATTTTACAGGTAAAATTTATGATATAAAACATTTTGTACGTTTGTTCATCAATTTGGCATTTTTGTTCAAGTGTCATGAAATCCTAGGTTGTGCATCTTAGCTTTCATTTTTATTTAGTTTAGTTTTGCTTTCAATTCATTTATTTATTTATTTATTTATTTATTTTAAACGATCTATCTTTATTCAATAAGTGAAAAACCACCATCCCGGTACAACGAAGTGTTTAACAGCAACTATACTAGAGCAATTAAGGCAAACAAATATAATATTTAAATAATGTCCCAAGCCAGTCGTAGATCTCTCGCACGTCGAATGGTCTTCGCAATGAACACATGAGCCGGGGGGTGCGCTGTCTCCGGATCAAACTTAATATTGTTTCTCCAGTACCACAAGCCGTACAATGTCTCTCTAAATAAATATGACCAATTTCTACAAATGTTCGGCTGCAAGTTGGTCCTAATCCAGGTGGATGCAACATGTTCTTGAGAGAATGTTCTCCATTAATCTTCCCGGCTCAAAAGTTGCTGCCACACTTGCTTGGGCCACCAACAATCGCGCAGGGCGGTTTTGCTTTCATTTATTGTTTGAGAATACATCTTTGTTAGCTACTGAGTGACAACTAAGTAGTAACAATAATTTTTTTTTTTACAGAGGACGATATTCAAATTCCTACGAGAAGGACGACGAGGGAAATGCTTAAAGCTTTTGATCCAAATATTTACCCATCAACCAATGATGATGGTGAATCTGATGATCCAAATATTTCCGGTTCGAGTGATTCGAGGGAAATACTTACTTGCAGTACGCCAGACTGCAATGGCCAAGGAAACTGTGATGATGAAAATTGTGAATTAATGTAGCAGCGTATATCAACTTTTTGCTTGCAGTCCAAAGAAACTGTGATGATGAAAATTGTGAATTAATGTAGCAGCGTATATCAACTTTTTGCTCTAGGTCCAAACTTTTGTATACCCCTTGCTATGCGTTTTCCTTATGGTAGAGTTGATAACCGTGGCGGGCTGTAACGCCCCACCCCGAATATCCGAGCAAATACCCGGGTAGGTCGCTCGGCACGTGCCCCAATTAAACCAACCGAGACACGTCAGCCTCACGTGACGTATACCAATGACATACACAATGGAGACTTAAAAGATAAGATAAAGCTCGTACAAGAAGAACTGAAAAAGAAAATAAATATCCAGTTCACAGCCCTGGCGTCAAAACGCCAATACCGACGCCATAACGCCGGCACGGAAAACAGCCACCTGAAAGGAAAACTGTACCAAAACCTCGACAATCTATGACTTCATAATTCATAAATCCAAGCCAAGTTCACAAGAACCAGAGTCTGAACCCAAACACACAATCTATAACATAAGGGAAGATACATAAAAATCCGGCCTCAAGCCTCATAAATCTTCAAAGGAAACATAAATAAACTAAACTACGAACTAAGCTCCACAACCACTGCTAACCTTAGTCCTCCTTATTCAAACCTGGAAAAAGAATAGTGGTAGAAGGGGTGAGCACCACAAGGCTCAGCAAGGAAGAACAACACATAACAGCATATCCGTGTTTGCTTACCGGCTATCACAATACACGAATCACGCTCTAAACATGCATACATGGATATATCTTTACTAAAGATAATTAGAACAAATAATGTAAAACACTTATAAACTTTCAAAAAAGGTGCCAAAATCATGAAAGAGGCACTTAAGTAGTTTGGTTGTTCGGTTAGCTCAGAGTACAACGCCCTGTCTTGCGACCACAGGGAAAATCATCATGAAAACCCACTATCAGGAATCCACCTTTGTAAAGCCCGTGGACTAGGCACATGACATGACATGACTGACCCAACCTTGACTCCATGTCTAGAATCATAGAGCCAAAACGTGACATATACATGAAAGGTTGGGGGTTTGCGCAAACACTGTGGGGTTGTAGTTACCGTACCTAACCATGAGCTTAGCCTTACATATTTTTTTAGCTTGTTCATTCATGAAATCTTGTACATTCATAATAACTTAGACTTGCATAACATATTTGTCTTTCTGTCCATGTAATTTCACAAACATACATGCTTGAATCTAACTCATTGGATCATACTTTCAAAGTAGCGTGCTTACTCGTTTAAAGCTTTAAAACCATCGGTCTTAAAATCATTTAAGAGGTTAAAATCACACAATCTTGAAGCCAAATAATTCATCACAAAGAAATTACTCAAAACAGCCCCTAAACATGTATTCTTAAATTCTTGCAAAGCACACTTTATTTGACAAAACCTTGAAAACAGCCCGGTAAAATCATGCAATCGATTTCGTAACAATTCTATCATGAATTAAAACATGCTAAAAGTATGAATTGAATAAAAATAACTACTTTTAGGAGATATCATCCCTTACCTCAAAAAATCAGCCCAAAAGATCAACTCTTGCACCCAAAAAATATCACCTAAAAATATAAGATCATCACCTAGTTAATATGCATCACGAAAACGCAACCCTAGGCCTAAAACAAGTGCTGGCCGAAACTAAAAAGGAGAGGAGAAAGGTGAGATGTTTACCTCGTTGGAATCTACTCGTCGAGGTGATCGTTTTCCGTCTCAAATGTTTCTTGATCTGAGCAACGAAAATGATCCGTTAGATTGAAAGAAAAAAAAAAGAGGTGAAGAAGTCGACACCAAAAGTCGACCAACTGCTGCGGCTACTGCTTGTGCGTTGTGAATAAGGAAAAGAAATGAAAGGGTTCCAAATGTGTTTACTTAATTAATTGATTTTTCCTCCACTTAAACAATTCTAGACTATTCCATTCTCTTTTTTTTTTTTTCTGCCGCAAGTTTTTTTTTTTCTTTTCAAAAGTGCGGGTTTTACACGGGCAAACTACATCAGGTGCGGCCGAAAATGATGTTGAGGAGTAATTTACTCTATTACTCTTTCTGCTACTGCCCTGCCTGTTTTATATATATATATACACACATTTGCTGTATGCTTCTACTTCTAGGGAGATTTGCTCTCATGTTAATTGTTGTGCATTGTGATCACCATGCTTTTGCTGTATATTTGTCTCCTATTTATAATAATGTGATATCATAGAGCTTCTTTTTTAATTTTCATCGACATACATAAGCGTACACGAAAGATTCGAAATATCAGAGTAGCACAAAATACGCGACCAATATAAATCAGATACATACATATATCCATTGTTATTAAGATTTACTGTGTTGAACGCCATTATCAAGATCTCCATCTCATGTTGTTTGTTACAGATATAGTATGTAGATGATTAAGTGTGTTGTAATGCTCCAATTATAGATCGACAGCTCTAGGGCCGTCCCTGAGCGTTTAAAGACTATAATACAGGGTCTTTCGATATAAATGAACAGATTTTAAAAAATATGCCACGTGCTTGGACTAATAAACTTAGATTAGAAGAAAAAAATCAGGGCCCTAAAATTTAATCATTTTTCGAAGGCCCTAGGCCGTGGCCTTGTTGGCCTATGCCCAGGGACGGGTCTGGACAGCTCTGTAGATGTGGTTAGGATATATAGTTAGGTAATCAGTAAATGGTGGTTAGGGCTTCGGGTACTAACATTTGGCAAAAAGTTGAAGGAAAGGAACTCGGAAAACAAACACCAGCTCTGATACCAAGTCAGAAAGACAATGGTTACATGTGGAGAGTGCACTCTGATGCTCTCCGGCCCCACGACTTGGAATTTAAGCAATAGAAGGTTGGGAGATAGATAGCTTGTGCAAGGTACGTGTGTGGCTCTTCTATTGAATCTTCTTGGCATATTCTTTATGAATGTGATTTGGCGCGTGAGGTACGTATGAAACCTCTTTTATCTGCATGATTTTTTTTGCTCGTCTAATTCACCACGGTTTCTACAATTATTTCGATGCGCCTTGAAGACGAGTTTCATATTAGCCGAACCGTTACCCTTCTTTTGCTTTTATGGAAAAAATCGAAACAACATTATTTTTTAAGGAAAAAGAAACAAATCGGAATCTATTAAGGATAGAGCAATAATCGAGGCAGACGAGTATTATGCTGCCACTTTGAGAGCTACCTTGCTTTCACCGAAGGCATCTTTTATTTCAAAGTGGACACCGCCTGATTCACATGTTCTTCAACTTAATATGAATGCCGCTTTTGATCACAACTCTACATCGGTGGGGGACTACTACATAACAACCAAGGCAAGTGTTAGAATTAGGACCGCCAGGGATCCAAACGGATTGCAATAATCAAGAATAAATGAGAAAGCATAAATCACACAAGAACAATAACACAAGATTTAACGTGGTTTCCGGCAAAATGTCAACTACTCCACGGGCAGAAAGAGGAGAATATATTATCACTGGAGATTTTACAGACTCTTGGCAATTGCCTAAGGCAATTGCTCAAAGCTACTGTTGCTTGACTGCAAATGTTCTAGGTTACAACAGATGTGTATTTATAGCCACAAAAAACTAAACCTAGCCGCCAGATGTGTGTAGGATGTAATATCTCCGGATGGATGAAAGATCCACCCGATTACGCAGCGGAAACTACAAGATCTAGATCTAGTCAACCAAAATACATAAATATAATAGATCTAATCTACGAGAAGGATAGATTGCTTACTTGTTTATTGTGAATAAACTCCATGAACAATCTTTGTAGATGCGCCGGTTGAGAAGCCATAATCTTCCAACGCGTATCTCCAAGCAACACCAAGTGGATGGTGTTTTACGCCGCCGGACCTCCCCGATATGCTACCAGAAAAATCCCGAAGATTTTTCCAACTCGAACCCTAAGAATAGAGGCCGAAATTTTCAGCCAATTTCTCTTATGAATAGTGACGTGAATAGTGATTTTTTTGGTACAATGGAGAACTCTTCTTATATAGGAGAGAGATCCTTGTTCCACAAGGATTTAATTTAATTAATGGATAATCAATCAAATAAATCATTTTCCATAAAAGATAAATCTAATATTTTCCCAAACAAATTAGGATAAATAAAAGATCATTATCTAATATATTAATTATTTAACCAATAAATAATTAAGCACATGTCATATAATAACACAAGAAAACAAATTCCTTGTTAATAATATATACATATTGGCGCCAATACCTAATTAAATAGGTCATGGGCCGAAATTCACCAAACCGGGTCGAGTCCATGAAAAAAATGTCTTTTCCATGTTTTTAATCATTTAGTCCAACTAAACAATTAATCCACATATCAATTAAACAGTGCAATGCTACTATTTAATTATAATCGAGGTGTGACGACGGGAAAACATATGCTATATTAGGAGCCGCGTCGGGGACCATGGACCTATAACCAGTAGCTCCAATAAATTAAATAAAATTATTCATCGGACGTAATAATTATATCCAATCTATTAATTCCGGGATTACACCACCATAAACCCGAAACCGAACTCGCCGAATATAGATAACTTACACTCAACCATGAGTTGATAAGGTGTCCACCGATATAATCATTACATACGGATAAATCCTCCATAGATCGTTCATTTCGAGTCGGGATATTTCCGTAAACCCTTCTCGAAACACATTATCCTTATTTACCATTAACCCCTAGTGATCAATTAGTTCACATACCGGACTAGTAGCTAATTAGTCTAACATGAACTCCGCGGATCGATCGCCTAGGATTAACAAATAAGGGAACTGTCGTCTACTTCCCGAGGGAAGGAATGGATTCCATATTCGTGATAGCACGTACTACTCACTCATTCCGAGAATAGAGTCAACGAGAAGTGTTGGACCACATACTTCGAAGTGATCCTTACTAACACATCAAACTCTACCCTAGTCTAAGCGGTTGTCGTGATCACCTCGGGATTGAGATTAATCCATAAATGATCATCTTGTGATTCGATAAGACTTCTCGATCACGGAATTATATCGAGAACTCAAATCAAATCGGTCCAAATTTACTATATGATCATCATCATATATAAATGCCCCACTAGGTACCCTATTACCGACAAATCCGGATAAGACTATCACACCTAAAGTGTTCTGGGCGCATTATTAGCATATTAATCATGAGACCTGTACTCAGATTAATCAACGCTACGGACTAAGTTAATTTTAAGTACATCTCACTAACTCAATCCTCTTGTGCATAGCCATACACTGAGTTATGTGATTACATAAACGAGGTACTTAGGGTTTTCAGTAGTGTCTTATTTATTAGCATACATGCATATCATAAGATGAATTATTAATTCTGTCCTAAAAAAATTACATAATTGTCTTTCGGGCACTACACCTAACAATCTCCCACTTGCACGAAAGGCAAGTGGATTAATTGTTTTAGAGCACACCCTTATTTATATATATCTACAACATTCTCCCACTTGCTCAAAACAAGTGAGACGTATCTCTCAAATCTGTACCCTCCAAGCACATCTTAGTACTTCATCCTTCCAAGCACGACCGGAGTGTGCCGCCGTAGGGTAGGTCAGTGACCCGACGCGTACTTAGAATCCGAATACCATGTGACTCGGTACACTGATCAGGTAGGTTGGCGGCTTAGGTCAATCTTTGGGATCAAAACGTCGCCTTTCCATCTAATCCGGTGCTACAATTGCAATATGCCTTTGATTCAACACTGAGGACAAAATCGACTTAACGATCATCCTTAATCTGACCTAAAGTCAGAATCAGTGTCATCACGTATATTCTAGTTTGCACCCGAATATACTAGCATATTATTCCTCATTCTCCCGAAGAGGCTTGAGAGTTGACTAAACATCCCATTTCGTATTCATCTGCAGGTTTAGATAACCATTCCTGAGAGGTAGGGTAGACTACATCGTTGAATGTTGCATAAATGCAAGAATATCTTAACCAGGTGAATTGATGGGATTGCCAATAATCGATTCTCGAGAATTTGAGCGAATCAAATCCTTTAGAATGAATCCCGATGGCATGTCAGACTCTGACTTCAGATAACACACTCATTTGTTTCCAACTGTTTCAGTGTTACCATTCACAAACACTAATCTACATACTACTTTACTAATATTGAGGCCCAATCTACGAAAGACTTATCAATATTCGGTCAAGTCCACATATTAAAATATATGACTTTGAAATGACCTAGAGGTTTGCTTTAATCCCCAAAGGATATAAGCTATGGCAGGCATCCTGCCAAAAGTTCTTTCAAAATAAATTAAGATATCGTTAGTCGCGCAAAAAGGTCTTAGGGAATCACCCCTATTTTCTGCTTTGTAACAAATCCGCCATTTGTTCTTAGCTAAAACCCTTCTGTTCTGAATGAATTCAGATTCCATTGTTCGGCAAGGAAGTCTTAAGGAATCACCCCTATTTCCCGCTTTCTGACGAAATCAAGGAAGACTGAGTGGTAAGAGAGATCACGGTCTGGTTAACTCTCTACCTTTTAGGGAATCACCCCTAAATTACTCAGCTTTGCGTTGAAAGTTAAACTTTCCTATTCATTCGACTCTTCTCCGTGTAGTTCCAATTACTCCCACTGGGCCTGATATACTCAGGTGGTTCTACAAGAGTTTCAACAGAACTGGAGTGTCAAACTCCATTCACAGGGTTATGGCTTTTAAACCAACCTCTATGATCAGGATCCTATACAGTCCACGAAGGACTATAGGTCATCAATCTACCCTATAGACCGTAAGGTCCTGCAATGTGTAATGGACAAACCATACTCCCACTGCGTTCGGGGTGGATTGATATACTGATCTAGTTTAGTAGTTCTTATTAGTGTTATCACCAACTTCCGGTGTTGGATGTGGACTGAACAAATTAGTTAGTAACATCTTGAGTACAAATACTTCAAGATCTAAGGTTGTTATTTATAGACTCTATCAGACCGAGTTTGACAGTATAACCGTCATTCTCCGGTTTTACGAGTTTTAAAACCAACCTTTACTCAATGCATTAAGATATTTCACGACCTGAACGTGTATGCAAAATATCCAGTCCTACCTTCAAGCACTAAATGCTAAATGTTTATATTTACGGAAGTGGGGTGAACCGAATTCACTTCTTATCCACAAATGCGTAGACATCTTTTAGGTAGACTTCTCGGTTTTTCATCACAACGTAAACCGTTATTTTGCAACTAATATCTTAAATGAGTTCAGCAGCGTATCGTAGCACACCAATGACTATATAAGGCAAGCTGATGGTGTATCCTTTAGTGAAAACATTTCACTGGGAGGCAGGCCGAGCATCAGTCCCGAAGACTACACAAGAACCTATTTCTGAGTATGGAATACTCTATCTCTGGTGAAATCAGAGATTTCCTCCAAATATTTTGGATAAACTTACCAGAGTTTTGAGTAGTTATCAGACAATATGTCACTACTCAGAAGCTCCCACTAGCTTGTATCTTTCATATGACCCCGAAGGTCGATATGAACAAGCTATGTAACTTCTTTAAATCTATTATCCTTTTCCCGATTGAAAGGAAACTTAGGCATTGTTCCTTTGAGACAGGGTTCTCTTGACTGGGAGATAGGAATCACCCTAAGCCAATCTTCAGATCTTGTCGTTAGGGAATATGCACTAATTAATAGAATAGAAAGAAGCGTTTATCTGAATACGGAAACCATTTGCGTTTATATTGTGTTGCATATACCTATTCAGCATTTCTTAGTGGTTTTAACTTTATCAAACAAAAGTCCGAGTCTTGGGTTCGTGCTACGAATGTTATATTTATCGTCAATAAGACAAACAAATTATCCTATTGAAAAAGAAAACGTTCGTTCCAACGAATCCGAAAACAGAAAATAAATTTTCTGTGATACTGAAGAAGTGAATCCGAGATTCATTTCCTTATATCACTCCCACTAGTCTATCTGAAATAACTGCCCGTTGTCTATCTTATTTATCGTTTAATGCAAAGCTACCTAGTTCTTCCAAAGAACTTTAGCTTTCGAGAAAATTGCTAGGGATGCATTGGTCAGTGATCCGAAATCACTTTCCTTATCCTCTAATTTCCAATTTATTAATTTTTCGGTTTAGCCTTAAAACTACTTAGTTTAGATGACTAACACGTATAAACGTTCATTCCTATTCTCGACTTTCCTTAGATGGGAACAGTCTTGAACTAGCAGTTCGTCTGAGTAGACACTACTCTTGAACTGTGGGATGTTCGGTGTTACTTACTTGGACTATCGTTTTTCTAATCGTCAAATCATAAGACCAAAGCTCCCACTAGTTTATCGGTTCCAAATACCGTCTAACTAGCAACACTTTGTATTTATGATTTTTCAAAGATTAGAACATCACCTAGAACTAAGCTCCCACTAGTTTATCAGTTCCAAATACTGTCTAACTAGCAATGCTGTGTTCATGATGTTTAATTATTATAAAATCTACAGAACTAAGCTCCCACTAGTTTATCAGTTCCAAATACTGTCTAACTAGTAACGCATATTCTTGTTTTTCCAATGAATGGAGAAACTCTTGTTCCGTCCATTACACATTTCTAATGATTCAGAAAAACAACAAATCATAAGACTAAGGCTCCCACTAGTTTATCGGTTCCAAATACCGTCTAACTAGCAACGCCTTATGTATATGATTTTCCAATTTTTCAATTTAGAAATTTGTTGTGTAATTACACTTTTAAAATTCACTAAATGAATTTGTCTGATAGTCCTATGTCATCTTTTGTAAACTAAGTATGGTCGTCTCTCGTTCAACACGAGTGACACCCGTGACATACCTGTACTATGTCACTTAAGTTTTTAAAGGCTCAAGAGAAAAAATCTCATCCGAAAAGTTAACTGCATTTATTGATAATTACAACGTACTTGTTACTTTCCACATTTTTATTGAAGTCCTATTACTAACAGTTTAGTAACCTAGATATTTAGTTGTAAATAAAATGACAGAAAGTTAAATTCAAAAATAAAATTTTCACTACTAGATTTATTTTAGGAATAATAAACTATAAGAAGTCTATCCTACCATTCCAAGGATTTAACCTCGCACCTCAGTGCCGCCGTAGGGTAGGTCAAAGAGGTGATAGTTAAACTGAGACAATCTCTCTCAGTGATTAATCTTCAAGAATCAAACATCTCACAGGAATCAGACATCCCGGACCTTAATCACTGATTACCTTCCTTTTCTAGCCTAGATATTTCGAAAATATCCACAATGAGTGTGACCTATTATATCAGATCTCAAAGTACGCCCCGAGTATGCCGCCGTAGGGTCGGTCAGTGACTCAACGAGTACCCAAAATCCTATCCTTTCGGAGACCAAGCCTTAAATTTTGATAGGGGTGAACACCATCCGTAGGGGGCCGAAATCAAAGCGGCTCGAGGCGTCACCCTTCTCTCACGTGCTTGCACCTATAGTAGAGGCCGTGGGGTCGGCTGTCGCTTTCCCCGCTCCCACTCAATATTTTGAAAAAGTGGTGGGTTTACTAATTACGGTTTCGGCCTTGACAATAGGAAACAATAAATCAAAGTACTCCGAACAGGGTCGGTTATGTAGGCAAGCCTACGCCGTCTTATTCGTTGGAACATATGTGACGGTTCGGGCCAATCCAAAGAAGAGAAGCCCCGTTTAGCCTGAAGGCTTATTGGCTATGCTAAGTCCTGTCAAACTGCTGTAACGTACATCACACGAGGAGGGGAGTCGATTGAGCCGAAGCTCGGTTGAACTCGCCCAACCATGGTTAGACCATTTCCGAACCCATGTACTACGATTCTCCGATTTCTAAATTGTCACCCAAAGCGTAATCTTGTTTCTGTTTAAGGTGGGTTCACTGAGAAGCCATCACCGAAAAGCTCAACGATTTATCCAAGTGGGATTCACCGAGAATCCATCACTAAAATCGTAACGATTGACAAAAAACCCGGTTCCTCGGTTTTAATAATTAGTTACTTAATTAATTAACTACCACATATTAATTAAATAAGCCTTTAAACTAATTATACGAGTTATACATGCCTAATTTATTCGAAATAAACTAGCTACATGTATGCATTGGAGTGGAATCATGATATGATGCATGTCATGGCAATTTTTCGGTTCTATCACATAATTTCGATCATACACGAAAAAATAAACGGAAAAATAAACACCGAGATGGATCGTTGGTACCCCCGTATCTAACCTATAAAAAAAACAAACAAACCCTAACTAGGGTTTACTATTTTCTAATCTGCTGCTGCTGCGTTTTATCGATGATCGGAAATCCAAACGAACTTTGATCGTCACGAAACTTTATGGACCTGTTCTTCACTCCTCCTACTTGAATATGGATGGTTGGATCTGAGTTTTGACGGTCCAATTGATCCCAACAAGCCGCCGATCCAACTCGCTGCATCTGTTTATAATCTGCGGCAAAGCGATGTCTTCCCGGGGACGATCGACATTGAGACAAATCCCGATTGACCTGAAATTTTTAGGGCTTGTTCATAACTCCATGGTAGTCGATCTGAACGGTCGGATCTTCGTTTCAACGGTCCAATCTCTTCCAGAAATTTGACGAACTCACAAACTAGGGTTTTAATGCCTGCGTGCTTTTCTCGAAACAAGAAGAACTTTATAGCAGCGATCGGACATTGAGTTCGACTCCGATCGTTACAGATATAGTATGTAGATGATTAAGTGTGTTGTAATGCTCCAATTATAGATCGACAGCTCTAGGGCCGTCCCTGAGCGTTTAAAGACTATAATACAGGGTCTTTCGATATAAATGAACAGATTTTAAAAAATATGCCACATGCTTGGACTAATAAACTTAGATTAGAAGAAAAAAATCAGGGCCCTAAAATTTAATCATTTTTCGAAGGCCCTAGGCCGTGGCCTTGTTGGCCTATGCCCAGGGACGGGTCTGGACAGCTCTGTAGATGTGGTTAGGATATATAGTTAGGTAATCAGTAAATGGTGGTTAGGGCTTCGGGTACTAACATTTGGCAAAAAGTTGAAGGAAAGGAACTCGGAAAACAAACACCAGCTCTGATACCAAGTCAGAAAAACAATGGTTACATGTGGAGAGTGCACTCTGATGCTCTCCGGCCCCACGACTTGGAATTTAAGCAATAGAAGGTTGGGAGATAGATAGCTTGTGCAAGGTACGTGTGTGGCTATTCTATTGAATCTTCTTGGCATATTCTTTATGAATGTGATTTGGTGCGTGAGGTACGTATGAAACCTCTTTATGATCATCTTGTGATTCGATAAGACTTCTCGATCACGGAATTATATCGAGAACTCAAATCAAATCGGTCCAGCCCTATATGATCATCATCATATATAAATGCCCCACTAGGTACCCTATTACCGACAGTTCCGGATAAGACTATCACACCTAAAGTGTCCGGGCGCATTATTAGCATATTAATCATGAGACCTGTACTCAGATTAATCAACGCTACGGACTAAGTTAATTTTAAGTACATCTCACTAACTCAATCCTCTTGTGCATAGCCATACACTGAGTTATGTGATTACATAAACGAGGTACTTAGGGTTTTCAGTAGTGTCTTATTTATTAGCATACATGCATATCATAAGATGAATTTTTAATTCTGCCCTAAAACAATTACATAATTGTCTTTCGGGCACTACACCTAACAATGTGAACTCAGCTCAACTGACTCCACAATACGTAGCCATGCTGACATTTGCCCAAACTGAGATTTGCCCAAAACTAACTTTCCCAAAGCTGACTTTCCCAAAGCTAACTTCTGCTAAAGCTAACTCCTAACAAAACTGACTTCTGCCCAAAGCTGGCTTTTGCCCAAAGCTGACTTCTGCTCAAAGCTCACTTTTGCTCATCTAACTTTACTCAGCTGACTTTGCTCAGCTTAGTACTAAACTCAGTTTAGTACTCAGCTCTAAATAAGAGGTCAAGTCACATTTCCTAACAAATCTCCACCTTGACTTGAACTCTCGTTCAGATAGATGTATTACCAGATTTACTGTACCAGATGCATTCGTCAATGCCAGATGTATTGTACCAGATTCCTCCTCTTCTTTAGACTTGACTGAGTTGAGAACAGATGTGATCAACTTGATCACCATACAAGATGTGGCTACCAGATTCAGATGTAATCACCTCAGTTGAGCACACTCATCTGAGTTCTTCAAATTCAACTTCAACCAAACATGTTGCAGATTCAGTTTTAGTTTCTGAGTTGACCAAATGTGAACACAACATACTCCAAGTGAGACTTAAATCCAGATGAGAACTCCACCTCAGCC
The DNA here is from genome assembly GCA_036785695.1 of Gentiana straminea. Taxonomy (NCBI): domain Eukaryota; kingdom Viridiplantae; phylum Streptophyta; class Magnoliopsida; order Gentianales; family Gentianaceae; genus Gentiana; species Gentiana straminea. Next base: position 19,259,243 of record JAVUPR010000061.1, on the reverse strand, counting down.
TTGTTCACCGGCCAGACGCTTAGCTGACTTCACTCAGCCAAACATATCAGATTTGTCTTACTCAGCTGACTTCACTCAGCTGAGACTTCCAGACACAGATGCGGAACCAGCGTAGACATGTTCAACAGACTCGGCAGACGCCACTCCACTGACAGATGGACTCAGCTGACTCTTCATTCAGCTTACATCCCATACTTAAACACTCCACTCTGCGCATCTGACTTTTACTCAGCTATTAGATCAGCTGAGCCTCACTCAGTCAATCCCAGATTTTTGGTTTCACTCAGATTTAGCTCTTGATTCTTTAGGGTCAGATGCACAACTAAGTGCCAGATTAGTGTTGACTGTTCTCAGCTGAGTTCTGCAAACTCGGCTAAGTGTGGACCTGAAGCTCCACCTGCTTGTCAACACTCCAGATTCAGATTCAGACCAGATTTGTATTAGGGTCTTTGGAATCACCCTTCTTGAATGTCTTCTTTCCAGAATTTCCATTCCCTTTGCAACTGTTACTAGCAATTAAACCAGCAACCCGATTGTCTGTACCTGTGCAAGCTGAATTATGCCTTAGCTCTCGATTATGGAGAGATGCTCTAACATCCTCCAATGACAATGTGTCTCTTCCAACAATAAAAGACTGCACAAAATTTCCATATGATGCTGGCAGTGATACCAACAACATTAGAGCTGCATCCTCATCTTCGATCTTAACACCAATACTCCTTAAATCAAGCAATATTGTGTTCAGCTTTTCCAGATGATCTCTGAGAGGCATTCCTTCATACATCTTTAAACCGAACAGACGTTGCTTCATAAGCAACTTGTTGGTCAACGACTTTGTCATATACAGACTCTCAAGCTTCAGCCACGCCCTGTTGCTGAATCCTCTTCAGCAACTTCAGTGATAACATCATCAGACAAGCACTACAAAATCATTGAATGTGCTTTCTCCTCCAGATTGGCCATCTCAGCGTTTCCGGCATCCACCGCCTTTGACAACGGAGCCCATAGCCCAATTTCTTCAACAGAGCACGCATCTTGATTTGCCACAAATTGAAATTGTTCCTTCTTGTGAATTTAGCAATCTCTACTTTTAACCCAGACATCTTGATCTTGCCAAAGAACAAAAAAAATTTATCACAGAATCCTAGCACCGTTGAAGGTCTTGGTGAAGATAAATTTTTGTTCAAACAGATGATTCTTAAATAGAACCTCAGAATCCCTGATGATAACCTTGCTTTGATACCAATTTGTTAGAATTAGGACCGTCAGGGATCCAAACAGATTGGAATAATCAAGAATAAACGAGAAAGCATAAATCACACAAGAACAATAACACAAGATTTAACGTGGTTTCCAGCAAAATGCCGGCTACTCCACGGGCAGAAAGAGCAGAATATATTATCACTGAAGATTTTACAGACTCTTGGCAATTGCCTAAGGCAATTGCTCAAAGCTACTGTTGCTTGACTGCAAATGTTCTAGGTTACAATATATGTGTATTTATAGCCACAAAAAACTAGACATGGCCGCCATAAAGACATACTAGCAGAATGACTAAAATACCTCAGATGTGAACTCAGCTCAACTGGCTCCACCAGACGTAACCATGCTGACATTTGCCCAAACTGAGATTTGCCCAAAACCGACTTTCCCAAAGCTGACTTTCCCAAAGCTAACCTGCTAAAGCTGACTTCTAACAAAACTGACTTCTGCCCAAAGCTGACTTCTGCCCAAAGCTCATTTTTGCTCAGCTGTCTTTACTCAGTTGACTTTTCTCAGCTGACTTTGCTCAGCTTAGTACTAAACTCAGTTTAACTCAGCTTTAAATAAGAGGTCAAGTCATATTTCCAAACAACAAGATTATAAAAATCTTGTCTATGAAGCTTTTGGGGCACTATGAAAGAAAACTGATCTAGAAAGAAATAAAGTAAATGAATAAAATAACGAAAAAGAAATCAAACCTGAAAGAAATAAAGTAGATGCATAAATAACAGATAATAAATACAACGCAAGGCGAGTGTAGTCACTGTTATCCCACGGCTCCAGCAGTTGTCTCCAAAGGCTTCACATGCATTTCGGTTGTCTTTCTAGATACAGCAGTTTCACGTCTCGAGTTTAATGACACTTTAAATCCTCGAGCTTCGGGTGAAGCTCTTCGACACGACTCAAGAACGATTTTTATACCACTTATCCAATGGAGGACTGCTCGTATATAGTATACTAGTACTCTCACCGTTACAACGGTACTGGTAAACCGCATTGTTGAAGTCCTTAACGGGCCCCCTTATAATAGTTTCTAAAGACATCGTTGAGTTACACTTTTTAACTCTCTAATAACGAATTCACTTCAACAGCCACCTTCAAAAACTCCCAATTTTCGTGCATATTCCAATTAAATCTCATTCGTCCCCCCTAACAAACCTAACCACCAATATTTTTTTTACTCCTAAAAGACTCGATCAAACTTGCAGTAGTTACAGTAAAATAAAGAAAATTTATATAACATGCATTCAAGTCATTCATATCAACAATCTTTGAGTCTATAATATAGAGAATTAAAGTGAGCATCTACTCAACTTAATGATCAATCTTCTAATAATGGCTCACCATGGAAAAGATAACAGAACAACCTGTAGCTAATCTTATAATATAAATAACAACGACAAATGCGCTCCTTAGCTTCTTCTCTTATGATGGTGGATACGTCCTCCCATTTGAACAGATAACCTTCTTCATATCTTCCAACAACATTTTCTTCATATGCCTCTGTTGGAACTGAACCATTCTTCTTTCGGACCACGCCGGCCAATTAAAATCTCCAATGTAGTACGTACTACCACGATACCCGTTAGCAAACATAGGAAATGGAAACACCTTAAACAAGCTACCGCTTGTATTCATCACGAAACAAATCTCCGGGTTGGCTAGAAATCTTGCTAATGACTCAGGAGCAACGTCGCCATCACACTGCTCAACAATCATACTATAATTCTGCGTTGTAAGTTGAATCGTCCACTTCTCTTTGGTATGGATACCTATAACCACAACTACAGCTGGTTTCTTTAAACCACACACATTTTTCAGTTGTTCCACACTGCAATCTACAGCATTGTCATCTTTGGCTATCCTCACAATCACGTCATCACCGCGTATTTTCAACTTTTGGATGTTCATACTGTTAAAGCTCAAATCAACACACCAACACAAGAGGATTTTATTTTGCCACATGTTGAATTAGGAAGTTAGTTACAACCGCCACAAGTTAGATACAGCAAGTTGTGACTCCTACAGCCTGTATAAAGTGCAATTAGAGTAGTAATTAATCACAGAATTATGTAGAACATTGATTTCGAGCTGTTATTGTTCAGTTAGTTACATCTCAATTTTCCCGCCATTTCTGTTTTTGAATTCATGAAAAAGATCTTCATCTTCTTCATTTGATCTTTCTGGAAATCGAAATAGTTCTTGTTTGATTCTTGTTTCATTGATGAATTTTAATATGGTATCAGAGATAAGCTGTCCGCTGACTGATTCTTAGTTCAATTCTAGAAGAATCGCATCTGCATTTCTGTTATCATTTTTTTTTTTGAGATTCATCAATGGCTGAAACTTCTAATTCCAGTCTTGATAATCCGAGTTTAGTAATTGTTCGTCCACTCTTGAAAGGAGCTGATAATTACAATCATTGGAAAAGGTCAATGACCAAAGTTCTTTCATCTCGTGGTAGATTGAATCTTGTTGATGGTTCGTCGACAATGCCAGAAGTTGATGATGCAGGATATGCAGCTTGGATGCAAGTCAATGATCTTGTTCACTCATGGCTCATCAATTCCATGGTTCCAAATGTTGCTGAAAGTGTTATGTACTTTGATACAGCAAGGGAGATATGGACTGATCTTCAAGAGATTTGGTCGAGGTAATGCTTATAGAATCTCAAATCTTGAAGAAGAAATAGAGAAGACTAAGCAAGGAACGTTATATGTTACTGATTATTACACAAAGCACAAATCTCTTTGGGATGAGTACTTAATCTTGAAGCCAATTCCACCTTGTGTATGTCCTGCATTGCAAATAATTAGGGAATACTATGATAATGCATACACCACCAGATTTGTCAAAGGTTTGAATGGTAACTTCAGTGCAGTCAAGTCTCAAGTATTGATGACTATTCCTTTGCCAAGTGTTAAAACTGCTTTTGTAATGGCACTCAATCATGAGCAGCAGCTGGACTATAATTCTGTGTCTGTTGATTCAGTAGTTCTTGCTGCACAGTCTGATAATAAGCCTTAATTTCCTGGTAGTTCTAATGCTGATAGTTCTAATGCTGTTATGCAATCTAAGTTTCAAGGCCAGGGAAGGGGACAAGACAGAGGTTATGGTGCACAAGGAAGAGGACATGGCAATTACAAGAAGCCTCAGTGTTCATACTGTGGAAAAGAGGGTCATACAGTGGATAAATGTTACAGAAAGTATGGATTCCCCCCAAAGTTTGGCAGTGGCAGAGGTGCAGGAAATTCTATGGCCAACAATGTCAATCTTGAAGAGAATGTTGAAGAGCATGTTACCGAAGTCTTTGGCCAAGAAGCATCTACTACAAATACTGCTGGTGGAATCTCATATTCTCAATATGAACATTTGTTATCTCTCATTCAGAATTTGCAGCCCAACATCAGTCAATGCAATTCTGTGATTTCAGCTGCAAACAATGTCTCACAAGGGCCAGGTATTACTGACAGTGGCCTCCAATGGATCATGGATTCAGGAGCCACTGATCACATAGCCTTTTCTATGCAAAACATGTTTGACATAAGTCCTGTACAGAATTTATCTGTGAGATTGCCTAATGGGACATCTATTGCAGTCACTCATATAGGAAAAGTCAGAATAAATACACACATAGTACTGAAAAATGTATTATGTATACCTAATTTCAAGTATAACTTACTGTCTGTCAAGAAATTAGTATCTAACAGTGATTTTTTGGTCAACTTTTCCTCTAACATTTGTCTTGTGCAGGACCAACTAACTGTGAAGAGGATTGGTACAGCTGAATTGAAAAGGGGTTATACATTCTAGTGGCAGATCCTCATATCAATTCACAACAAGTTCATGTTTCTGTGTCTAATAATGTTTGTCAGAATTGTAATAAGTCTGATTCTTTGTTGTGGCATGCTAGGCTAGGCCATCCTTCTGTAGAAAGGATGAAGTGTTTAAATGCTATTGACAGTAGTATTAAAGTACCTATTCATCCTTGTACTGTTTGTCCTTTGGCAAAACAGAAAAAGCCAAAATTTCCAATAAGTACTTCTGTTTCACGGTCTTGTTTTGATTTAATACATGTTGACATTTGGGGACCAAATAGAGTTCCTACTATTGATGGTGAATATTATTTCTTATCCATTGTGGATGATCATAGCAGATTTACTTGGATTTTTCTGATGCATGCTAAATCTGAAGCTAATCAAAAATTGCAACAATTCTACAACATGGTACAAACATAGTTTGATAAATGCATAAAAGTGATTAGGTCAGATCATGGTGGTGAATTAACATGAAGTTATTTTATAGAATCAAAGGTATAATACATCAGAAAGCATGTGTTAGAACTCCACAACAGAATGGTTTAATAGAAAGAAATCATCAACACATTTTCACTACAAAAAAACGGCGAGTTTTGCGACGGCATTTTTGCGACGGACCTTATTTCCGTCGCAAATTTACGTTTGCGACGGATATTTTAATGTTTGCGACGGGACACTTGGCGGGACCGATTTTTTCACTTGGCGGGCAATTTTGCGACGGAATTTTTATCATTTTGCGACGGACCATCGAATAAAATTTTATTAAATTATTTTATTATTCTAAATTTAGATAAACTTTGCGACGGACTTTAATTTCCGTCGCAAAACGGAGTTTTGCGACGGAATTTTTATTGTTTGCGACGGAATATTTAATAAATTATTATAAATTATTTCATTATTCTGTATGCACATGTTTGCGACGGAATTAGGTTTTTGTTTGCGACGGACATTAGTTTCCGTCGCAAAATGGCGGATATCAGTCGCATTTCAGATCAGCTCCTCTCTTCTCCTTTCTTCTTCATTTCGAATTTTTCAGTCTCCTCCTCCTCTCCTCCGCACACCACCTCCTCTCCTCCTCCTCTCCTCCGGCTTCAACCACAGCCACCTCCTCTCCTTCACCTTGAACCACAGCCACATACAGCAACAACCAGGTGGACCTGCGGCCGCACTTCCACGGTCCTGCGGCCGCACCTCCCCTCCACCGTCTCGGCCCTTCTTCGGCCGCACCTCCACCGCCGTCTCCATTCTTTCTTTCTTCTCTACTTTCGGGTAATTTATCTTTAATTTTTGTTTCATTTTGTTTCTTAAATCGGGTTTATGAATCGAGTTTTGTTTCTTTAATTTTTGTTTCTTAATTTTTGTTTAAAGCTGCATATAAAAAAGAAAGCTGATTTAAGAAAAAAAAAAAAACTAAGGATCTTATTGAATGTTGGTTGTGGTGATGCTATGTGATGTTTGCTCGGTTGGTGCTTGGTGATGGGTGGTTTGGGGTTTTGATTGTTTTGTGTTAGATTTTGGATGAAAGTTCATTTTTTTGATGAACTTTTGACCTATGTTTATCTCACTTTCTTACTATCAAAATGAACTCAAAATCAGTTGGTCTAAGAAGATAAAATGCTCATAATATTCTGAATTATAATCCCTTAAATTTTCAGCTCGTTTGGGCTTCAAACCGACATTCAAAAACACCACACAGCCTAATTAGCTCCCAGCCGAACAGTTTTGACTAAGCAGTTTGTGACCAACATTTAACTATTATACAGGCCTCAAACCAGAATGGTTTCTCAATGAAAAATGTACCCCTATATGCAATATATAACACATCAAAAATTCAGCTCATTCCAAGTAGTATAGGGTACTCAAAAGTTCGACACAAAACCACATCGAGAAAGCTGTAAAACAGATTTTCAATATACGATGCGTTTTTGTTTGACATGGTGTGTGATGTGTGATGGATGAAAATGAGATCGAAATATGCGTTTTGTAGCTTGCATTCTGAGCTTTCCAACCATATAAAGAAAACGCAATTTGGTGCAATTGTGTTTTCGAGGAGATTCTGCCACACTTTGTTTGATTGACATATGATACTCGGTGTGCGGCTATACTTACCTAACTTATTTTTTTGGCGAGGTCCACTTACTTTGCTTTGCACTTTTTTACGGTTTCCGAAGAAGGTGTTGTAGTTACTCGGCTTAGCAAACAAAAAAATTGCTTGAGGTCGGTGTAGTTAGAGTCTTCTTGCAAATCTCAATAGTTAGGGGATCTATTGCAAACCCCGTAGTTACGAGATCTACGAAAAATCTCGCTTTCCTTGCACATATTATTAATTAGTATAAACGCCTTTTTATTATAATTGCATTTAGATTAGTATAAACGTCATTTTACGTGTCAAATAGATGTCGGGTAGAGGTAGAGGTAGAGGTAGACGCGGTAGGGGTAGTTCCGGATGTTGGTTGAAAATGATGATAAGTATGTGGTTGAATTGGTTTGTTGAAAAGGGTCTTGTTCCTACCCGTTTGGAAAATGGTGCTTGGGGGTACTTTGTTATCCGGCAAAGCCTCCGAATTATTTTGACGTCGAACCTTTGACCATGAATCGAAAATTTAGGTTATAGTGTTGTTAGTTTCATAGTAAGTTGAGTAAAACTGAGTTTGCAAAAGTGTTGAGACAACCTTCAAAGACTATTGTTAGTCTCATATTTTGTATGATATGATGTGTAGGATTGAAAATGAAGAGAATAGAACGGAGTTGGATGTACGAGAGGTTGGATGCTAACAAGAAATTTAACCCGGTATTTGTGAATGGAGTGGAGGAATTCATAAAACATGCAAAGCGATTAGATTCGTTTCGGGCAAATAATGGAATGATGAAGTGTCCATGTAGTAAGTGTAAGAACACTAAATTTTCAATCGAACATGACGTGAGATTACATTTAACTAAATATGGGTTTTGCGCAAACTACTATGATTGGGTGTGTCATGGTGAAGAGTTTCCCATTCCGATCAACGTTCGGCAAGAACGGAATGTGAACCCTTATCGGGACATGGTTAATGACGCATTACGTGATAGGATTGATCACGTAAGAGAAGAATTTCTTAACCAAGAGGAGAACAATGAGACACCAAACCACGAAGTTGCATCGTTTTTTGAAATCTTTGAAAAACGCGAGAGGAACACGTATGTGATGGAAGTAGTGTCTCCGTCGCAAGCGGCTTCTAGGTTGCTCACTTTGAAATGTGATCACAACCTCTCTCACAAATGCGTTGACGGGGTTACCGGTTTGATAGGAGATATTCTTCCGAAGAATAACTTAATGACCTCGAACTTCTATCAAACCAAAAAGTTGTTAAAGGCATTAGAGCTACCCCATGAGAAAATACACGTGTGTCCCGCGGGGTGTATGTTATTTTGGGAGGAGGACGCGAATACGGACAAGTGTCGGAAGTGTGACCTTGATCGATATAAACCGAAAACGAACGCAAGAGGTCAACGTGTGCCTAACAAAGTGATGACTTATTTCCCGATTGGACTGGGCGCAAAGGTTGTACGCCACGAAACATATAGGCAAGGAAATGAGGTGGCACGCGGAAAACCCCGGGACAAGCGGTATAATGGCCCACCCAAGTGACGGCGAAGCTTGGAAGCATTTTGACCAAATGCACCCCGAGTTTGCTAAGGAGCCTAGAAATGTGCGGTTAGGACTTTGCACGGACGGTTTTGCACCTTTTGGTAATTTTGGGAAGAACTACTCTTGCGGCCGGTCATGGTTACACCATACAATCTTCCGCCCTAGTTGTGCATGAAAAGACGGTTTATATTCTTATCGGTGCTTGTACCGGGGCCGAAAAATCCGAAAGGAAACCTCGATGTTTATTTGCAACCATTGATTAAGGAGTTGAAGCATTTGTGGGAAACGGGGTTGTTTACTTACGATGTATCCACAAAACGAATTTTCATATGAGGGGCACTAATGTGGACTATCAATGATTTTCCTGCGTATGGCATGTTATCCGGGTGGACTACGGCTGGTGTGAAAGCTTGTCCCTATTGTGGTGATGGAAACAAGTCGTTACGGCTCAAACATAGTGGTAAATGCACTTGGTTTGATTGTCATCGGCGATTTCTCCCGAAGACCATATTTTTCGCACTTGATAAAGGTTTTTGAAGTCCAAACGGTATGAACACGCGACTCCACCCCGTAGATTGAGTGGTGAGGAGGTATGGGAATTTGTACAACACCTACCAAGCATCATTGATGGCTCGGATTCGGACTTGAAACGGCTTAAAAACTCCAAGAATGGTTGGTGGAAAAGAAGCATTTTTTGGGATCTTCCGTATTGGAAAACATTCTTTGCTTCGACATTGCCTGGATGTGATGCATATTGAGAAAAACTTCTTTGAAAAACTGATTGACACGGTTATGGACGTTAAAGGCAAGGCTGCTTGTGGTCCAAAATCTGCTAAAGATTTGAAAGAGCTTTGCGAAAAGCGCCCCGATTGTACACTTGTTCTTGACAAGCGAGAAAGAAAAGTGTTGTGTGAATGGGTCACCAAGTTGAAATTCCACGACGGTTATGCTTCGGACACGAGTAGGTGCGTAGATCATGATGAATACATTCTACGTGGTTTGAAAAGCCATGATTGTCACGTTTTTATGGAACGTTTGTTGCCGGTTGCCCTTCGAGAATTGATTCCGAAAAATGAATGGAATGCATTGACGAGATAAGTCAATTCTTTCGAGACTTGTGTCTTTGCTACCCTAAAAATAGAAGACGTGATTCGTTTAGAGAATAACATTGCTTTGAGATTATTTGCAAGTTAGAGAAGATTTTGCCTCAGGCGTTTTTTAACTCGATGGAGCATTTACCGGTACACTTGCCGTATGAGGTCGAGTTGGTGGTCCCGTGCAATATCGATGGATGTATCCATTCGAAAGGTTTTTGAATCACTTAAAACAAAAGATTGGTAACAAAGCTTTCGTAGAGGGATCAATATGCAATGCGTATTTGTTGGAAGAGATTTCAAACTTACGTTCTATGTATTACGATGATCATATTGAAACAAAAGCAAAGAATCTTCTTGTTGGTGAGACTTCGGCATCGGCAATCGTTTCGATTTACACGAGTTATTCCGTGATCATAATGGTACAACAAGCGGGAAGTGCAAGACGAGGTTCTTGGATAATAAAGAATATGACTTTGTGCACAAGTACGTATTGTCTAACTGCGAAATCATGAAACCGTATGAGCTGTAAGTACCTCATTACTACATATATACAATGCTTAACGAGTTTTTTACGAACAAATATACATTAAGCGACAAAATGATTCATTCTTAGATTGTTCGAGCAATTTATTCGTGTTCAACGACCTCGATTGACCTCGACGGATATTTGGAATAAACATGAACATGAATTTACCAAATGGTTTGGACAACAAGCATCATTGTTGAATGATGATTTGCTAAAAGCTTTGGCAAGTGGTCCTTCTCGTCAAGTCAAAACTTGGAAACGTTATTCGATTAATGGCTACAACTTTCGGACATTCAACCGGGCAAGCGATATTGGTAAATCTTCGGTCAACAACGGAGTTTGTGTCGGTTCCACGGAAGGTGCCGACTATTATGGCACTTTAAATGAAATCATTGAGTTGGTGTATTATGGACATTCGGCTGTCTACAAAGCCGTATTGTTCAAATGTGATTGGTTTGATAATTACGAACGGGGCATGAATGTGCATAAAGATTATAAGATAGTTGAAGTTCATCGTGGTAGGAAATATGGCGCTTATGATCCATTTGTTACGGCTTATCAAGTCGAGCAAGTCTACTATGCTCCATATCCAAGTTTGAAAAAAGACAAAGATCAATGGTCGGTTGTTTTCAAAACAAAGGCAAGATCGACTATCGATGCTCCCGTCGAGGAAACCGTTTTCCAAGAACAAGTGATCAATGATGTTTCCCGATTATCGATCCTCTTAACATTGTCCACCAAGATCTTGATGTCGATGTTGACTCCGATGTTGGGGATAATGACTTGGATGATGATGAGATGGAGGATTTCATTCAACAAGAAGATGGAGAGGAAGAAGAATCGGTTGATGATCTAGATGCGATGAAGAGGAGGAAGAACTCTTCCATTCTAGTAGTGATAGTGAATAATAATGTATTAAATATTTTATTTTGTCATGATAGTGAATAATAATGTATTAAACATTGTAATTTATTATTAATTAGTATAAACGCCTTTTTATTATAATTGCATTTATATTAGTATAAACGTCATTTTACGTGTCAAATAGATGTCGGGTAGAGGTAGAGGTAGAGGTAGACGCGGTAGGGGTAGTTCCCCCTCCCCCGGAGCGTCTTCCTCCTCACGAACGACGAGTTTGGATGATGAGATACACCGGATGAGCGAGGAGGATTTTGGTGTCATTGTCAATGGTGACCTTGGATTGCCGAGTTTTGGATCCCGAGGGGAGATGGTAAGTTAATACATATCTTGCTTTAATTTGTTTGTATTTTTATTTATATTTTGATTAACCAAATATATTAACAACTTATTGTTTTCAATATGACGGGTTTACCGACAACTATGTCAAGAAAATGGCCAAGAACGCCATAATCGGCGGCTTCAACACTTTTGCCACCACGTGGCATAATGCCGGCCCGGGAGCGACGGGATAGGTGGTGGAACGCATTTAGGGTATGTCGTTCATATAAATATAACTATATATAAATATAACTATAATTATAACTATACATATAACATATATATATATAACTATGTTGCAGGGTCATTTCAGCTTCGAGTTACGCCACGAGCGCCTGGTTAGGGAAGCTTTTGAGCGGTATGCTATCAACAGGGTCCGTGATTATATGTATCGGGCTCAAACAAACCCCCGTGCTCGGCTTTGGATGACCCCGGATATTCTCCGTCAGTTCGAGGAGTGGATTGGGAGTCCCGTAAGCAATTATTCAATATTTAATTAACAATACTTGTTTTATATATATATATATGTATGTACTAACTTGTTTATCTTATGTCGGAATAGGCGTTCCGGGGAAACATGCGAAAAAGAAGCTAAACCGAGCTTCTGGATCCGGTGAGGAAGGGAAGATCCCTGGGACACATGCTATGGGCAGACGCGGCGTTATCGATTTCGCTCGGGCCATGGAGGACAATAGAGGAGCGCCCTGTCGGTCGGTGATGCGGTGAGTAGTTCGAAGAAGAAGAAGTCGGGCAACTTCGTCTCGAGGAAGTTTGAGAAAATCATGGTACGTTATGTATTCTAAATATTATATATACATTATATATATATATATCATGTAATTATTGTTACTAACAAATTTATATCATACTTTGCAGGACGTCTTCACCTCGAAGAAGGCGAAAGCCCGGGAGACGCGGCGACACCCGCAATCGACGAGTCGCGTCTTTATTACGAAGCCGGCGGTGGTTACGACAAGAAGGGGAGAGTTTTTGGCATGGGGTCGGTGCCTCCATGTACTACGACGAGGCTGCTGGCTTGCTCGACACTCGTCCGGCGAGACATACTCTCCGGGCATAATCACCCGTCTCGCCCGGGAGATGGCGAGAGACGAACGGACTCGTACGAAAACCCGGGCGAGGTTGGAGGAGCTAGAGAGAGACGAAAAGCGTCGGGATGACGGACTAGCGCGGATGGAGGCGTGGATTACCCGGCGGTTGGCGGCATCCCTCCGGAGGGATGCAACCCGGGTACGAGGCGGCACGAGAGATGACCATTCGATCATGGACCTGGAGGAGGTGACGTGGGTTTAGGTAGTACACCGGGTCGGCGGGTGACATTGTTTTGATACATTTTTATTTATTTTGGCTTATCGTATCCCCTTTGACATATCGTTTTATTCATTTTTTGACATTTCCCCTTTGACGTATTTTTTGACATATCCCGCTTTGATATCGTATTCCCGTTTATATTGTTGTTGTTGATAGCCGGTAGCAATTGTAATGCTACCGGGGAAAATTAAGGCTGTTTTGCGGCGGTGGTTTGGCCGGGCGCGCAAAACGACCCATAATTTTCTCGTTTAATTTTATTTTTTGCGACGGAATATATCCGTCGCAATATGGTATTTGCGACGGAAAAGGCTCATTTTGCGACGGATATGAAAAGATCTTAAAATAAATAAATTATTTAATAAAAATAAGTTGCGACGGATTATACATTTTTTGCGACGGATTATACATTTTTGCGACGGAATATTTCCGTCGCTATTTGTTATTTGCGACGGACTATACATTTTTTGCGACGGAAATTATAATTAAAAAATAAAATAAAATACGGTAATTATCCGTCGCAAAATCCGTCGCAAACAATTTGCGACGGTTTATCCGTCGCAAAACTGGGGTTTTGCGACTAAAAAATGCGACAAAGAAAAATCGTCGCAAATCCGTCGCAAACTATGGTTTGCGACGGAATAACCCTTGTTTGCGACGGTAATCTTCCGTCGCAAAACTGCTGTTTTTTTGTAGTGTGGTAACATAACACCTTATCAGGTGTTATACAACAAAAATCCTACTTATAACAATTTAAGAATTTTTGGATGTCTTTGTTTTGTTTCTACATATTCACAGGGAAGAGGTAAATTTGATGACAGGAGCAGCAAATCTGTTTTCCTAGGTTTTGAGGATCATATGAAGGGATATAAAGTTCTGAATATTGAAACAAGGAATATATCTGTGTCAAGAGATGTTGTATTTCATGAAAATACGTATCATTTTGTTGACAGCATGAAAACACAGGATCATAATGATCTGTGCCTACCTTTACCTATTTCTGATATTGACAATTCCTTGATTTACACACCTCATGATTCTGCTCATGCTCATAATACAGAACCTGAAAGTTCTGATATATCTGAACTTGAGAGTTCTGATACATCATCTAATCAGCATCCAAATGATGTTTGAAGATCAGTTCAAAATACTAGAAGATCCAATAGGATCAAAACTACTCCCACATACCTCAATGATTATGTATACACTAATTCTGCACACAGAACATCACCACATTCATTAGATCATATTATATCCTATGCTAACATATCTCCTACTTATCAGGGACTTATTAGCAACATCAACAAGGAAACTGAACCTGCATCATACAAAATAGTTGCTCAAGATCCTAATTGGCAAGAAGCAATGGCAAAGGAACTCCAAGCCCTGAATCAAACTAACACCTGGTCTTTAGTTCCTCCACTAAAAGGAATCAAACCCATAGGGTGCAAATGGGTATATAAGATTAAAAGAAAGTCTGATGGAAGCATTGAAAGATACAAAGCAAGACTTGTGGCCAAGGGTTTTACACAGACAGAGGGCATTGATTTTCTAGAGACTTTTTCACTAGTTGCCAAACAAACTACCATCAGATTATTTTTAGCTTTGGCAGCCATCAAAGGTTGGAACTTACATCAAATGGATGTAAATAATGCATTTTTGCATGGTGATTTAGATGAGGATGTTTACATGAAGCCTCCAGAGGGTATGAATACAAATGGCATGGTCTACAAGTTGAACAGGTCCCTATATGGCCTTAGACAAGCAAGCAGACAGTGGAATGAAAAGTTGACACAAAAACTTATTGCAAATGGATACAAACAGTCTCAAAATGATTATAGTCTATTTACCAAAGGCAAGGGTTCAGATTTCATTGCACTTTTGGTGTATGTGGATGATATCATAGTTGGAAGTCTAATTTTGCAGGCCATACAACAACTAAAAGATCTGCTCCACAATGCATTCACCATTAAGGATTTGGGAGAACTAAAATATTTCCTAGGGATTGAAGTGGCCAGGTCCAAATCTGGAATTGTCATCAATCAAAGGAAGTACTGCCTGGATTTATTAAGGGAATTTGGAATCCTAGAGTGCAAACTGTTAAGGGTGAAATTTATGATTTATATGACGTTATTCCCATAACAATATCCTTGGTATTTTAGTACTTTTTATAGAAAAGTGTTGGTTTTATCGAATTATTGAGTAAACGAGTTTTAAATGTGTTTAAATGCAAAATCGAGATATTTACGTGATTTTATCGGTGTTTTATGTTCATTCGTATGATGTTACATTTTGCATGTTTCTATCATGTTGGTAGATACGTTTTCATGATGAGTAAGGAGCTTAAACGATGATCACATGAAGATGGAAGAGTTGGAAGATGTTTAAGTGAAGAATCATTGAAGAAACCGGAACCAGGCACTTCATGGGGATTTTGTCCACACTTGTAGGCACTTTCAGGGAAAGTTGTCTTGATGAAAGTTGTAGAGGTTTGAAATAGCTTTCCAACGCATGTTGAATCACCTCATTTGGAGCCCTAGAAGTGAAGTTATGAGCAAAATACTGGAGCTGAGTAGTGGACGGGCGTCCATAAAAGTGAAGCGGCGTCCGAATCGTATTTTACATTCGAGAGTTCGGACGCGTTACGAACGAGCGTTCATTCTCCGTTCATAGAGGCTGGACGAGCGTCCAAGATAGTGGACGGGCGTCCACGGCACCGACTCGGCGAAACCGACCTAAAAATCTATAAATAGGCGCGTTTCACCAAACCCTAAACACACAATTCGATCCCTAAACCCTAGGGAGCAGCTTGGCTGCGTTTTTACTCCTTTATTTTCCAGTTTTTTATGCAATAAAACATCTAGATTAGATAGTTAGATTTATGTTCTTTATTTCATCAATTTCAAGCTTTCAAAGGATGCTAAGAGGCTAATCCCTCTTTGAACAAGCGTTGTGAAGCCGTCCAATTCAACAATTCAGTTTCGTTCGTGATTAATTCGTGAGCTTCTACTTCGAAGTTGTTTCTTTTATCATTGTTTATCATTATGTATTGCAATTACATCGAAAGATCGTTGCTTTTATGATTGTTTTAACTTGATGAGAGTCATGTTAATGTTAGATCACCATGATAAAAGTTTAGACCTGTAATCTAATCACAACGAAAGTTATTAGATTGAATCTCTAGATTAGAAATTGAAAGATTTCACGCCTAGGTTAGAAAGACGTAATCTTTAACATCGAAAGATAAAAGATTAGGAAACGAACTTGTCTACGAGAGTAGGAGTTTATGCCTTCGATTAGGTGAATCACGACTTGAGTAGAGATCACGAATTAATCCGAATTAGAATTGAATGTTGATAGGATAGGTGGATCAATTGCTTGTTCGTTCGTTATAATTGATTTTAATCCTTTAAACTTGAATTGCTTAGCTTTAGTTTTACTTTTCTGTACTTTAGTTTAGTTTTTATCGCTTTCAATCTTGCCTAGCATTGGATTAATCTCCTCTTGTCTAGTTACTTTTTCGCATATTTGTTTAGGTTAGATCCGTGACATAGTTAGTTTAAAACAAAAGCTAGGATTCACATTCGTCTAGTTCCCCGTAAGATCGACCCGGCATAGCCTCTACACTACGATCCTTATACTTGAGGTTAACCGGTTTATAAATATTATTACTTGTTTATTCGCATTAGATAAATCCGGGACAAGTTTTTGGCGCCGTTGCCGGGGATCCGGACGGTTGCCTAGTTTTTGTTTTTGTTTTTGTTTTTTTTTTAGTTAATTTGTAGAATTTATTTTATTTGTTTGCGTTCATAATTAGTTAGTTAGTAGTTAGATTAGTTGTTAGAAATCTGATCCTGTAGTAAATCTTTCCCTTTTGAAATTAAGTTAGATAATTAGTTTGATACTCTGTTTTCTGTTTTCATACTCTGTTTTGCGTTCTTTCTGTCTCAGATTGATCCGGACGGACGTCCAGTATCACTGAACGCTCGTCCAACTCAAGTCTGCTCTATTCTGTTATCTATCTGCTCTCCTGAACGAGCGTCCAGTTAGTCTGAACGCCCGTCCAGTTCTTCCTCCAGGAAGACGCCCGTCCAGTTAATTGGACGCCCGTCTGTCCTGTCTGCCATCAGTTTTTATTTTTATTTCAATTAGGTTTTCTGTTTTTTTTTCGTAGGTAAGTGTCGTAGGTAGGTTTCTTAGGTTGAATCATCGACTCCACGCCTTTCACGATCAAATTTTAGGGAAAAAGGGTCCGTTTTAGCACTTGATAGTATTTTGGCCATAACTTTCGGCTCGAGTGTCGGATTGGCGCGCGGACCCCAATTCGGAAAGCTCGTTCCGACGCCGACGACGTGGCAGACGGCCGGAGGCCGTCCGACACCGTTTTCGAGGTCAAAATCCACTGTTTTCCCTTCCATTTTGGGCTCGAAAGATTTCAACACGTTTTCGGTGTTTCGTTTTTTCTGTTTTTAAATTTTTCGTAGTTAAGTTTCGTAGTTTTTGATTTCTCTAGGTTTAGTTATCCTTTCCCTCTGTCTGATCTGTCCTTTCGTCATTTTCTATCCTTTCTTGCTCAACACCTTCGATTGGTGTTCGGTTTATGCAAACTCGTAGTCATAAGGGACCACTAATCTATTCCCCGACCCCGAGCGGACCATAGTCCGACCCAATAGGCGGAGACTTCGTTTCGACGAAGGAAACGCTCTAGATCAAAGATTTGAGCAATATCTTTCGGGAGAAATCGAAAGAATAGTAATAATGGCGACGGAAGATAGACGGACGTTGGCCGACTATGCCATGCCCGGTACGGTCACCATCAACCCGGCTATCGTCATGCCTACCATTCTTGCTCCAAACTTCGAGCTTAAACCCGGACTTATACGGATGATGCGGCATGCATCAATTTTCCATGGTTTTCAATCGAAAACCCCCACACTCACTTACACACATTCTTGCAAATATGCGGTACTACCCGTATCCAAGGTGTAAGTGATGATGCCATCAAGCTTAAACTATTTCCATTTTCCTTACGGGGGGAGGCACTCGAGTGGTATCACTCCCTCCCCTCTGAATCCATCACTACGTGGGCTGAGCTCGAGAGGGAATTTCTAAGTCAATACTTTCCTCCTTCAAAAACGGCCCGTGTACGAACGAAATCTTCACATTCCGTCAGCTGGAAAATGAGTCATTCTTTGAGGCGTGGAAAAGGTTTAAGTCTCTCCTGCGAAAGTGTCCCCATCATGGCTTGCCGAAGCAAAGGCAAGTCCATACTTTCTTCAGCGGATTGACCGAGCTCACCAAGGGCATGGTCAATAGTTCCTCCGGTGGGGCATTTCTCAAGAAAACACACGATGAAGGATGGGCATTGTTCGAAGACATTGCCAAATATAACTATGCCCCATCCTATCAAGCTATTCGAGCACCTCCTCCTCCTCCCAAGGTCGAGGAAGTGACTATGCAAAATACGATTGCCATGTTGCAAAAGCAAATGGCTAATTCTCGACGACAACATCCCAAATTGTTCCTAATCCGAGTAATCGGACTCTTTCGTTTCCACGGAACTCTCGGGTTACGTATTGCGAAGCATCTTTGTCGACCGGCCATATGAGCGGCCAATGTCAATTTTCTTCCCCTCTCGCTCGGCAAGTCAATGTTGTTCATGACTATGGACAGCATAATCCAATCACATGCCAAGTGTGTGACAGCATGGGGCACACAGCTCGCTTCTGTCCCATGATTGGGCAGAATGCGGAAGTCAATGCTTTCTCTCGGCCGGACAAATCGAGAGATTCAATAACCAATTCTCGGCCGAAACAGGTTTCCAAAACCAAGGGTTTAATCAGTCTTCGGGATTTAATCCTAATTCGAACTTCAATAGAAACCACGGTTACAATCGAACCCAAGCTATAATTTTTCCAATCCACAACAAAGGTTCAATCGAATTGGCCCGCCAATTCTAATTACGCATTCCAAAGTCGGCCAAGTCGGCCACTCCCTCAAAATCATCGAACTCTCAAGGACCCTCCCAATCCAACAATTTCGAAACCAAGTTGGAGGAGCAAAGCGAGACAATAAAAAATCTTGAGAGACAAATAGGGCAATTGGGCCGAGCGGCTAGCGTCAAGACCCCCGGGGCATTTGCCCGGTTTCCGAGAAAAACCCAAAAGGCGGTCAAGTCGCTCACGCCGATTTAAGCAACGGCCAATGCACCGACCTCGTGCCAATAATGCAATACGGTAAAGAGGAGGCCGGTGCGATGAATTTGAGAAGTGGTTCTCAAGTTGGTGGTCCCCACGGCTTCCGGGGGAAACCACTAGCCCCTCCTCGCCGCCGATAAGGCGGGAGGGGAAATGAGCACCCATCTTCCCCTCGGTCGAAGGCAAATCGGTGGGCCGATCCCCGATAGAAGAAAGAGTTGAGATTCCTCAAGTGGGCCGATCCCTTGAGGAATAAAGAATCAATTGGAAGTCCTCGGTGGGCGATCCCCGAGGAGTGATGAGTTAAATGATAGTCGGTGGGCCGATCCCCGACTAGCAAAAAGAATGAAAAGACGGTGAGGTGGAAAGATGTGGAAGACAAAGCGGTTAGTTCGTCCTCGAAGAAAGTATTTTCCGAGGATGATTTGAAAAAGCTTCCATTTCCACCGAGAAAGAGCAACATCCCATTGCATGAAGATAAGAAGTATGAAAAGGTGCTTAATTTGTTGAAAAATACTCAGGTAAATCTTCCATTATCCGAGGTCTTGGTCGAGATGCCTAAGTATACGAAGTTCATCAAGGATGTTGTATCTTCCAAGAAGAAGTTAGCGAGGAATGGATCAAGCAATTGGTAAGGAGTGTTCTATGGTCAATTATCAAGACTTACCAACCAAGAGAAGCGACCCGGGCAAATTTGTGCTCACATTGCGGATGGGAGGCCTAGTCTTCCCGAATTCCTTATGTGACACGGGTGCATCCATCGGCTTGATGCCATTGTCCGTTTGCAATCGGCTTGGTTTGCGAGAATCTTCTAGAACCCACTACCATGAACTTGCGGTTCGATAGATCTTCAAAGAAAGCCTCGGGGATCCTAAAGGACGTATTGGTTCAAGTGGGTAGGTTTACCTTTCCCGTTGACCGGTATGTCTTAGATATGGAGAAAAATGAAAATGTCCCTCGATTCTTGGAAGACCTTTCCTATCTACGGCTAGAGCCCTCATCGATTGTGATGGTGGGAAAGTAACTATCCGAGTTGGTGACCAAGAGGTGAGCTATAGCGTTTCTAACTCTATTCAAGTACCATCCGGTTCTCCAACCGGTGTTCCATTGAGGAGACGTCGATGACTTCAATGACTTCATGGATAAGCAAGTCTTGGCCGTTTGTAGAAGCGAGATATGAGCGATTGATTGATAATCCGAATAATCATGGTGTGGTCAATCTAGACCGGTTAGCGGTGATTTTGAGGATGAGCTAAGAGAAGAAGCCTTGGCGTGGGACCACTAAGTAAGCTCGGCGATGTTGAGTTGAAGAGTGGTGATCTTAAATCAAGTCTAGAGGAACCCCCTGTAGACTTGGTTCGAAAACCGTTGCCTAAACATCTTAAGTATGTGTTTTTAAGAGAAGGTGACAAGCTTCCTTTGATCATCTCTGCCAAGCTATCTCGTATAGAAGAGCTTAAATTGTTAAACGTCTTGCGCAAAAATGAAAAAGCCTTTGGATGGCAGGTGGGAGATATCCGAGGGATATCTCCCAACATCTGTATGCACA
The DNA here is from genome assembly GCA_036785695.1 of Gentiana straminea. Classification (NCBI taxonomy): domain Eukaryota; kingdom Viridiplantae; phylum Streptophyta; class Magnoliopsida; order Gentianales; family Gentianaceae; genus Gentiana; species Gentiana straminea. The sequence continues at coordinate 19,238,600 of JAVUPR010000061.1, read as the reverse complement.
AGATCAAGGCGAGGAGGGTGCAAAACGAGTTAGACGACCTCGGAGAAGGCTCAACCCTCACATGCAAGAAGTAGTCAAGAAGGAAATCATTAAGCTTCTAGATATGGGTATCATATACGCCATTGCGATAGTGAGTGGGTGTCCCCGACTCGGGTGGTCCCCAAGAAAGGCGGAATTACTATTGAAAAGAATGAGAAGGGCGAAGAGATAGCATTGAGGCTCGTTACGGGATACAGAGTATGTATCGATTATCGAAAGCTCAATGAGGTCACACTGAAAGATCATTTCCCCCTTCCATTCATTGATCAAATGCTTGAGCGTCTAGCAGGGCACGCATTCTACTGCTTCCTGGATGGATATTCAGGATACTTCCAGATACCCATCGATCCTGTTGACCAAGAGAAGACCACTTTCACCTGCCCCTATGGTACATTCGCCTACAGGCGGATGCCATTTGGTCTCTGTAATGCCCCAGCCACCTTTCAAAGGTGTATGATGGCAATCTTTGACGGGCTAGTTGAAAAGTGCATGGAGATTTTTATGGATGACTTCTCGGTCTTTGGTCAATCCTTCGATGACTGCCTCGATAATCTTGATCAGGTGTTATCCAGATGTGTGGAAAAGAACTTAGTACTTAATTGGGAAAAATGCCATTTCATGGTAGATGAAGGAATAGTTCTTGGCCACAAGATCTCGGCCAAAGGTATAGAAGTAGATAGGGCCAAGGTTGAAGCTATTGAGAAGATGAGTTATCCTAAGAATGTTCGGGAAGTCCGAGGTTTTCTCGGACATGTCGGCTTCTATAGGAGGTTCATCCAGGACTTTTCAAAGATTGCCAAGCCCTCGTCTACTTTACTCAAAGAAGACGTTACTTTTGATTTTGATGAGAATTGCAAGCGCGCGTTTGAGGAGCTTAAGAGTAGGCGATCTCTGCTCCAATTCTTATATCGCCGTGACCGGAACCTACCCTTTGAGCTTATGTGTGATGCATCCAACTATCTTTGTTGGTGCGGTCTTAGGGCAAAAGCTTAATGGAAAGTTCCGGCCTATCTATTATGCCGGTCACACACCGAATCCTTCTCAAGTTAACTACACGACAACGAAAAGGAACTATTAGCCGTAGTCTTTGCTATGGATAAGTTTCGTAGTTACTTGCTTTGGGTGCTCAAGTGATTGTGTGGACCGACCACGCTGCTTTGCGATATCTCGCTGACCAAAAAGGAAGCTAAACCGCGCCTCTTGCGTTGGATGCGACCCTCCAAGAGTTTGACGTTCAAATCAAAGATAAGAAGGGTAGTGAGAACGTAGTGGCGGATCATGTTTCTAGGGTGTTAAGTGAGGAAAAGGATGAACCAGATGATATAGATCTTTACTTTCCTCTAGAGAACATTATGTTGATAGACGGTTGTCCTCCCGATGTTCCATGGTATTCCTCCATTGTAAACTACCTTCATGCCCGTTATCTCGATCCTGAAATGTCTTATCAAGAGAAGAAGAAGTTCTTCTCTGATATGAAATATTTCGTTTGGGATGAACCTTATCTTTTCAAGATCTGTAAAGATGGTTTGCTTAGGAGATGTGTTCCCGAATCCGAGCAACGCGATATAATCGAGCAATGCCATAGTGGACCCACAGGTGGTCACTTTGGTCCTTGGAAAACAGTTGCGAAGATCTTTCAATCCGGTTTTTATTGGCCAACGATCTTTAAAGACACAGAAGCTTTCTGTAAAACTTGTGATCGTTGTCAAAGAACCGGAGCTTTGACAAGGCGATTTGACATGCCTTTGAAACCCATCCTTGAATGCGAAGTCTTTGATGTTTGGGGTATCGATTTTATGGGACCATTCCCATCATCTTGCGGTAATAAATACATCTTAGTCTGCGTGGATTACGTGTCTAAATGGGTGGAGGCCCAAGCCACTCCTCACAATGATCATAAAACGGTAATGAAATTTCTAAAGAAGAATATTTTCGTGAGGTTTGGATGTCCACGTGCCTTGATCAGTGATGAAGGGACGCATTTCTGCAATCGACCCCTAGAGAAAGTACTTGAGAAGTATGGTGTTCGTCATAAAATTGGCACACCGTATCATCCGATGACTAGTGGTCAGGTTGAAAGGAGCAACCAGAGCATTAAGAAAATCCTGGAGAAGACTGTTAACAGTCATAGGAAAGACTGGAGTCTAAAGTTGGATGATGTACTGTGGGCATATCGAACTGCCTATAAGACCCCCATGGGTACGTCACCATATCAAATGGTCTACGGTAAGCCATGCCATCTGCGATCGAGTTAGAGCACGGGGCGTCTTGGGCTACGAAGTTTCTTAACTTCGATTCCCAATCTGGGCAAACACCGCTGCGGCGGTTGCATGAGCTTTGGATGAATTCGGACTCCAAGCTTACGAAAGCGCCGGGATTAGTAAGGAGAAGATGAAACTCCTCCACGATGCCAAGATAAAGAAGAGAGAATTCAAGGTCGGTGAGCAAGTGTTACTCTACAATTCCGGGTTGCATTTGTTTCCTGGCAAGTTGAGGACACGTTGGTCCGGTCCTTTCGAGATTCTCCAAATCATTCCTGGAGGTGTGCTAGAATTACGAGGTTATGGTGATCAACCGTTCCGAGTTAATGGTCAGAGGTGCAAGCACTATATAGGTGAACATAAAGAAAAGCCTTTGATTGTTAAATTCCTCGAAATCCTCGGGTGTGGGACTTCCGAAGTCAACCACTTTGACGAGTTTTCACCCGATTTGTTTTCTGAGGATGACGGTTGTGTTAAATCTGAAGATGTTCTAGCGGGTAGTGCGATATGGAAGAGTTTGAGAGGGAGCGACAACTTAAACGTCATCCGAGGAGTCGGAGGAGAAAGAACACAACCATGGGGAAACTTGAAAAGATATGGAGAGCTTTCAAAGATTTAACCCCATGCGTTAGATGCTGTTTCTGCAGCCACACTACGGACCGGAGCTTAAACGAGGTAGTGGCTGGCAGAAAGGTTAAATGGCCTGATCCAGGCTGAGCTTCGAATGTGTCGAGCTAACGACAATAACCAAAAGCGCCACTTTAGGAGGCATCCTAGATATCCCTTATTATATTAGAACTCTCTATTATGTTATTTCTTTTCTTTGATTTATTTGTTTTGTTTAAGTCTAACTAGGGTAATTGTGGATTTTGCCTTGTCGGTTGATTCGATTTCACCTTATCCTTCTCTTTATCTCTATTTTGCCATGTTATATTCCCCGCTTTGTCCCCCGAGATCTTGTCTTGTTTTCAAGTGTGCGGGATATTTGTGATAGCAATTGCGAGCTTTTAGATGAAGCCGGTTTCCCGGTGGATGGTCCACGATCTGCGCGTCTTCGAGCATTTACGGATTGGACGTACGCCACTTCCGGTGTTGCCCTCTTTAGAACTACAATCGGCTAAGTTCTCTTTTCTTTTATTTTGCACACCATGAGGACATGTTGTCATTTAAGTGTGGGGGAGGGGAATGGTCGCTATGTATCGACCATTTGCTTATTACATGATATTATTATTTTCTATGCTAAATGAGCTGAATTTTTGAAATTTTTGTTTTGTCTCGAGTGAGCAATGCATGTTTTTGTTCGGTTTGTTATATTCATCGATGCTTTATGTCATATGTTTGATAAGTTAGTTGTTTCACACGATCTATTTTTCACGAGCCATAGTGAATGATGAGCTATTTTTATAAAGTTATACCCCGTTTTGGATTAGTAGTTTTTGATTTTCTTATAAGTCATGTGCTTAGTGCTACGTATATATCTTGGGATTTATGATAGTTTGTATTTAGTTCCGAAGTATGAGATACTGTGAATATCTAGACGTTTGAATGTGATAAGTAACACGTAGCTAATGTCAAATGGGAAGTTGAAAAATTTAAATGAATTATTGGGTGTGTCGGAAGCTAGTCGATGATTTGAGTGAGGTAGGGTATACCACGTATGTCCTATATCACTATGATGACTAAAAGCTCCCGACTGTTAGAAAAAGCTGCCTTATGATTGGAGTAAGGTAGGGTATTATCTCGAAATGTCCTATTCTGCTATGAGGGCAATAGCTTCTTCTAATGTGTGTTTAAAGTGAAATAGTTAAATCAACTAAAGAATCGGTACGAAATTGAATATAAGGCTTAGTTTTCGTTAATCTTATCCCCAGTATAAACTGATAGATATGCTGGTAGGGAGTATCCTCTGAGTATTTCAGAAAGGCCCTAGATATATTCGATCATTCTTTTCGGGATATGTCACGTTTGTAGGGTGCATCTTATGAGTGTCATTTATTACTAGTCCACGAGGGGGTATTAGCTAGTTTTGCTTTGAGTTCCTCAAGTTTGGATTTAGTGGAAGTTTTCTATGGCTATGCACACACACGACGGTGAACTTCTAATTTATTGACCATGTGGTATATGTGTTGAGATGTCTATATCCCTTCCGAGCCTTTATCTTGTTTTGTTTTGCTCGGGACGAGCAAAGTTTAAGTGTGGGGGAGTTGTTAAGGGTGAAATTTATGATTTATATGACGTTATTCCCATAACAATATCCTTGGTATTTTAGTACTTTTTATAGAAAAGTGTTGGTTTTATCGAATTATTGAGTAAACGAGTTTTAAATGTGTTTAAATGCAAAATCGAGATATTTACGTGATTTTATCGGTGTTTTATGTTCATTCGTATGATGTTACATTTTGCATGTTTCTATCATGTTGGTAGATACGTTTTCATGATGAGTAAGGAGCTTAAACGATGATCACATGAAGATGGAAGAGTTGGAAGATGTTTAAGTGAAGAATCATTGAAGAAACCGGAACCAGGCACTTCATGGGGATTTTGTCCACACTTGTAGGCACTTTCAGGGAAAGTTGTCTTGATGAAAGTTGTAGAGGTTTGAAATAGCTTTCCAACGCATGTTGAATCACCTCATTTGGAGCCCTAGAAGTGAAGTTATGAGCAAAATACTGGAGCTGAGTAGTGGACGGGCGTCCATAAAAGTGAACTGGCGTCCAGAATCGTATTTTACATTCAGAGAGTTCAGACGCGTTATGAACGAGCGTTCATTCTCCGTTCATAGAGGCTGGACGAGCGTCCAAGATAGTGGACGGGCGTCCACGGCACCGACTCAGCGAAACCGACCTAAAAATCTATAAATAGGCGCGTTTCACCAAACCCTAAACACACAATTCGATCCCTAAACCCTGGGAGCGGCTTGGCTGCGTTTTTACTCCTTTATTTTCCGAGTTTTTTATGCAATAAAACATCTAGATTAGATAGTTAGATTTATGTTCTTTATTTCATCAATTTCAAGCTTTCAAAGGATGCTAAGAGGCTAATCCCTCTTTGAACAAGCGTTGTGAAGCCGTCCAATTCAACAATTCAGTTTCGTTCGTGATTAATTCGTGAGCTTCTACTTCGAAGTTGTTTCTTTTATCATTGTTTATCATTATGTATTGCAATTACATCGAAAGATCGTTGCTTTTATGATTGTTTTAACTTGATGAGAGTCATGTTAATGTTAGATCACCATGATAAAAGTTTAGACCTGTAATCTAATCACAACGAAAGTTATTAGATTGAATCTCTAGATTAGAAATTGAAAGATTTCACGCCTAGGTTAGAAAGACGTAATCTTTAACATCGAAAGATAAAAGATTAGGAAACGAACTTGTCTACGAGAGTAGGAGTTTATGCCTTCGATTAGGTGAATCACGACTTGAGTAGAGATCACGAATTAATCCGAATTAGAATTGAATGTTGATAGGATAGGTGGATCAATTGCTTGTTCGTTCGTTATAATTGATTTTAATCCTTTAAACTTGAATTGCTTAGCTTTAGTTTTACTTTTCCTGCACTTTAGTTTAGTTTATTTATCGCTTTCAATCTTTCCTAGCATTGGATTAATCTCCTCTGTCTAGTTACTTTTTCTGCATATTTGTTTAGGTTAGATCCGTGACATAGTTAGTTTAAAACAAAAGCTAGGATTCACATTCGTCTAGTTCCCCGTAAGATCGACCCGGCATAGCCTCTACACTACGATCCTTATACTTGAGGTTAACCGGTTTATAAATATTATTACTTGTTTATTCGCATTAGATAAATCCGGGACACAAACCCGCTTCAACACCTATGGATCCAACACAGAATCTAACAGAAGTACAGGCATCAAACTCTGAATATAGAAGTCTAGTAGGTAAACTCATTTATCTTGGGAACACTAGGCCTGATATAGCTTTTGCAACACAACAGCTCAGTCAGTTTTTGGACGAGCCAAATGAAGCTCACATGAAAGCAGCACACAGACTCTTAAGATTTCTCAAATCAACACCTGGTAAAGGGCTTTTCTTCCCCAGTGAAGGACATTTCACACTCAAAGCCTTTAGTGATTCTGATTAGGAAGCATGTACCAAAACCAGAAGATCAGTCACAGGCATGTTGGTCTATCTAGGGGCAGCACTGATATCTTGGAAATCAAAAAAGCAACCTAATGTATTAAGAAGTTCCAGTGAAGCTGAGTATAGGGCAATGGCACTGACTGCCTGTGAGACACAGTGGCTCTTATATCTACTCAAAGATTTCCAAATCAACTACACAAATCATGTTCCATTATACTGTGACAGTTCTAGTGCTTTGCATATAGTGGAAAATCCTGTTTTCCATGAAAGAACAAAGCACATAGACATTGATTGCCATTTTTTCAAAGAAAAGTACCAAGCCAAGGTCCTAAAACCCTACCAATTCACACAAATCATCAACCAGCTGATACACTCACTAAACTTGTCAACAAACAGATCCTTACAACACTCCTTCAGGCATTTCCTTTCAAAGATCTATATGCAGCATGAAACCAACACAAGAGGATTGTATTTTGCAAGCTGTTCTTGGTGTATCACCATTCCAGCTTGAAGGGGGTGTTAAAGCTCAAATCAACACACCAACACAAGAGGATTGTATTTTGCCACATGTTGAATTAGGACGTTAGTTACAACCGCCACAAGTTAGTTACAGCAAGTTGTGACTCCTACAGCCTATATAAAGTGCAATTAGAGTAGTAATTAATCACAGAATTATGTAGAACATTGATTTCGAGCTGTTATTGTTCAGTTAGTTACATCTCAATTTTCCCGCCATTTCTGTTTTTGAATTCATGAAGAAGATCTTCATCTTCTTCATTTGATCTTTCTAGAAATCGAAATAGTTCTTGTTTGATTCTTGTTTCATTGATGAATTTTAATACATACCATTTGGTAGCATCTCCAATTGTGCTCCCTTTGCCTTAGCTAGGCCTGCACAGTGTCAATAGAAATAAAGTTATGAAAGGCATACGTGAAACAAATAATATTATTGCTAATTACAACATTCATCCAAGTGATTAATAATGCTTAATCAATTTGATCACATACATAAACATAGCTTTTGCAATACCTCTAACAAATGGGTAAAAGTCCGAGCCACTATGAGCCGAACTTAATATATACAACTTTCAGGAGTTCATTTCAAAGAGCAAATACTTCGAAATAAATAGCTTAAAAAGTGAAATTTCGAGATCAAATTACCCTGTGTCTGCTACTGCAAGAGAAAAATTCTCAGCGTTTTCTTCGAATAAAGTCAGGCTTTCAACAAAAGCAGTATCCATACAATGATTTAGGGTTTAAGGTTTAGGGTTCAGGGTTCAGGGTTTAGGGTTTAGGGTTCAGGGTTCAGGGTTCAGGGTTCAAGGTTCAAGGTTCAGGGTTCAGGGTTTAGGGTATACATTATGTGTCACTACATTTGACGGTGTTTGCATCGTGATGTTACTACGTCTACAGGTGTTCATGAAACCACCGTGAAATACGTGTTACTTCATTTGTGGACTTTCACTATGATACTATATTATGCGCTACTACATCTTATAGAATGTTCATAGTGGTGTTACTAAATGATGAAAAAAGCATGTGTTACGACATGTGTTTTTCTACATGATGTTGATGTTACAACGTGTTACGCAATGTAACTACTTTGTATGATGTTGATGTTACTGCGTGTTACTCAGTGTAACTGCGTTGTGTGGATTGGGTGTATAGTGAAATTGATTGTTTGTATTGTTGCTAGCTACACCGAAAAAGATTAGTACTAGGTAGTCTAATACAAGTAGTTACACCCCAAAAAATATTAATATCGGAACAAGTACTAAGGTTTGATATAGTAACAAGTAGTAAGTTAATGTACACGTGTGTGAGTGCATGAGTTACTACATGTAGTTGAGCGCAAACTTATATTGGGTTGAAATTTAACATAGAAAAATATGTAGTTAACATAGAAAAATATGCAGTACAAATCAACGAAATATATGTAGTTACGCTCAAGAATAATGTAGTAATACCTATGAAACATGTTGTAACACTGAAAATATATGTAGTAACAACTAATAAATTAAGTGTAGTTTTAGCAAAAAAATGTGTAGTAACACACATACAAAGAATGTAGTTACAACAAAAAACATGTAGTAACAGACATTAGATTAGATTAGTATTAGACAGTCTAATACACGTAGTTACACCCGGAAAAAAATTGATATAGTAACAAGTAGTAAATTAATATACATGTGTGTTAGTGTATGAGTTACTACGTATGATGTACGAACTTATATTAGGTTAAAATTTAACGTAGGAAAATATGTAGTTAACATAGAAAAATATGTAGTACAACTCAACCAAATACATGTACTAACACATAAAATTATGTAGTAACAACTAATGAATTAAGCGTAGTAACACACATAAAGAGCATGTAGTTACGACAATTTAAATGTATTAAAATTGAAAAGGATTAAAACTAATCACTATAATACATGTAGTTACACTCAAATAAGATACTACTAATTGTCAACTCATTCATTAACTATTTTCCTCATTTTTTTTTCCTAATCTTTTCCTCCATTATTAATTATGAGTTAATGCCTACGAAGTCAATGCTGCCGAATTAAATTTTTTTTTCCTTCATCATTAATTATGAAGATATTGCTGCCAATTTTCCAAAAATAAAATAAAATAATATTTGTCAAGGATTTTTTTGAATAAGGGTGTTTCTGTACATCTACCTGTTTTTTTTGTCATTTTCAACCAGTGTCTTTTTTTCTTGTCATATTTCATCATTTTCAATCTTATCTCGTCCTTCTGGCCCACCGTTTCATTTTAAAAAAATGAACTGTCCAATTTGCTAATTCGCACCCCTCAAAAAAAAAATTAAAAAAACTTTGCTAATTCTCTGTTGGATTAATATTAATATAAAAATAATCAGATATATTGTTGATACATTATAACATATTGTCTATTATCCAAATTGATTTTTACCACTTAAACAAGTTATGGTTTATCCCTAGACCTGGCCAAATGGACGAACCGGACCGGACCGGAATCGGAACCGGAACCGGCGGTTTTATACAGTACCGGTTTGGGCCGGTTTGACCAACCGGCGGTTTACTGTTCAAAACCGGCGGTTGCCGGTTTGTGCCGGTTCACGGTTTACCCGGTTTGCTCCCGGTTCAGATCACGGTTCCGGCCACGGTTTTAAAATTTCATAATTTTTTTTCTTTTCATTTTTATATAATACTTATTATTTTCACTACAATAACAAATTATTATTCTTTTCACTATAATTACTAAAGCGAATGTAATATATATATTTTTTAAATAGATTTCTATTTGGTTTTAAAAATAATATTAATATTGTGTTATTTTATTTATATGTAAATAATGTTATTTTAAAAAATTTTGTTATTTTTTCAACGCTTGTACCGGTAATTTGGTTGCCTACGTATTTTTTATATGTAATCGTGTCGGAGGCACAACACATATAAAAAAATCAAAGCGAACGTAGTTCTTATTGTTTATTTTTTAGTCTTTTATAGTTTGTTGTAAAGGTTTTTATAGTAATTTTTATTATCGTTTTTTGTAAAGTCTTTTATATTTTTTTTATAATTTTTTTGAGTCGGTTTTAAGTATAGGTGAGATATATTGTGTTGATTATAAATGTTGATTATACGTTGATTATAAATGTTGTTTTATTAAATATTAGGTGAGATATATTGTGTAGTTCTTATTGTTTATGTAAATTGTGTTATTTTTTCAACGCTTGTACCGGTAATTCGGTTGCCTACGTATTTTTTATATGTAATCGTGTCGGAGGCACAACACATATAAAAAAATCAAAGCGAACGTAGTTCTTATTGTTTATTTTTTAGTCTTTTAGAGTTTGTTGTAAAGGTGAGATATATTGTGTTGTTTTTCTTATATGTAAATTGTGTTATTTTTTCAACGCTTGTACCGGTAATTCGGTTGCCTACGTATTTTTTATATGTAATCGTGTCGGAGGCACAACACATATAAAAAAATCAAAGCGAACGTAGTTCTTATTGTTTATTTTGTAGTCTTTTATCTTATTGTTTTTTTTAGTCTTTTATAGTCTTCTTATATGTTTTTATAGTATTTAAAGGTGTTTTAAATGTTTGTTTTATTGTAGTCTTTTATAGTATATATATGTGTTTGTATTTTATAGTTTCTTATAATTTTTTAGGTTTGTATATGGTTTTTATGGTTTTGTTAATAGTTTTCTATAGCTTTTTTTTTTTAAAAGTTTAAAGTAGTAGGTTTTTATAGTTTCTTTTAGTTTTTTTTAGTTTTGTGTAGTGTTGTTATGGTTCTTTATAGGTTTTTATTGTTGTTTGTATTCTTTATAGTCTTTTTTTAAATGTTTGTTTTATTGTAGTCTTTTATAGTATTCTTATGTGTTTGTATTTTATAGTTTCATATAATTTCTTAGGTTTGTATATGGTTTTTATGGTTTTGTTAATAGTTTTCTATAGTTTTTTTTTAAGTTAAAGTAGTAGGTTTTTATAGTTATTTTTAATAGGTTTTTATAGTTTCTATCGGGTTTTTTTTTATGGTTTTTTTAATAGTTTTCTATAGTGTTTTTAGTAGTAGTTTTTTTATAGTTATTTTTAAATTGTTTTTTTAATCTTTTATAGTTGTTCTATGAATTGTAACAAATATATAAGTAAGAAATAAATTGCGTACCTTTAATCGATGTCGGTATTTCGAGCGCTTGTTCCTCCTGAAGTTTCAGTGTCAACGCCTTCGAACTGTGACTCCTCATCTTCTGACTCAATGTCTTGAACCCTCTTCTCGGCTCGTACCCAATCTTGACAAAGCATTTGCTTCTATAAAGTGGTGGGATGAAGCACACATCTTTTATTGGTAAGCACATATCCTGTCATGCTGAAAGTTCGTTCAACATTGACGGTCGAAACAGGGCAACTTAAAAACTCGATCGCCATCATTGCTAGAACTGGAAATTCTTTAACATGTCTCTTCCACCCACTTCAATAAGTCGAACTCGAAATCATAGGTCTCGGTTTCACGGCCTTCAAATGTTGTGTTTAAAAATTTGGATATCTATGTACGTTGATCGGATGACGATGTCGCTCCCTTCTGTCGTTTCGAACTCATTTTATCCAGAACTTTTTGAAGTCCCCGTAGGGCACCTGTAGGGTTAGTAGAAGCATTTGCGGATGGATTTGGAACCGTGTCATTTCTCAATCCATACATACGCTCTATTCAACATACAAAGCGTTTAATAAATTTTCTAGTCTAACTACTTCAACTGTAAAATCTACCGGGGGCACATTATGAGTAACAGACAAAGCATCATAGTAAGCACCTAACATGTTAGACACACCTACTAGTCTTATACGAGGGTTGAGCATAGAAGAAATTAGATAAGTGTCAGGAATATACAACATGTATTTATTCCATTTCTCCTTAATCGGCACTAAACATTGAAATAATTCTACGTCGTGTTCCATGGTTTCAAACTCGGCAGTTATTTCTACACAAACAGGCAAGACTAAATGTGCTGTGAGTTGATAACATTTTGAAAACAATACTGTAAATTTTTTGAATATTTCAAAAACATCCATCAGTTTCTTGCATGAAGTCCAAATAGAGGGATACAAACGATATTCGCTCGAACATTGTTCACTTAAAAATTCACAAAAGGTATTTTTAATTTTGTTTGTTTTTTTCCAAAGATCATGAGTCGTGTTCCACCTATGCGGTACATCTTGCGGCAGTTTGACAGGGCGATGACCTTTCTCTTTAAGAAATTTATACCACTTATTAACAAGAATATTTCTACCGAACACATGTGAAATCACAGTTTTTATCGCAGTAATATTATGGTCAAAAACATTTAGACCATCCTTTACACATAAATTAAAAATATGGCATAAACATCTAACATGAAAAAATTGACTGTTACAAAGAGGTTCACAATATCGGGATAAGTCGGGAATAGAAGCAGTGTTGTTTGAAGCATTGTCAAACGCAATAGAAAAAACTTTACCTTTTAAATCGTATTCCTCAAAAATATCAACTAATAAAGATGCAATGTTAGAAGCATTATGAGTCTCGTTAAATAAACGAAAAGCAAGTAACCTTTTTTGGACAATCCAAGTGTTGTCAATCCAGTGACCCGACACGCCCAAATAAAAATTGTTCGTCCTCCTATCCTCCCAAATATCGGCACATACACATATTCAGAATTTATTTTTCTTCAAACTTTCTATAATAATATTATGGCGTTTAATAAATTTATTTTTGAAATACCTAGTAACCGTTGCACGAGGGATACGAGTAAAAGCCGGCTGCAAAGCCCCTTGTACGTAACTTTCGAAAATAGGATTCTCAGGAAAGCTAAAAGGAAGACCCATCCCCGCAACAAGATCCGTGGTTAGATCTCTACAGTTATCACGAGTGTAAATAAAGAGTGGATTAGTGTTACCTCCGCTGGAGCTCGGCATGTTTAGCTGGGTTTGAGAAGCGCCGTCTTCCAATTTTTCCGGATGTTTACTTAAAGACCCCGCATCGTTCCATAACCACCGGCATGTTTAAATTGGTATTTTTTGCCACAGAAATTGCACACCCTGAAGAAATACATTCCGGGGTTAGCTAATGCTATTTCATCGGTCCAAGGAACCTTTGTGAAAAATTCCGTAAAAATTCTTGATCTTAACCTTTTTTCTTGTGCTTTGGATCGGGTACTTTCACCACCATCTAAATCGACTGACTCGGGAGTAGGAGTATGATCAGCACTAGCACTAGCACTAGCACCACGCCGACTCCCACCATGTCCTCGTCTTGGATGGGAAGCATTCGGAAATACATCATGATCATCATCATCGTCGACTTCATCATTATCTTCATCTTCGTTAAGGTTGATGTTAAAATTTCCAGGTTGAGACATTATATCGTCGTAAGGACTATCAAATTCATCTTGATTGTAACCTGAAGGTGTGTCGAACTGAGGAATCGAAATGTGATTACCGGTGACAGGGTCTGTATAATATTGGGGTCTATAGCCACCAGTAAGATCATCCGATTCCGGCACAACCGTGTCATCACGGAAAGTAACATTTCGATTTCCTTGTGTTGATGCACCTCTTCTTGACATTGTACAGAATCTAAATTACATATAACGGTTATAAAAAAAAATTAAATTAACTAACCAATTTTACTTATAACTAAAACCGAATTGAAGTAACGATTAAATCAGAACAAGTTCAAATTTCGGTCTAGTAAAGTAAATTTGATTATAAAATTTAAATTTTTTTTTACACTTGCAAAAAATTAGTTGAATATAATACAAAACCAAATTTACTTATAACTAAAACCGAATTGAAATAACGATTAAATCACAACAACTTCAAAAATTCGGTATCGTAAAGTAAATTTGATTGTTGTTTTTAAGAACTAAACAAAGTTGATAATCAAAGATATGAGTAGAAGATGTAAGAAATTAGTAGAAGATATAAGAATTGAGAGAGATTGGTGTAGGATTTATGAAATGGAATGGGGTAGTATTTATAGGAATTTTTTTGGGGTGTTTGGGTGAAAAATTAAAAAAAAAAAAAGAAAAAAGAAAAAAAAAAAGAGCCGTTGCATAATATAGCCGCCGGGCCGGTTCCGGCCGGTTTCACCCGGTTCCGGCGGTTCCGGTCCGGTTTCGGTTCCAAAAATCACAAACCGCCGGTTCCACAAACCGCCGGTTCCGGTTTGTGTTGGCCTGGTTCCAACCGGCGGTTCCGGTTTGAATAAGGGTGTTTCTGTACATCTACCTGTTTTTTTTTTGTCATTTTCAACCAATGTCTTTTTTTTCTTGTCATATTTCATCATTTTCAATCTTATCTTGTCCTTCTGGCCCACCGTTTCATTTTAAAAAAATGAACTGTCCAATTTGCTAATTCGCACCCCTCAAAAAAAAATTAAAAAAACTTTGCTAATTCTCTGTTGGATTAATATTAATATAAAAATAATCAGATATATTGTTGATACATTATAACATATTGTCTATTATCCAAATTGATTTTTACCACTTAAACAAGTTATGGTTTATCCCTAGTGTAAACAGTTTTACACACCTTCGATTTTTTTTTTTAAGTCTTCAGCTAGCTTCTTCCTGTTTCTCCATATTGTTTGCTTTCGAGTTCCGTATTTTTAGGGAAGAGTTTTATCCTTTTTCCTTTTAAATATAATAATCTGATTAATTCAATCTTTTTTTTAAAAAAAATCGATGAAAATTTTTATATGGCCAACTATCGGCCAGGTGTATTAAAGTAAATATAAGTGTAATAAAAAAATGATCCAACAAATATAATTATTCATGTATATGTATTTAACGGTGAAGATTAAAAATTGGATAATCATTTAAATTAAAGGGAGACTTATCGAAAAGGAGAAAATCATTTTTGAAATTAACAAAAAGGATCGGAGGAATAGAATGACTAATTTACCCTTATTATATGAAGAGAGATTAGGTCGGCACTTTTCTCCTAAAATTCAGCAATAAGAAAAGTAGTGGCACCTAAAAAAGAGAACTGAAATCAAGCAAATCACGGAGTCAAGATGAGAAAACTCAAACCCACGTTCAAGAGAAGAAAATTCCACCCCTCACAAAACAAAACAAACAAACAAACAAACAAAAAAAAGGGAGAATTGGCTATATAGCCTTTTTTCAACAAATTCTTGGCTGTGTTTTTTTCCGTTTTTTTGACCGCGATTTTCTCCATTTTTTTTCACAAATGTGCACGATCTTAAGGTCCTCAAATCCCCTATAGGGTTCCCCCTTCCCAATTAGGGTTTAGTTTGGTTCAAAAAACACCTAAAACGCGAAGATTTAGAGGCTTCAAAAAGACTGTTTACACCATTTCTGAACAAAAAAGACTATATCCCCAAGATTTGTGGTCAAACACCCTTTTTAACCTTAAGGCCCCAAAAAAAAACCCCAAACCCACGCCGAGAAAAAAAACCCATTTTTTCTCATCAAATCTACATTACAATTCCAGAAATTATAGAGACGATACGGAGTTTCAGAACAATTTGGGAACAAACATATTGACACGAAGTAGAGCCAAGAAACAGAGTCAACGGAAGCACAGGTCCAAGAATCGATTTTTCTTGTCGGATCCAATCGAAATGAAAAAAAAAATGAAGACAAGAAGTTCAGAGGTGAAGATGAATGAGAGTTATTTTCAATATTTATTTCACAAATGGAGAAGCTAAAAGATATAGGATTTGTTCAATTTCACTGATTATTGAAAAATAAAAAGCCGTTGGTGCACTGTGTATTGAAACTGGCACTATAAGTTTCAACTGGCACTGCGTATTTAGTGGTGGCCGGCCAAATAAAACCGGAACCGGCGGTTAGAGAACCGCCGGTTTGGATAACCGGCGGTTAGGGTGACAGGCGGTTAGGGTGTATTGGTAACCGGAACCGGAACCGGCAACCGGTGGTTCAACCGGCCCGGCCGGAACCGGTTGTAACCGGGCGGAACCGGAACCGGAACCGGAATGGCTCCAACGGCTACAATACAAGCGGCTATTTTTTTTTTCTTTTTCAAACACTTCAAAAAAATCCTAGAAATACTACCCCATTCCATTTCCAATTTCTTACACTACTCTCCTCTCAATTCTTACATCTTCTTCCCTCAAAAAAAATATTCTTACATCTTCTACTCATTTTTTTGATTATCAAGTTTGTTTAGTTGTTAAAAACAACAATCAAATTTACTTTACGATACCGATTTTTGAAGTTGTTCTGATTTAATCGTTACTTCAATACGGTTTTGGTTATAAGTAAATTTGGTTTGTATTTTATTCAACTCTTTTTTTTCTAGTCTAAAAAAAAATTCCATTTTATAATCAAATTTACTAACTAGAACGATATTTAAAGTTGTTCTGATTTAATCGTTTACTTCAATTCGGTTTAGTTATAAGTAAATTTGGTTAGTTTTTTTCAATTTTTTTTATAACCGTTAAAATTAATTAAGATTTTGTACAATGTCAAGAAGAGGTGAATCATCAAAAGACAATTGAAATGTTGTTTTCCGTGATGACACGTTTGTGCCAGAATCGAGTGATGTTGTTGGTGGCTATAGACCCGGG
Organism: Gentiana straminea; assembly: GCA_036785695.1. Classification (NCBI taxonomy): domain Eukaryota; kingdom Viridiplantae; phylum Streptophyta; class Magnoliopsida; order Gentianales; family Gentianaceae; genus Gentiana; species Gentiana straminea. The sequence goes on along the minus strand of JAVUPR010000061.1, from coordinate 19,222,117 downwards.
GTACCACATTTTACAAACCCTATCACCAGTAGTCACATTTCAATTCCTCAGTTCGAGACACCTTTAGGCTGAAAATTTTAACATCAGCATTAACGAAGCTGAAGATAATGAGCCTCGTAATGATGAAGCCGACGTTGATGATGATGTATTTCTGACTGCTTCCCGTCTTAGACAAGGACGTGGCGGGAGTCGTGTGACTGTAAGAACACCGCGTCGTGATAGTGCAGATCCTACTCCTACTCCCGAGTCAGTCGATTTAGAGGGTGATGAAAGTACCCCATCCGCAGCACAAGAAAAAAGGTTAAAATTGAAATTTTTTACGGAATTTTTCACAAAAGTTCCTCGGACTGATGAATTTGCATTAGCTAACCCCGGAAATTTTTTCTACGGGGTGTGCAATTTATGTGTCACTAAATACAAATTTAAAGCGGGTGGTGGTTACGGATCGATGCAGAGTCACATTATAAGCAAACACCCGGACAAATTGGCAGACAACACGTCTCAAACCCAGCTAAACATGCCGAACTCCAGCGCAGGTAACACTAATCCACTTATTATTTACACTCGTGATACCTGTAGAGATCTAACCACGGATCTTGTTGCAGGGATGGGTCTTCCTTTTAGCTTTCCCGAGAATCCTATTATCGAAAGTTACGTACAAGAGGCTTTGCAACCGGCTTTTAATCGTATCCCTCGTGCAACAGTTACTAGGGATTTCAAAAAAAAATATTAAATGACAAAATATTATAAAATAAAGTTTGAAGACAGATAAATTCTGAGTATGTGTATGTGCCGATATTTGGGAGGATAGGAGGACCAACAATTATTATTTGGGCGTGTCGTCTCACTGGATTGACAACAATTGGATTGTCCAAAAAAGGTTACTTGCTTTTCGTTTATTTAACGAAACTCGTAATTCTTCTAACATTACATCTTTATTAGTTGATATATTCGACGAATACGATTTAAAAGATAAAGTTTTTTCTATTGCGTTTGACAATGCTTCAAACAATACTGCTTCTATTCCCGAGTTATCCCAAAATTGTGAACCTCTGTGTAGCGGTCAATCTTTTCATGCTAGATGTTTATGCCATACTTTTAATTTATATGTAAAAGACGGTCTAAAAGTTTTTTACTATAATATTAAAGCGATATAAAATTCGATTGCACATGTGTTAGGTAGAAATATTCTTGTTAATAAGTGGTATAAATATCTTAAAGAGAAAGGTCATCGGCTTGTCAAACTGCCGCAAGATGTACCGCATAGGTGGAACACCACTTATTATCTTTGGAAAAAAACAAACAAAATTAAAAATTCTTTTGTGCTTTTTTAAATGAACACTGTGCGAGCGAATATCGTTTGTTTCCCCATACTTGGACTGCATGCAAGACACTGATGGATGTTTTTGAAGTATTCAAAAAAATTACTGAAATATTTTCAAAATGTTATCAACCCACAGCACATTTAGTCTTGCCTGCTAGTGTAGAAATAACTGCCGAGTTTGAAACCTTGGAAAACGACACTGCATTATTTCAATGTTTAGGGTCGATGAAGGAGAAATGGAAGAAGTACATGTTGCGTATTCCTGACACTTATCTCATTTCTTCTATTCTCGACCCTCGTTTAAGACTAGTAGGTGTATCTAGCATGTTAAGTGTTTACTATGATGCTTTGTCTGATGATCATGATGTGCCCCCGGTAGATTATACGGTTGAAGACTTGAAGTAGATAGACTTGAAAATTTATTAAACACTTTGTATGTTGAATATGAGCGTACGTATAGAATATTTTAGTCATTCATTAATAATATAATCTTAACATTAACTAATAATCCATATCTTCCAAAAATCTTAATCTTAATCCAAAACACCCATTTTTATCATACATCGTCATCTTCATCACCCTTCTTCATCTTTATCATCATCCTTCTTTCATCTTCATCTTCATCTTCAACAAAAGATTCCATTAACACCACACACAACCTTCTTATTCATCACCATAACAATCCAAAATTTTAATCTCCATCCAAATCATCAACATTAACCAAATATCACAACTTTCTTCATCTTCATCATCAAATTCATTTCTTCATACCTGAAAAAAAATAAAATTACAAACCCTTTTCTTCATCTTTTTCTACACACCATTCATATTTTTTCTACACGTCTTCACCTCCTTCATCATCTCAAAATACATCTATTTTATACACATCAAAATCTTCTTATATAAAATCTTGATTTTTATTTCAATACTTGAAATATGTCAATGAGTTACCCTATTACAACATTAAGAACATGTAAAAGCATGATTTGTGGAGAAAATTAATGTTTTTATGCGTTTTCTGATGAAAGAGAGGGGTTTTCCGGCGTGTTTCCGGCGTTTTTGAGCATCACGTTTCTGATACTAGAAACGTCGGCAAAAGAGGCGTTTTATTTAAACATAAACACCGAAACCGTCGATGTTACAAATGTGTAAACAACGTCGGGGCAAAGCGATGTTACGCAAACGTATAACAACGTCGGAGTAAGCGATGTTACGCAAACGTCATCACCCACACTAGCATTGTCTTGCTATTACAAAGTCATGCCTATCGACGTTCCAACGTTTGCCTGAGTTTTCAGATTGCTTAAAACGTCAGTTGCCCTGACGTTGTAGCACCAAATCAACGTCAGTACAGGTGATGTTACGAATCATCTTCATCGCAACTACAGGAACGTTTTCTTCTCTAACGGAAAAAATTGAAAACCACCTCCTTTTTCCTCCGGCAAACTCTTTTTGATTAAACCCACCGCCTTTAAGCGTTAGTTTTCAAATTTGGAGTTGTTTATCTTGATCTATTTGCTTGTTTTGGGTTTAATAAAATGTTTTTGTTTTGATTCAAGCTCTCTGCCCAACTTCTCTTCTCCGGTCTACTTCTCCGGGCCAACTATTTGTTTTTGTGTTTGGTTCAAATGAAAAAAAGAAAGAAAGAAAGAAGATAGGTAGGTGATATTAGTTATTATTTTAAAAGCCGAGGTGCTAAAATGTAGATTTTTTGAAAATTATTAAATGGATATAGTGCCGCTATTGATTTGATGGTGTAAAAAAATAAATAAAAATTAATAAAATAAATAGTGCCGATTGAAGCCGTCTAAAATATTCTTGACACATTGTTTTTAGTAATAAGAGAGTTGTCAGTGGTCACCTGACGACAAAGTTTGTCATATACGTTTACGGCAGTATCTTTTTTTTTCTTTCTCAACAATTTATACTACTTTTCGTCTCACTCAAAGCCAGCCTTTTGTGACAATTCTAGTATTTGCTGGAAATCAATAATAATAATATTCGTCAAAAAAAAAAAAAAAATATATATATATATATATATATATATATATATATATATATATATAATTCTAGTATTTGCTGGAAATCAATAATAATAATATTCGTCAAAAAAAAAAAAAAAAAAAATATATATATATATATATATATATATAATAAAACATTATTAATAATAATAAATTAACTGCTAAATAGCTGGTACAGGAAAGTTGTTGAATATAAATAGACACAATAGTTGGTACATTAGAAGTTACAAAAACCTCACATTCAGATATACACAGATGGCTAAGTCATGTTCTTTCATTCTGCTATGGGGTTTGCTCATTGCATGCTGCACGCATAGCACTGTATTTGGAGCAAGGCATCGTTTTCGTTTTCATTTTACATGTAAAATTTAAGATATAACTCTTATATCAACACAATTATATCAAGTATTTAATGAGGGCAAAATTAGGATTTTAGTCCTTTAAGTTGGCATATTTTGGATTTTAGTCCTGCTCATGCTCCGGTGAGGAAAAGTGTCCTCTAAGTTGGTTTTTTTTTGGATTTTAGTCCTATCCGCCGGTTTATGCTGACTGGACACCGGAATCATAAAAAATAACTTATATGGACGCCACATTACCATTTACTAAAATTAAAAAGTTGATGCATGAAGGATTTGAACTAGCAACCTAATGGTAAACTATCAAACACTTTGCCATCTAAGCTACAACTTTAATGTTTATACTATGACAAGATTTATTACTTATGCATGATATGGTTTAATTTTCCTTGTTAATTTGATGTAGTTCTTTTTTATAAATAAAAAAAAAATTTACTATCTACGTCCCTAAATGTAAGTGGATTTAGAATTATCATATACATTAAGAAAGTGATTTTTTTTTTGAAACACAGTAATTAAATATATTAGACTATAATGTTTGGTTCTCAAAAAAGACTATAGTGTTTGATATACAATTTGATTATCATTAATTAATGTAATAATTATGATATTAAAAAAGTTGACCGAATATATACAAATTAATAGTAAGATAAGAAAAAAATTTATAATTGTTACTCTTCTGGTAATGTAAGGTCGACTTACATTAATAATAATAATAATAATAAGAATAATAGGTTATAAAAAAATAAAAATAAAAAACATTATGCAAGAGCTCTTATATATATATATATATATATCATTTACAGTTAAATTAATTTTGTAAATAAGTTTATTTAAATTAGGCACATACAATGTTGGTAGAAATGTTATTGTGCATAAGTAATTACTTGTGTCATAATATTCAATTGAAGTT